>OW240917.1:258204603-258313360 GCA_933207985.1 Pelobates cultripes | reverse complement strand
CTTTCTTACCTTGGCCATGTCTCTGAGTATTGCACAACTTGTGCTTTTGGGAACTCCAGTGATGTTACAGCTCTGAAATATGGCCAAACTGGTGGCAAGTGGCATCGTGGCAGCTGCACGCTTGACTTTTCTCAGTTCATGGGCAGTTATTTTGCGCCTTGGTTTTTCCACACGCTTCTTGCGACCCTGTTGACTATTTTGAATGAAACGCTTGATTGTTCGATGATCACGCTTCAGAAGCTTTGCAATTTTAGAGTGCTGCATCCCTCTGCAAGATATCTCACTATTTTTGACTTTTCTGAGCCTGTCAAGTCCTTCTTTTGACCCATTTTGCCAAAGGAAAGGAAGTTGCCTAATAATTTTGCACACCTGATATAGGGTGTTGATGTCATTAGACCACACCCCTTCTCATTACAGGGATGCACATCACCTAATATGCTTAATTGGTAGTAGGCTTTCGAGCCTATACAGCTTGGAGTAAGACAACATGCATAAAGAGGATGATGTGGTCAAAATACTCATTTGCCTAATAATTCTGCACTCCCTGTATTACATAAACGAAAGTCCTATATCCGAATTATATACGAAACAAAAGGACAAATGCCGAATGCATTACCTTTTTGTTTCAGTTCTTTCATCTAATAGACTCCGTGCTGCAGGATAGGCAGATAGTGTTCACCTAATACATGCGAACGATTCCATCGAACTGTGCTCTTTTCGGATGTAAATAAACAAACGCAGGTGGGGATGGAAGTTCAGCAGTGTTTGCAATGTCGAGTGTCCAATTTTTAGTTCCATGCACTAGACGACCAAACACCACTGCCTACGTTCGTGCGAACAAGATGGCCGCCACCACGCGTTCGTGCATTCGAACGGCAGCCACCCAGCCGACCACTTAGAACACTGAGGTATGAATCATTATTGAGGTGTTAACAGGGGTGAACAAGGTTAATAAGCATACGGGTGGTCTGGGTATTTCGTGGTCTTGTTCTGTTACCGAACAAAACAGGGGAAAAAGTATCTGAACACAGTATTTACCGAACAAAACAGGGTATAGTAAGGGAACACTGTATTCCAGTGACTTGGTGTTCTGTCACATCTGTGCTGCGGGAGAATTAAGCCCCACAGCACAGAGAAGAGACAAAAACTGCTTGTTCTTCCTGCAACCTGAGATGGGGTGCGGGGGGGCACTATGTCCCCCCCCCAGTTTAGTTATTTGGGTTCCCCACCATTCCCCACCTGTGCACGGTCCCCACTTATTGCACTAGTGACTAGGTAGCAGTAATTTAGGCAACATGCCCCTATTCGTGGCATGCCACGAGTAGGGCCATGCGGAAGAATTTAACCTCCCTTTTATTAATTGGGTAGGGCCATACAGGAGAATTTAACCTCCCTTTTATTAATAGTGACCCCCATAGGTTTTAATGCAGTGGGGAGTAGGAATTGTTAATATTTATTACAAGGAGGGAGCTGGTAGTGCTGCCGGCTCCCTCCTTTCTTTTTTTCTTTGCTCATGTGCAGTGTTATTTTCATCACAATGGGCGAAAACGAATAATTTTTTACTGAATTTCGTCCTAAAAACAAATGTTTTACAGACAAAATTCAGAATGGGCGAATTAAATTTTTATTTTGAGTGAATTCATTCAGACAAAACGACAATTTCACTGGTGCAGATGACTACGGCAAACCATTTTGCAATGGTTGCCCTCTTACCTTGACCTGCTGGACTCCAAGGGACTTATCCTTCTGGCTGCGATGACATTCGGCATCTGCAGAGCTGTACAATCCAAATGCAGATCCTAACGGCCATTCATTGGCTGAAAGCATCAGCTGGAGTTACATCTCTGGCAATAAAAGGGTTAAATTCCGTATGTGCAGCGTTTTCTAGTAACAGACTTCAGGCACCATGACTACTTCAACTTACTGAAGTGGTCATGGTGATTTGAGTAGCCCTTTAAAGTTATCTTGAACTCATGTCTTATTTTATGATTCAATGGATTAAACCATATCTTAGGCAGAGCTTTAGTACAACTTTCCTATCCTATGGGAGTGCTAGAATAGGATAAAAGCTACTCGACACTTTTCTGTACTGGGCAGAGCTCACTCATTTGCAGCAATCATAGCAGCTTTACTCATTTGCAGCAATCATAGCAGCTTTAAATGTAAATATTAAAGGGACTGTGTTACAAAATCCCACATTTTTTAGTGCTCTTCCGTTCTCTATACATTGCGCTAAGAGACATATTAATATAATGTTATTTAATATGAAATGTATTGTGTTTTATTTTTGTAAACCATTTATAAATGAAATACAGAATTGCCTACTCAGTAACTTGCCCATCTCCAGGTCCTCACTCCATTTTATCTCCCTTTTGCCTCTGGAGAGAGACCCTAAACCATGCTAATCCAAGCAAAAACGGCAATGTAAAAACCAAATATTGGCAAATCCCCGCTGTATAAGAGATATATAGTCCGACTGATTGTCATGTCAGCCTTCTCGGAGCTCGTCAGTGAGGTGTAGTTGACAGAAGAACTTCCAGATGGGAGTCCTTCGACTTTATGGTTTTATATACAATAAGAGTTATTGGGATACAGTCGAACGCCAGACTTGGCATAAAACAGAAAAAGAAACAAATTATACAATGCGTAATTAAAATGATTTCAACAGTCTCTTTCGGAGACGTTACGGAAGCATCTGCTACCTAAATTATAAACAATACAATAGGTAGTCCTGATATATAAGAAACACATCGTGCTAGAATCACAGATGTTTGGATATTCTGGGAATAATATTTGCCAAAGAAGAAAGCACAGAGAAATTTGATTATTTTTTCTTTTTTTCTGCCCAACGTCCGTCCTTTGATTGGTAGCACAGAGGTAAAAACATAGTGAGTTTTTGCCCACAAGGAAATCACTCTATCATTCTGGGTCTGGTTCCTGTACTCGCCAGATGTGGACCTGTAGACCAGTGAGAGATGAATGAACGTGGATTACATCATCTTGGTTTCCAAGAACTCTTTATTAATTGATAAAACTTCTGTTTCCGTGGTGGAGGAGAGGTGAACGTCTTCATTGACTGTAGGAGTCAGTCCAGAGACCACATATTCCGAAGATATTTGACATCTTGAATGACTAAACAGATCATTTGAAGAAAAAAACCAACAAAAGAATAGGACGAAAACCTACCTTAAGGGTTTGGAAAGGGTGACAGATGCAGATCAAATAATGAAGACTAATGAGGATGGTTAACTCCTAAACATAGGAGGCCCACAAGGATTACCTCCAGATAAAATTCAATATAGGATAATAAACTTTATTGAAAATAAGCACATACTAAACAGAAAAAAAGGTGCTTGTGCAAACTAAATGTGATGTGAGAAAAGTATATATAAAAAGTGATAATTGAATGACTGCTAAATCTGTATATCAGACTGTCACTGTGAACTCCCCAAGCTACAAATGTAACATTTAGATAGTAAACGAATTTGACACGAAATATCAAACTGCTTTATGTAGTGTCCTGCGGATAATATGCAGTACATATAGGATTAAACCTGGAGTAATTATATAGAGAGGCTATTCAGCAGTGGAAGTAGATAAATACTAGACCTGAGACCTAAGTATTAAGGGAAGGAGCTTCCTTAGCCAAAGTTAGTAAATATATATACTCTACACACATGTAGTTCCAAAGATCTTAGTAAGTAGATTATTCTGGGGGAGGGGGGTAGAGACATAAAGGGTAGGACACACAAGTTTCAATATAAACCCTGAAACTGTCTAAACTTTCCCCTGCTGCTACAATGCAGTCCCCCTATGTAAAGAACACTCAAGATGTGCGTAGGCACCAGGAATACAGCGAGCGGGGAGTGCCAGCACACAAATTGAAGTTAAAGGGATAAGTATCCGGTTCACTACTAACGCTAGCTAAGCCACCCCCCTGCTCCTTCGAGGCAGCCCTCCTAAATTAAAGACTGTCATATCACTCATATCACTGTCAACAAACAAAGTGAATATAAAAGTATACAAAGTATATGCATCAGCAGCCCGACGCGCGTTTTGGCGGTTAACGCCGCCTTTCCCAAGAGCTGAAAGGGCATCCACGAGGAATCAGCTTTTGAAGGTAGATAAGTCCCTCCTATTGCGGGGATACGCAATCACGTGGGTAATCCTATTGGTGTGGGCGGAATTTACTCTAGAAAAGGAGAGATGAAAGTGTCTCAGTGCGCACGCGTGGCCGCAATACGGGTTCCGAAAAACAAACAACAGATTACTATGTACCTTCAGCAGGTCTTTAGTTTTTTTTATTTTCTTATGTAAGTTATATACCAGCATTACCTAATATTTTAACACCTAAATCACCTACGGGGATCTGCTCTTTACCCGTCCACAAGGACAGTTTGTCTAAACCTTGAGAGATACCTGGTCCAATTCCTGAAACATGGTTAGACTCAGATTGACCTACTCTTCTCCATCTTCCTTGTAATGTTTTTAATTAGGAAGGTCTCTGCCCTACAGCCAAACACGTACAAACGTTGCCATTCTCAAATCCACATCAAATTCTTCTTCCTTGCAGCTACTCGTGATGGATGGCATTTCATGGATTTTATTTGACTCCTGGTAATTTTAAGTGGTCATGGTGGTAAGAGACAGCAAGTGTAGCATTTCTGCTTGAAGCGCTACACATCCAGAGATATATTGCGTTTTGTGCCGGTGGCTAGATTTACTCCCAGCACACTCTGTTCTGGAATGGCAAATGTTAAATGTGGATATATATATTACGATTGTACAATTAGACACATTCTTGCTGTGAAAGGGCAGTAGGACCATGCAGAGAGCACTTCAGCAGCCTTCTGTGCATGGTCCTGTAAGTACAAGGCAGCCTTCTGTGCATGGTCCTGTAGGTACAAGGCTGGCTCCTGTGCATGGTCCTGTAAGTACAAGGCAGCCTTCTGTGCATGGTCCTGTAAGTACAAGATAGCCTTCTGTGCATGGTCCTGTAGGTACAAGGCAGCCTTCTGTGCATTGTCCTGTAGGTACAAGGCAGCCGCCTGTGCATGGTCCTGTAGGTACAAGGCTGGCTCCTGTGCATGGTCCTGTAGGTACAAGGTTGGCTCCTGTGCAGCCTCCTGTGCATGGTTCTGTAGTTACAAGGCAGCCGTCTGTGCATGGTCCTGTAGGTACAAGGCAACCGCCTGTGCATGGTCCTGTAGATACAAGGCTGGCTCCTGTGCATGGTCCTGTAGGTACAAGGCAGCCTTCTGTGCATGGTCCTGTAGGTACAAGGCAGCCTTCTGTGCATGGTCCTGTAGGTACAAGGCAGCCTTCTGTGCATGGTCCTGTAGGTACAAGGCTGGCTTCTGTGCATGGTCCTGTAGGTACAAGGCAGCCTTCTGTGCATGGTCCTGTAAGTACAAGGCAGCCTTCTGTGCATGGTCCTGTAGGTACAAGGCAGCCTCCTGTGCATGGTCCTGTAGGTACAAGATAGCCTTCTGTGCATGGTCCTGTAGGTACAAGGCAGCCTTCTGTGCATGGTCCTGTAGGTACAAGGCAGCCTTCTGTGCATGGTCCTGTAGGTACAAGGCTGGCTTCTGTGCATGGTCCTGTAGGTACAAGGCAGCCTTCTGTGCATGGTCCTGTAAGTACAAGGCAGCCTTCTGTGCATGGTCCTGTAGGTACAAGGCAGCCTCCTGTGCATGGTCCTGTAGGTACAAGATAGCCTTCTGTGCATGGTCCTGTAGGTACAAGGCAGCCTTCTGTGCATGGTCCTGTAGGTACAAGGCAGCCTTCTGTGCATGGTCCTGTAGATACAAGGCTGGCTCCTGTGCATGGTCAAGTAGGTACAAGGCAGGCTCCTGTGCATGGTCCTGTAGGTACAAGGCTGGCTCCTGTGCATGGTCCTGTAGATACAAGGCTGGCTCCTGTGCATGGTCAAGTAGGTACAAGGCAGGCTCCTGTGCATGGTTCTGTAGGTACAAGGCAGCCTCCTGTGCATGGTCCTGTAGGTACAAGGCAGCCTCCTGTGCATGGTCCTGTAGGTACAAGGCAGCCTCCTGTGCATGGTCCTGTAGGTACAAGGCAGCCTCCTGTGCATGGTCCTGTAGGTACAAGGCAGCCTCCTGTGCATGGTCCTGTAGATACAAGGCTGGCTCCTGTGCATGGTCAAGTAGGTACAAGGCAGCCTCCTATGCATGGTCCTGTAGGTACAAGGTTGGCTCCTGTGCATGGTTCTGTAGTTACAAGGCCGCCGTCTGTGCATGGTCCTGTAGGTACAAGGCAGCCTCCTGTGCATGGTCCTGTAGGTTGGGGTGTGACCAGGAGGCTGTCTGACAGCCTGGCATCCTTGTACCCCTTTGTTATGGATGACACCCCCTAGGAGGTCGGCCCACTCATTGCATACCTCTCAATGTTGGGCTGTATACTAAATAACAAATGGTTATTGAATAGATTAAAATTACAGTCACTTGTGAAACATTTTAGGCAATATTTGCAGTCTGAAACTCCACTAACTCACAATTTTCCTAGAGTCTGTTTAAGCCGCACAGGAATGGTTTGTTTTATGATTCTCTGCTAGATTAATTGATCACAATTTAGAATCACTTTTCCTTTTAATAGTAATGGTTTATAACGTTAACTAGACGGCAAATCTTGCTACACTTTCTGTTAGATCATTAGTTCTCTAACTTTTATTGCATTTGCTTGGCAACTCTTTGTTCTGTTGTAAGAATTGGCTGAGTGACCCATTCTTCATATATAAAATGAAGTTTGCCAAATTCTGCAAAACACCTTCGTTCTACTCTTCTAACCGGTGTCAGAAGGCAATGATTCTACAGTAACCATTTATTGTCGCTAATTTCCCTGAGCACCAAGATGGTTTCCTTGTTTCATGAAAAAAAAAAAAAAAAAACCTTTTCAGAGATTGGAGTTTGGGGAAATAAGTTGAAGAAATAAAATTTGGCAACCCAGGAGGATTAACCCTCTCAGGTTTATTGCTTTACAACTCGTTTTGTCACACCATCTATTCTTTATTTTGGCGTATATAAAAACTAAAGTGAGCATTCGTGCTAAATCAGCACTTGGAACCCAGAATCCATTATTGTCTGCCATAATTTTATCGGTTCTGAGAAGCGCCGTGTATTGACGGTAAATCCGGCTTTTTTTTAATTTTTCTCATGGAAGTTCTTTCAGCAGATTTCCCGGCACATTGTGTTATTACACATCTTACGGAGTTTATTCCAGACACTAAAAATTTAGAGAGTCGCACCCCGTCTCAGCAGGGGGCGCACATTGAGCTGAGTGTTCTGGGCTCTGCAGGCAGTGGATGGCTTGGAACGCAGTGATATATTATGCATTCTGCGCGTTAAACGCTTCGGATGGACCTTCCAAAGCAAACAGTTTGACATGTCCCACTGCTTCAGGAAACAACATTGCACTTTCAGCGCTCTCTGAGCTGCCTGATAACTGCAAATGAAGGCATTCTTTCAAGTGATGATATCATGAAATTAAAGACCGCAGGGGGTTTATGCTATGTCAGTGTCATAACGTTCTTTAACCCCTTAAGGACACATGACATGTGTGACATGTCATGATTCCCTTTTATTCCAGAAGTTTGGTCCTTAAGAGGTTAAATGAATACGGAGTGTACATGCCATCTGTGCAGTGCCAGGATGTATGTGGGGTGTATGTTACCCTGTCATGCAGTGGCAGTAGGGCTTATATATGTGGCTCTTGGGTCTATGGTGATAGACTTGATCTATGTGAAATTTCTTGGCTCTATATAAATAATAATAGTAATAATAATATAATGTATGCGTCAGACTCCGAGCTATGCCAGAATCGCTGTGCCTGTGGGGGCAGAAGGGGTGTTTGCCCTCCCTGGGCCTGTACTGGCAGAAGGGGAGGTATTGTGTTCTGCACCTCCGATGGCAGAATTGTTGTGGCAGTGCTCTGTGTTGGCAGCGAAGAAGACATCTTGAATCCCAATTAGTTATTCGATGAGACAGTCGCTGCTCAGTTCCCGTTAAGTTAATTTTTCGCACTGTTTTGTTTGTAAAGTTCCGAACGCTCGGACACATTTTGCAGCCCAGGTATTTACTCTCCTGTCACCCAGCAGGTACCCTCCCTCCCCCCGCCTCCACATCAGACCTGTTTTCAAAGTTCACTTTACTCATCATCGGCCGAGAAAGAACTAAAACAGCAATTTGCCTTAAAGAGAAACTACCTCCTCTCTCGGTATTACACCGAACAGGCCTTCCAAGAGTCCCTGATCCAGCGGGTTCCTCCAGTTTTTGGTTTGTTCCCTGTCCCACAATCCAGGAACACCAGGGAACTGTCCCCAGTCAGCACCGTGTGAGTGCACTAGGACCATGCAGAGACACCTTCAGCAGCACTTTGGGGTATGCCCTGATTGGGGGCTGCTGGGAGTCTGTCAGTCATTATGCCAGACCGACACACTCCTTCCTTATGTGGCCCCACCTTCTTTCTTCTTGCTGTAGTGGTTGTGGTGCTTAGAGGTCTTTAAAGATATTTGATGCGAGTTGTGGGTTAGTCTCTGTGGGTGACTATGATACTAGGTGATGGTAAAATGAATTAATTGGGGCAATCACCTCTCTGCTAATTCTATTTGAAATTTGATTTATATATATTATAACTTCATTTCACCTGCTATTGCACAACTCCCATTATTCATGGCCAGCACATTGTATATACACATTAATAAGTAGACTTGATCCTGCTTAATCTAATCTCGATGACAAGCAATGTGGTTTTTCAATTCATAACAAAGAAAGTGGATCCGAGCGCCGTACTAGGCGAAACTAAAATAAATAGTGTGTTTTCTGTTTGGGTTTTAGATTTCCTTTTAAGTGCCATTTATCAAGAATGTGTTGAGAGATGAGAACGGTACATGTGATCTTACTTGCTATTACTCTGTGTTCCATAACGTGATCCAACATACAAATCCTATCAATCAGATTAATGTATCGCAGGCTCCTCCACTCGTGGACGAAGCCAGATCGAGCAAATCTTTTTCCATTAGACTGTTTGGAGTGCATTGCCTGTTTATTACTAAACAGCGGACCGGCATCAGAAAGTGCTCATTTGCAGCTGGCCAGGAAACCTTGTGTTATAACAGCCTGGGAGAAGCAAGCTTTGTCCAAGGGTTTACAAAGTGTCCAGCAATGAAGAAAGAGGGGTTTACTTTTTAAATATTGATTTGACATAGACCCAGATGTTCTGACCTTTCGAAGTCGGAGGAGTTATTCTTGACTTTCCTGATTGAGATAGAGTTCTACCTATTCTGAGCCTTTCTGAACTCGCCCTTTGTGTCTTTATTAGCTCCCAGAACTGGCTGGCTATTTACATTACTGGTAAATGACGTTTACGGAATTAACTGACAAGTTAAGGGAGAGAGGGGTCATGGACCAAGGAAGTGCGGATCTCATATTCGCGTAACCAAGTTACCGGGCAAATTTAACGTTTCCCCGGGAAAGCCGGATAGACAACCGATTTGGAGGAAGATTTTGTTCTCCAAGATATATCAAGTTACACCATCTGGTGTAAATGAACGTACGGTGTAGTCTAGAGCACGAACATCCATAACTCTCTTACAATAGATTAAACAAAACAACATGACCAGTTTGGCAGAAAGCTGTTGAAGAGACAACAAAGAATTAACCAGCCAAGTATCGAGAAATCTCAGGACAATAGAAACGTCCCCACAGTGTAACGAGGTGGGGGGAGGGGGAGGGGGGCAAAACGAATGCCACAAAGGAGCTGGCATACAAAAGGATGACGTCCGACAACAACCTCATCTAGCCCTTGATGTCCAGCAGAAACTACTGATCTGAGAGGGAAGTCAGGAATTCCAGAATAGCTGTCAAAGGAGCCGATACGGGATCCATATTCCGTTCCAGGCACCAATTATTCCATGATCCCCAAGCAGATCGATAAACTTGTCTCGTGTTGGGGGCCCATGCACAGTCGAAGAGTCTGAGTCACTTGCGGAACTCCGTCGACAATAAAGATCCCCTGAAATTAGCCACACCATGAGACGTAGTAAACTCGTAAGGATCAGAGGATGATACTGACCATCTGGATTCTGGAGGAGGCAATCGAGGGATGGTAGAAGCCGCAGAGAATCGATCGCCATCTCTAGAAGAGAAGGGAACCATGGTTGAGATGGCCACCACAGTGTTACCATTACCAAAGTGTCTGAGTGGCAAAGTAGATGTAGAAAGCAACGAGGGATGAGAGCAAATGGAGGAAAATCTTAATTTATTCTGGAAGGCCACTATTAGGAGAGAGCATCTGTTGCCTTGGGGTCTGGTCTCCAGCTAAAAAAGTGGGCAGTTGGGAATTCAAACGTGAAGTTAAAAGATCCACGTGTAATGCACCCCAAGCTTCCCAGATTACTTTGAAAACATCTGGATGCAACTGCCAATCGCTGGAGTCTCTGAGGTGGCTGGAATACCAGTCCACCGTAGTATTGGAGAGCCCAGGGATGTACTGTGCTGTGACCAAGATGCTGTGGGACAGGCAAAATCAGGCCAGAAATCTCAAGGCATGTTCACCAGAACTCTGGATTTTGTGCCTCCCAAATGGTTGGTGTATCGGACTGCCGATACATTGTCCATCTTCAGGAGTATGGTGCCTGAATAGGAGATAGGCTGCGGATTGCAAAGGATCCTGCTTGCAGTTATAGGCAATTGATGTGAAGTGTTGTTTCTGACCATCTGCCTCCTCTGGTAATGTCTCCGCAAGGAAGACACAACCGTATAAGCTCGCATCTGACGGCCATTGGATAACCAGGCAGTTCTTTATCAGACTGCATTGTGATAAGCAATAACATTTTACCTGGGTTTTAATATATATGGAGAGATCCCTATCAAAATTCCCAAGGGCTGAATAACCCACAGGGTAAAGGAAAATGAGGCATGGGGGAGAAAAGGGAATAAATAGCAATTTAAATCAATTACAATACTAGGAGGAAACATGCCACAACTATCACAAACCCACAGAGAGCAGGGCAGTCTGTGGGCAATGATTAACGAAAAAGTTAAAATGGCCATCACGGGGGAACATGAACCAAAAAGATGGCCGATATTCCACACAGTAATAGACAAAAGGAAGGAATTTCGTGGCAAACAGCCGTTCGATGAGCGAACCAGCGGTACACACTATATGGGACAAACTAACAAACAACTCAGGAATCGGATGTTCGTGAGTGTTCGTCAATCGCACGTAGTGTTCGTTAAGTGCCAGCGCGCATACGCACGATGAACTGCCATTCGCAAGTTTCAAAGAGCTTCTGATCGCGAGGTAAGGAGGGGGAGAGCGGGAACAGTGTCAGAAGAACAGCTTAAAGGTATAAACAGTGATCACTAGTAACAAAGGCTAACCATCACTACAAGTACAGTAGAAAACAAGTAATACTAAAATCAAAATAACATGAACTAAACCCTGCAGCTGTCTTAATAACAGGAAGCAGCACAAAATAGATACAGAGTGAACAAAGTTTTTATATATATAAAATAGGTAAAACAGTATGAGAAGCGTGGGACCCAGGTTCTACTTAACAGAGGGAGCAGCAAAGAAAGAGGAAGTAATTGGTTTGGCTCCGCCCATTATACTATGGAAGAGTTGCTGATTGGCTGACTTTGTTTCTATGGGACTATGGTTCTTACAGCTGTTATACTGTGTATTAATACATTTTTGCTGCTGAGGTAAATAAAGAGTGCAGCATTATAGGAGCCTCTGTGTCTTTAATAAAATGACATTCCAGGTCTAAGACTTCCTCTAGTGCCTGTCAGACCCCGGGTGACGTCGAGGGAGATCGGCGCTGGAATCGGCTAAGTACAGTACAGTAAAGTGTCCCTTTAAGAGAGCCGTGCATAAACAAATGCCAGCAAACCTCAATGAACTGAAACAACATTATAAATACGAGTGGGACTGATAAAGTCCTACAGAAAGCGATTACTAAAAGTTATGGCTGCTAAAGCTTTGTACAAGCTATTGAATCATAAGATTCTCTATTTTGGCTTTATTTTAGTTATAAATAAAGACACGGTGTTATATGTCGTGTGTTGTTGTTAATCTGAGGCTGTATTTACCTAACCATGTCAATCTGACGTCAGGTGGGCTACTGGAACAAACTATAAAGAATATATTTAGTTTAAAGCAAACATTGTACTACAAGTAATACTAAACATATATTTCATGTTTGAGGTTTCGTTAGAATTCCTCCTTTAGATTATTAGTGCATGTGGGACTTGTGCCAATTGCAGGATTTATCCATGGCCGCACCCTGATGCCAGTAAACGAACAAAGAGAGCACGTCTAAAGGGGGGTGTAAATCTATCTCCAAACTGATCTCTGAAGACAGCGGATGGTCTCTGCCAAAGACTGTAGATTTCAGCCAATCGCTTTCACAGATTGTCACAGACCCCGATTCACCATGATGCCATACTGATCAGCTCTGATTTGCTGTCTGTAATTTAATGCCCCCAGTCAAAGAATCTGCGATCCAATCTCTACTTTATAATAATTCATTATGATTTGCAGTATGGCCATTGGGTTTGTCTGTTCCAAAAAACAGGAGATTAAATGGAATTTGGATGGGAAAAGTTACAACATGGTTTTTTTCCCCAAACGTAATAAAAAAAATTAGTAAATTCAATTACGGCTCCATTCCACACACAACGGCCAGGGATTTCATATTTTCTTGTGATTTGCCTCAGGAAATAAATTAGTTAATGTCTGCTCAGTGAGATGAGCAGAACTATGCAGAAACAGTCTCTTCTGGGAGTCAGTCCAGCTGATTAAATGATGGCATGCTAAGATATACTTGCTGTTCGGCCAATGGCAATTTGGAAATCCACTCGGCCATGCCGGGAGATGCACGTTGCGAGACACATTCTCCAGTGCTCTGGATCAAATGTCCGCATTGTATATTCATGGGGCTCATTTCAATTCTAACAAACGGACATGATAAACACAAGGAGCTGCACTAAGCAACCATATCTTTGAAGTCGGTTCCCTGTGGAACCCAATGTTGCAAGACCGAGATTTGCGTGCCACTGCTGGGAGACCTTCATTTTTCAAGGTAACTAAAGAAAAGCTGTTTCTGATCCTGAAAAAATAAATGCATGCCCATTGGGACTACGAAGGCTGTGACTTGTTGGAATTAGTAGAAGCCCTACAGGGGGTCTTTGTAACAACAGTTTCTTTCAAGCTGTAGATGGTAGAATGCTATTACTGGGGGCTTCTGGCTTTCATAGCTTTCCCAAAATCCCATGAGTATACACAAATGTTGTACGAATGTCACATTATATGAAATAATGGGATATAAAAAAAAAAAACGTGGATGTTACATTCCAATGTTTGAACTTGAACGACCGTCATCAAAGATTCAGAATTGTTCATGCTGGCTGTGCAGCCTTCAAATAAATATTTATGGTGTAGAAGCACCACTTTTTGGGGCAGTAGGTTACGAAATCCTGACGGTTACACCTGCTTAGCATTGCTGGCGTCTGGCCGATTCTCCTACAAAAATGAGCAAATATGTGACTTGTTGGATTTAGCAGATTATGTATTTAATAGATACCATGCAGAGGTTCTCCTGTAAACCTCATATAGATCATAAAATGCAGGGCAGTCTCTATGGATTCATTATAAAGCTCCAAAATAAGAACATTGGTTGTAAGGTAGTCCTCTACAGAATTATTTACTTTATTTTTTCCTTTGGTTTCAGTCACAGAGGTGATACAAATGTTGACAATTGTTTGACGGTTGATATCCCCAAAGAACATACATTTTCCTTCCAGCAGCCGCCGTGCCATGTGTTGGAATTTACCGGTTATCTCACCGTAACCGTTATTTCCAATCTAATAAAGATATAAAGACCCTCAGCACTGTGTCTCTTAATCGAGGACACTACAAACTACCAGAGAACATGTCTGTCAATTTAAACTAAAGAAAACAGTTCATTGTGTAGAGTCCCAATTCTCTACGCACCTTTAAATAACTGGAGGTGTATTAGTATAAAGTGTAAGCTCACCTGCCAAGTCAAGGCAAACCTCTTAGGTGAGTCTGACTCTTAATTTTGTATGTCTGTCCATATAGTTCACTATCTAGGTGGCCTCAGCTCTTTCCTTCACTGTGATTCAAACATCCCAAATCACCAGAGCTGCCATGTTTCCTAAACTAATTCGAAAACACAGGAGGCCCTTTGTTACCCTCGTTGGCCCTTACTCCATGTCTCTGAAATCAACAGAGCTTGTTCTTCACTCCCAGCGGCCTTCATTCCAGGCATTAGATACAATGATAAGATAGCGGGGTCCAAAGAAGAATGCGTACTTCTGCTGTGAGCTAATCCCAAAAGGAACTTTAATCTGCCAGAAGTGTTTCTCGCACATTTTTCTAATTTGTAATTTTAAGTGTGAAAGTTGCGGTTTTTCATGCACCAGAATGAAGGATTAGTAAATTGCTATTATGTATTGGCCTGTAGACATGCAAGAAGAGTCCTTTCCAAGAAATTGTTAAGGAGAAAGAAATGCAAACATCATTTTTTAATTTCTGCAGACAGACTTTGAGCCGGTCAGGGAGATGGTGTGAAATTAATCCTCCTGTGTGACGCTAGCAAATGTGACATGAAAATGGTTTTAACTGGAGGTTATCAGTCTTTTATGGGCAGAAGTGGTACGGCCATTCTCAAACAGTGAGCTTTGAATTAACGAGTTTGAGGTGTTGTAACTGAAATGGTGCAGTTGTGTAAGCGTGAAATTAAATCTCCACCATTTATTTTACTGTTTAATTAGAAGTTACAAGCATTGCGCACATTTCAAACGTTCAAGCTGTGATGAGCACTGGAAAATCAATGGTATATTTACAATCGCAAGCTCCCCTCTATATCCTGCAGCTTTACAAACCGCCTCTTATTTTATGCATCCCACGATCGGCGCTGAATAATTGCCATGGCAGGGACCCTAGCATAGCTCGTGCTGCTCACAGGAATCTTATCGCAGGGATTACAAACCAATTAATTTTCTTACTTGGATTGAATGAGAGACATGTTCAAGAATTAAAAGCCGATGCAAGAAACCGCATTACTTGTTTCTAATCTGACCTGCTTTCACTTAGTGGTTTGAGATCTCCCAGCTGCGTTTCTCTACTGCGTCTTTTAATTTAACCTTTTCCAGGCAGAGCCATTGAAATTGTCAATTGCGGTGGCTGCTTTATTCCCAACTGCCACTTGCAATGTCCGGTTACTTACCATTCTCTGACAAAGGTTACCATAATCACCAAATGCCAGTTTATTACAAACTTACATAATTTCCTGAGGTTGCAGTAAACGGGATACTATTGTGAAGTGCTAGAACAGTTTGTGAACTGATGGACAGGACAGACAAGATGGGGACATGCCTGTGATGGGATGAGGAGACTGGTAGGAGTATGGAGGTGATAGATCTGGTGTTGGTATGTGTCCAACTGATTAAATTAATATTGCAAGATTTAAAACCCTTCTTCAGGCATCTACAAATAGCAACTGAATGTTTCCCTTAAGTAGAGTTTTGCAATATTGTGTAAAGATTGGCAGACTACATGATATGGAGAGATGTAGCTCGTAGGGAACGAGGGACAGAAAGGGAAGAAAAGGGGGAATAGGAGAATGGCTGAGCATCACAGCAAATGTAGTCCACAAACCTCTTCAGTGTAAATATTATTAGTGACTGGGTTTAGGAGGACCAGCTTAACCAAAAATTCAAATGATCAAGTGAGCATCCTCTACAGGATCAAATCGTATATTACGTCAGACTTATTTATGGCTCGATTTAGGGCTGTTTGGCCATGAGTTTGTTTTGTGCTGCTGCTTTCATTAACTTTGAGTAGAATGAATTTAACAGGGCAGAATAACATAATGATTGCCCAGGGCCAAGCGGAGCCATAAAGCAGCCAGGATGTATAGGAAATATAAAATTAAACCATATATCCTTGTGGTCGCTAATTGGATTGTTTAACAGTGAAAATGCAAGAAATCTAGCATGATTTCCAGAACTCCAGCCACGTGTATTTCTAATACCACTAATAAACGGACATATGGCAGAGATTCCCACAGCAAGCAAAGGGTCAGTAGCAACTAGTTTGCTGAATTGTACCTGTACCAGGGGACTAGTGGCAGGCTGAGAGCATCCGCACATGGTCCAAGGACTTCTGGTTGAATCCTAGGACATCTGAAGCTAATGGGTGACACCATGGAACGTTTGGGGTTAGACCTTTTTTCGTTTTAACCCCTTCAGGTAAGATTGCACCCAGGATCTCCTGGCACCATTACAACTTTATTACGATTAAGTTATGGTGCCTGGAGTGTCTCCTTCAACCAACACATCTATGTAAGTAGGCTTGTAATATTGTTGCTTACCGACTCCCGGATTCACGGACACTGATTTTACAAAATAACGTCAAAGTGTCTTAATACAGTTTATTACAAACAATTTGTGTTTTGAATGGAGTGACATAGTATTTTTGTTTAACTCTTTCAGTACTAGAGAAGACTGTAGCGGGCCTGCTAGCAACCCGGCTTGATGTCCCGGGTCAGCCACGTCCTCCCCTAGAAGGCAGTCCGTTATAATACAGAAAGACCCACTTCCCACCCAGTAACCGGATGACACGCAGTCCTGGGAGTACAACAACAACTTTACTGGCCACACTTGGCTTTATACTTTTCCCCATGCAAAGGGTGGATCACACACAAGAAAATGTCCCCTCCCAGAGTCCTCCCACTCCCAGGGATCATATAACGGATCCGGAACCCCAGTCCCTTTGTGCCATGTTCCTGCCACCCATCCTCAGGGTTTCCTACCTCCGGTGACCAGGGGGTCTTCATCCCATGAGCCTCTGTACATGGGAGCCCCAGCATGGGAAAGCTTCCCGCCTCCTGGACTCCCAGTTACAGAAAGCCCGCCAAACTGCCATTGTTCCCAAAGGGTGTCCCCACCAATCTCCGGGATCTCCAGAACGGTAACTGCCACGAACAGCCTCCATTCGCGGGGTTCCTGGTTGACACCAGGCAAGGGAAGCGTCTCCTTTGGGGACACAAATGCTCCCCCTGGCCGCCGTCCATCTATACGAACGGCGGCCACCCAGGGGAGCACTCATTAATTACTTCCCTTGCTGTTTCACACTTATGTTGCAAGTTTCTAACGTTATAAATGATTGGTGCGAACATTTCAAGGGCCACTGGGGGAGGTCCTCGCTCGGGAACCAAACGAGGTGGGAAGCAATCCGTGAATGCTACCCCCGGACGGTGTTCATATAAAGAACAGTCCGCAACCGAGGGGAGGCACGCACCGAGGCTTCCCTTGAGGTTTGTGGTTTTGACACCTCATTACGAGGTGCAAACGTTCTAAACCAACATTTGAAATGAGTTGTCGGGGTGGTCCCCATTTGGGAGGTGAATGAATTCTCTTCGTGTAGGACCTCCTGAACAGGGAGCAGGCACATTCATACAAAATAATGGGGAAACACACAGAACATAAAACCGCAATTCACAAACAGGCAGCGGTCCCACCACAAAGACCAATTGTAAATAGTGCTGTGTATGGTCAGGAGACAATTTGGCATTTTTCATTAACCATGTACTGGTGTCCATTGCGTTGCCCTTGCATGTGTGACACATCTACAAATTAAAACAAACTGTGAAATATTAATTTGGTTATTGATGACTGGTATATATTTAATTTTTCTATCTTTCCTAATTTTTTCTTCTATAGTCCATTTGATAACAACAAGATTCTTTCAACACCGGGGACAACATCAAAGTTTTCCACGAGCCCCAGAAAAGCATCGTTATATCACTGGACACCACCGAACACTCCTAACTCCAAAGAGAAGCTGTACCTTGTAAGTATAGAATTTAATCCGGCAGATTATTATTATGTGTGTGTTTGTGTAGTGGTTTAGTGTGCATATGGTGAATGCAGTGTGTGTTTGTGTTGTGGTGTTATTGTGTAAAATAGAGGCTGCATTTGGGGCGGAGGGGAGCATTTTGGTGGTATTTATATTTATTTGAACACACTTTATTTTAGTTCTCAGGCCGTTTCGTGTTTATATTGTATTTGGGAATGTTTTCCACCATTGGGAAGATAGTTGGAAGATAGTTTGATATTATATTTGATTAATATTTAAATTAATCAAAGACCTAAATAGATAAAAGTGCGGTGGATTTTTTAAAAGCACGTACTTATAAATTTTGTAATAATTACTTCTTCATGGTTTGTTTGCAGTCCGTTTTACAACAAGGAGATTTAGATAACCCATACCCATCTCTTGACAAGGATATCCACACGCCATACATACTAAGTTATTTGGCTAACAGTGAGTTGGTCATAAACCGTAGAAACCTGGGACCAAATGGCAAAGTCAACAGTGTAGACAACATGAGAAGTATAGACAATGACGGCAATGAAAGTCAAAGCCACATCATGTCGTCATCTTGTGGGGAGATTATACAGTATTCATCATCACAAGAACTGTTCAGAATGGAAAACAAACCAGACAGTGTGACACAGCCCTCAAGCCACGAAACTTTAGACATTCTTCGAGAAACTCCAAGTCATTATGGCCCTCACCAAGCCATGAAACACACAAGTGTGGACTTTGACCTTGATACCAGCATGGGTTCCATTGGAGACAGTTTGATGAATGTGTCTCTTCAAGAGGAGGCAGTAGAACCCAACAAAGATCTGATCATTTCTAAGGGAAATAATTTAAAACATTCCCTACAGCAACTGTTAGAGGAGGTTTTAGAACTACTGAAGTCTGATGTTGTGAGAAGATCAAAACTGAAAGATATGGAGAAGACGATTTTGACTTTCAAAGAGAGATTAAAGGTACTATTCAAATAGAGCAACGTGCCTATTGCTTGTAGTTAAAGAGAAAGTAATAAAATGTACCTGTAGGTACTGTTATGTTAGTACACCCAAGCATTAACTGATTTATTGGGCAAAGCTTTTTTTTATGGACATTGGTCACTAGATATCCACTTGGATAAGACCAGTTGGTAGTGATGTTAACTGCATGATAGAAGTTTATGTAAACCCAGTAGATGACACGACTGTTCTCAGTGGCATTGATCAAATATTAACCTCACTTTTCATTGATTTCAGATCTTGTTCTAAACCGATGGGTTTAAAAATATATATATAAAAATAAACTTTATAGCCCTCTTTGACACTGAACATATTTACAAACTCAGCCACTCTGCAGTTGTACATTTGAAACAACTTATAGGGTTATTCACAAAAGTGAGAATTATTGAGAATCAGAGTGAATCCAAAAAGAATTTTATAGGCGAAAGTATCTGAACGGGTATCATAGCCGACTTGGAGAAGTTTTCCAACTTGGTAACTTTGGCCTTTAATTTGAAATTTAGTTTGAATCAATGACAATTCTCGCTTTGGTGAAAAACACAGTACTGGGACATAAAGGCGTTTTGTAGTTTGTGAATGTAAGATGGGGGAGGGGGTAATCTGAAATCCTACTTTAAATGAAGTGCAGTAAAACATCTGCCATAATCTAACAGTGGAAATGGGTTAAAACATGTAAAATAATAAAAATGCATAATTAGTCCCTATCAGATTTACGTTTGCAAAAAACGATTTTTTCCCTATAATTAGAGAAAAATTCCCATTAAAACATGTATTGTTTTCTTCTCTAATGAAAGCCACATTCCCTCTGCTTTGTATGTGTTTGTGTGCAGGGTACACTCGCCCACCACCCACATTCCTCCATGGATAGTCTAATGGTGGAGACTGCATTGCAAAGTTTTGCCTTTCTAAACACAGACTTCCATGCTGATGAGATGTCGATGTTCGGCAGTCTTCGAAATCCCAGCAAGAGGTAAGATATACAATGTTTCTATGATGCCTATCCAAAAATCCCACCATTTCCTGTGTGATGTTTTGGGAAAGATATAAAAAGGGTGGTTGTTTTTTTACCCCCTGAAACTCTTGACATTGTTGGGATTCTTAGTTGTCTCTTAAAGGGACAGTATATTAAACGTTCTATTCTAAGCTTTCATTTCATTGTCAACTTCTTACCGTATCATAGATCCAACCCAATGGATTGTTTTTCTCTATTTTATTTTTACTAACATGAGGACGGACATGTGCTCCTTGATAATGCTGTACAATGTCCTACAAAATGCATAACGAAACAAAGTTACGAGGACAGGAAATAACCCCCAATTAACGAACTAGTATATCTCTAAACTTACTGCACTGTTTTTTAGAAAATATTTTATTTGTATTATTTATTTTATTTTTTGGGGTTATTTTCGAGCCTATTTCTGGTTTTAACAGGTGAAAGTTATACATTAATGTTAAAATTTTTATAAAACCGAAATTAGAGACACGATTTTGCATCTTAAAAGAATATAATGAACACACAGAAAAAACGTTATTTTCATTCTCATTGTTAGAGTTTGTATTATTTATATGCATTCATTCTATTTTATTTCTTGTTTTAAGTTCCTTCTCACAATATATAAACAAATCCATAAAATGAAAATGCAAAGAAGTCTAAAAAACAAAATAAACCACACACAGTGAACAGGAAAACGAGTTATATGTTGCTTACTGCTCCATTATATATGCAGACGTAGTTTGTTATTGATCTCTGATTCCTTGATTTCAGTAATGGTACGATCCAAGATGGCGGCATACCTTCAATTGTTTGCGCCACTAAACTAGTACTTAGTGAATTGACTACTGGCAATGACGAATTAGACACACTCCTGTCCATCCACTTGCAAGTCTGTAGAGCACTTTTGAAGGTAAGATAAAAAATATTCATTAAATTAAGGCTCAGATTATGCGATTGTATCTCAGAAACTTTAGCGGTGACAAAGTTCAGTAGGAATTTATATATATAAAAAAAATTCTGTTACTCTGCTGTATTAAAATGATTGGGGTACGGGCGTGGCTGACTATCAGACTGAATGGACACATTGCTGTGAAGCTCTGCACCTGAAACGAGCAACAAAAGGTTTAACCCTGGCAATACCCCACAGGAGAAGGCCTAATCTATTGCCCCCACCAGCTGATAACATGGGCTGCGAAAATAAGAGATTCTGAGTACCTGAGAGCATTAGACTCTCCTTCGAGAGGCCTGTTCCCAAAAGAAAATACCAAGATGGCGCCTGCGGTGCAACCTGCGACGGAGGACTTGGAGGAGTCACAAGAGGAGGTGGAGCTTCTCATGACCACAGTGAAGCCAATAAAGAATCAGTCGGATGAAGACTCAACACCCTCAACAAAGGGGTATATTAAGAGGCTGCTCCTGGATCTCCGCAAAGTGTGGAAGGCAGATCTCCACGAGACCCAAAGAGAGCTGGGCATCATGACCCTGAAGATTAAAGAGGTGGAGGAGAGCGAGAGAGATTGCGAGAGCAAGGGATGACAGAATACAAGCCGCAGAGACCAATATGGAGGAACTTACACAGCGGGTCCAGAGAACTATGGCTTCTATGTACTATGGCTTCAATGTAGTCTCAATATAGGCGCTGAAATGTCAGTCTGAGAGGCATTCCAGAAGAGGTTAGTGGGGAAGCATTGCTGCTCCATATCTACAGGCTATTCACCACTATGGGAATCAAAGTGAGAGATGACCCACCTGTGCTGCTGTCAACATTCAGGATCTGGAAGGCGGCCACGGCCCCAGCCCCAGCTGACTCTCCAAGGGACATAATAGTAGTGACCAGGAACATAGCGGTTCGCTCCGTGATTATGGTCCGCTCCAGAGCCCTGGGAAGCGTCACGTTTGAGAATAGAGTGGTGACATTGTATGGAGATATACCCTTCGCAGTCCTCACAGAAAACCGCCAGCTAGCTCTGGAAAGACCTGCAACTGCACAGCGATGACCTGAACAGAAGACCAACTAAGGGGGACCCAGGAGAGGGCACTGCAAAGATTCAATCAAAACACCAAGCACCCATGAAAGCAAGAAAGTGATAGTGATAGCCCATCTGGGCCACAGTGGACTGTCCTTCCTGATAATGGACATGCTGTGCTCCTGAGTTTTTTTCTAATTTATCTAAATTTTCTGCTTTTCTCTCCTATCTCTCCTATCCAACGAGGCATATTAACCTGTATGATACCTTATACTTTACTTTCTTGTTACCTTTATGTTATAGTAAATTTCTCAGACGATGACTGGAAAGGTCATGTTGTATTGGGTTGCTCCTGATGTTCCTTATATTACTTAATTTACTATCATTCTCCGTTATTGATCAAAATGTATACGTGTCTACAAAACCAATAAAACATAAATTGAAAAAAAACTAATTATTGGAGTACGCGTTTTATTTTATTGTTTTATTTTATTGTTCTGAGTTCATAATTTCACTGAATGTCATAGAATAATTATTCAAAATATTATTGCATAGCAATATCTCTCTGTTGACTTGTGCAAAGACCTTCTACAGCTCTCTCTTTACTGTTCCCTCGTCTGGCCGCCATCTACTCCTTGATGGTTGGCCTTGGCAGGTTGTGATAAGGCCGCCCTTGTGAGTAATCATGTGTACTATTTACTCTTAAAGGGACAATTTAGGCACTTTAACAACTTCATTGTATTAAAGTTGTTGTAGTGCCTGCAGTCCTTGTTCTCAAAACCCTTAGAGGGCTTGGGCTATGAGAGCCACGAATCTTACTTCCCGATTCTTATAACATAACATACGATAACGTCACCCGCGTATGCGCAGTGTCTTCATGGTCAGCCATAGAGAATACTTATATTCAGTTATTCTCTACGGCAGAATCTTAGACACATCATGTGCCTAAAGTCCCCAATGCTCCTGTATAAGAAGCGTTGGATTGGCCCCTCATCCTGGGGGCACGCCTGAGGAGGAGGTTGTGAGGGAGACTTGGGTCTGGAGAAAAGGTGAGTAATTTGTTTTCATTTTATTTATTTAGTTTTTTGGGGGTTTTTTACACATGATTTTAATGAAGTGATTAGGGGCATCAATGGTGTAGCGTTGGGAATACAGACATATATCACTACCACTACATTGTTCCTTTAATTATGCTGATAAAACTTGCGTTGTTACACATCTAGCCATTAAATTATGAGTGTAATTACAGAATAATACACAGTATTTAATATTGTCTTTCAGTTAATAATGACAGATTTCCTTTGTACAAACTTTGTGTTTCAGAAACTTGTGTCTCCCGTCACAGCCCGTATTACACACAATCATGTCTTGGAAGAACTGTTGTGGCAAAAAGAAGTTTTTGACGATCTTGTACTCATTTATATTCAGAAGGCCGAAGACCATGTATCCATCGAAGACAGTATGTATAACATAAACTGTTACATCACATGGTGCTCTGTACAATGCAGGCTGCTCAGCTGTGAGATCGGGACAATATAATCATTGCTAGAAAAAGGAAAAACTTCAAAGTAAAAAATAAATAAAATGAAAATGTAAAATGCAAAAATTAAATAAAGTAAGAAACAGAAATGACCAGGAAAGGAACCTTTTGTTTCATTATAATTTGTGATGGCAGAATATCGATTAACCTGTGTCACTAGAAAGTAATGTTGAGGCAGATGTGTTTTGGCTAATCACCTGGCTTCTAATGTTTGATGTGATTGGTTATATAGCACGTCCTCCTCTCTGTAGGGGAATGGCACACCAGCAGACCACCCCATCAAATCATTGTGAAGTGCAGCCATTGTTTATAAGTAGTGACCGCGTGGCTTGTTCACAATGTATCTCAGTGTTCTGCTGTACAGAGAAAATGTAGTGTATCGGGTTACTCTAGTTGGTCAATATAACCGGCTAAGGGAATAAACCAGAGGCTGAGAGTCTTGAATAAAGCAGGTTTAAATATCCTGCTGGTAGACAGCAAGTATACAGGCTATAGGTGACTGCCTAGAAGGATGAGTTGGCTGCTAAGTCCAGCTTCTCTCATGGTGGCTCCAATTGGCAACCACAGTGAGAGGACTATGAACAGATACACTGCCAGTATAGGCCCGAGGGGTCTATCTGATCCTCACAAGCAATGTTTGAGGAAAAGAGAATATTGGAAAAGTGTATGTATACCCCTAGATGGGGTAAGTCCTCCAATCAGGCTCCATGACAAATTATGCCCAAATTTGTCCTTAACCACATTTTAAGACATGCTTACATCATGACCAGTAATGGAAATTAAAAGTGCGATTTTTCTCATTTAATAGTTTTTCCGAAGACCAAGAAGATAAGACATTTCCTGAAACTATGGCGGCATTGCACAGAATCACATTGTATCTGGTTTTGCTCCACTGAGATATTCCTCAATCGAGTCAAAAAGATGTTTGTGCCAAGAATCAAAGGGAAAAATCCAGGACTACTGGAACAAGGTAAGCGTGGCTAAAGCCAAAAAGAAATAAGTGAATGTTTGTATATTTGGATATAATCTGCATGAATGGGGCCTCCCGGCACCAACTGCTTAAGAAGTAGTTTGATAGAACATGTGGGGAATTATCCCAATGTAACAGATAAAATAAGCAGGTGGTTTTTTTATTTCTCTTTTAAATGACTGCACTTTTTTGTCCCCATTTGCAGATTCACATTATCTCATAAACCCTCACTGAGCAGCAATTTATGGGATCTGTGCAGCTATCACATAGCTGTCTGTGAGAATACTGCAGTATAAGTACAATGCCCCCATTCTAAACCACAGGATTTAAATAAATCTATCAAGTCACTTCCTGGTTTCTGCTATTCCTGGAGACTTGCTCCAAACTTTATTTTATTTTTTATTACCGGTATTTACTTTTTTCTTCAATTAAATGTATTAAAAAGGTGAATGAAGCGTCCCATTAAAGTAATACATTTACATCCGCTATCTGAGCTAAATTAGCTAAAAGTGCACACTTTTCCAATTTCCAATAAATATGATCGGGGTAAAAAGAGTTGGGTATTAAATGAAGTCTGCACACTGTCAGCCGGTGTCATAAAACCCTCTTCGGCATACGTACGATTCATTCAGGCCTCAGCAAAGGATGCATTTCAGACTATTTGTTAACTGCGTTTTGTAAATCCATCCCATGTGCAGGGGAAAAATAGCAAATACTGTAACCTCTGGGGAGCACATGTTAAACCTGCTATTACACTATAAAGGAAATGAAATCTTTATCTATATATTAAGATTGGCAAGGCGCACTGCTGTGGTCTGCAGATATAGGAGCTGAGGAAGAACGTTTAAATTGACAATAAGGGCATGTGTAACCATATGAGTTTCCTTAAAAAAGGAAATTCAGACGCCCTGCAAACCATCTGGACTCACGTTACAGCGGTGACTTGCGTTATAAGATTGCTGTCTACACATATTATGCAGATACACATTCCGCATTCTGTACGCAATCCCTCTTTAAATTAACAGTCATTTCCTACACTGGGGTATTGCGGGCTGCGTCGTATTAGTCTCACCGAACCGTGACTTTAAAGAGACAAATCTGTTCTAATCATCAAATCTTCAATGCTGTAAGATCGAATTTCAGAGCAAAGTAACCCCTACCCCCCCTCCACCCTCTGCATCAATGTTAAAAACATTAGTGAGTTGACTTTTTACGCACATTTATAAATAACTCTATTTTATCAATGTTTTCCCAACAAGTTTTAGGAAAATAAATAACTAAAAATAAATAAAATGAAATTCTTTTTCCAGAATCTAGTAGCTGCAATAGCAATTTTGTTCCTAGAAAAATTATAAAAGGTTTTGTGAGCAATAAAATCAATCAGACATGATCGCCTCTAACGGATGGAAACGCAGCTCTAATGCAGTAACTTTTGACTCATGTTTTCTGGTATCCTGAACACTGGCAAACATGCCTAGCCTGCATTTAGCTGTATGGGGATTGGAGATCATTGTGAGTTTTAAAATAATTATTAAAGAAACAAAACTATTATATTTTATTTAAATAGAAGCCTAACCCCTCTACTCTAACTCCTGTGCCCCCTATATGATATGTTAAAGAACACTACACTACTAATGCAGAGAACCAGACGTTGCTCAGAGCGTCATCCGATCGCATTGCAGTACTTGACTTAGAAAGGTTAATGAGAGCTCAAGCTCTCCAGAGTAAGACGTGAAGGTGGGGGGTGGCATCTGGCACCCCAAGCTAAGCAGTCAAACCATTCTTATACGGTTTGACTACATCCAATGGGGGATGCCCAAGTGAGCTGTAGTGGTTATGGTGCTTGGAGCAAATTTGCTCTCTACTACACTTAACATTTTCGTTATTAGCATTATGTAATTCTAAATTGAATGTTAAAAAAATCACACAGGGATATTCACTATAGTGAGAATTCAGAGTGAATTTAAAATTTCAGGTCAGAATAGCCAAATTAGAATATTCTCCAAGTCCGCAATGCTTCCAGTTTGGCTGCTGTGATTTTAAATTTGAATTCCCAACAATTTTTACTTCAGTAAATGATCAGTATTCAGGTCAGATTGATCCCACATGTTTTGCATTAATAGATACATTAGATTAGATTATGGTTACGAGCACTTTGCAAACTGTGGCCCACAATGTTAACGCTTGGTGAGGATGGGGAGAACCTGATTGATTTTTTTCCATCAGCCGGCCGTGTTCTGGATCTATAATTAATACAAAGCTGCTTTTATTTCAGTTTTATTAAAAGCTCTGGAGCAAATACATGGCTTTGGGGGAATACTGCCAGCCAATCAGGTTTCAGAAGAGTTCCTGTCGATATTCCTGGTTTACGGATATCTCAGACGCTATCGTGTGATGGATCTTCAAAAGCACCTCGCAGCTCTCACAAGAGAAGGTGGGATTTAAGCACCAAATTAAATTGTCTTTGCCTTGATAGGATGACACCATTTCTTGGTAAAATTTTGAATCCTAAAGTAACTATAAGACCAATTCCTGATGGTGCAGAGCTTCGTCTCTCTCCGGTTTCGGATCACAACCTATACATCTTTCTGTCCACTTTGTAAAATGTCTACATACTGCTTGCACTTTATCTCTCTTTCCGTATTTTCACGTCTTGACTATGATCAGGCACTTCTCAACCAAATGTGAAAACATTATCTACAAAATCTAACAAAGACACCACCGCGGTCCAAGCTTCCAATAACAAGATAATTCACCATGATTGCAATCAGCGGAGAAATGATAATAAATGTTATAATATTAGTAATAATAAAAAATTTGAAATTATTTCATTTCTTTTTTTTTTTTCTAAAGATATCTTCTAAGAATCATCCCAATGGCAATGTCTATGAAAACAATACTGAAGCGATTCTGGGGCACATTGTTGGCCAACATGAGCAAGGGATCATGTGTCTAGCACTGTGCACAGATTGTAACCATGTAAGACTATCACAGTTCTGCACTTGTCAGATAAGCCTCCAGGCAGGTGGTGGCCATGGTACTTATTGCGCCGCTGACTGCTGTCCTGTTCTTGCCCCATTTTATGCCTCCCTAATCTACCCAGCAATATGCGGCTGTATTTCTCTATATACAAACTGTGAAATTAACCCGAATTCATGGTGTTGGCTTTAGAATATAATAAATTGAATTCTCTCCCAATACTTCGTATGCACAGCACCAACACTGTCTGCTGCAAACATAATAATAAATGGTTCAGTAATAGTGATTGTTTGTGTTTTTGGGAGCCAGACCGTTTGCTTTGTTACAGGACCAGTTATAATTAGTTGCACTTGCCTTGTTGCTGATGATGGCTAAATGCACAGTAGCAATAGCTGTTAAAGCTGGACATTCTATATGGAGACAGTTCTGAAAGTTCAGAAGTGATAACGGAATTGAGAACTAGCTGTAAATGTTTGAGGCAGTGGACTGAAAACATGGTGGCACTAGATGGTCACAATGAGAAAGCCATATGGCCACTATGTGTAAAGTCTAAAATATTCCCTTTCTGTGAGATGCACAGACAGGCCATGGCATTAATTATAACTAGGCTACAAGCTAAAGATTGACCAACATCATCTTGTCTTGTTTTCTGCAGTCACACTCATTGATGACCTTCAGCTGCCCGGACGACTTAAGAAGATCAAAAAATTAAAAACAAAGCAAATTTCACGACTCCAACCCCTACCGCAGTTTCTCCAGCTCTTGGCCACGTTCCAGCTCGATGAGAATGTAAAATTGTGTAAAGCAGCTGCCTCTTGCCTCACTCGAGGGTCTGCCTTCAAGACCTTCAAACAGAAGGTACGAACCGGTTTACAGTTATATCTCACAAGCCCCATAGACCGTCTAGTTCCCACCAAGAGATGTTTAAGGGGCTATGGCACCAAAATGCAGGGAGTGGAACGGGTCTGGGCATCACACGTGGTGCCGTATCCAAAGGTAGACTGTAATACATTCACATTGGTTGCCATGTCACATTAATTAAATCAATGACCATTAACCATATCTGTGTGTCACCACTATGGGTTTATCTTAATTACAGAAGGATTTAGCTTTAGAGTCGGGAAAAAAATACAAATGCACAGCAGCTGTTAGATGCCTTCTGATTTTAGTTTACTTTTCACATAATACTTTGCTAAAAATAAAAAATAAACCCTCTACTGTTATCGTAAAAAGAAATCTGATGGAAAAAAAAAACAATCTAGAGGCAGAGAATTGCAACTAGTTATCCTTATTCTTAGAAGAACCTTCCTCGGGTGCAGCCCAAATGTCCTTCCTGCTATAAACAGATACAGGGGCAGCACAACAGGTGGGTTATTCAATGTGCCAGTACTCTAGGTACACCAGGGGTCCAGGTGTTGTCAGTTTGCCCATTGGAGTAAGACTGCTGATGAGCCTTGATGAATGGGTAGAGAACCGTTACACTAAACCATGATTCTGAAAATCAACAGTTTGTGAATTGAAGGAGGAATTAGTTGCCTTTTTAGAGTTAAAGGAATACTCTACGCACTATAACAACTTCATCGCAATTAAGTGGTTATGGTGCAAGGAGGTTCCTTAGCTCTAACTTACTTCAAGGGGTTAAATTGTTAGCGAAGTGCTGAATCCAGACCCCGATCACTCTGCCCATCTCCCAATGCCACAGTCGGTCTTAAAAACAGTAGCTTCGTACTGTGCGCCACTGAGAGCCTCCGTAACTCCCCATTTACAAAATATTTTTCTGAAGCCGTTTTGTGAATGGGGAGCTGCTGCTAGTATGAGAGCGCCCGCTGACCATCAGCAGTGCCCCGTTCCGAGGTTTTCGGATTCAAGCTTTGGATTGTGATGGTTGTTAGTGGGCAGAGCGATAGTTCATTTACAGTTAAACCTCGAGATAAGCCAACACCGGGGGACTTCCTTGCACTGAAACAACTTTATTCTGGTGAAGTTGTTATGGTGCCCAGAGCGTCCTTTTTTAAAAGGAATTATTTAAGGGGCATAATTTGAAATCACTTGGCGGGTCACCTTCTTTTGGATGAACAGCAGTAATGCAGATATATGAAATGTAACTACGACATGGTTAATCAATTCTATTTATTTCCCAATCCATCGAGGTCTGGTTTAGTGAACCCGTGTAATACTGAAATATCTGCATATAGCAACCAGCTTGTGCAATAGTTTGATTTGTTTTGGTTATGTTACTGCACTAGAGGGCAGCAGCGATGTTTGTAAAATCGATTCAAATTCAGAAGAAAAGCTAAAATGTAGCAAGGCAGGAATCCTTTGGGGCTTGCTATCTTTAGACTACAGCGTTATTACTAATTATTATTAATTGCTGGAAATTTCACATTTTAGACCAAAACAGATCATTTGTCAAAACAAACAACAAAACCATGTGACGCCAACTGTGTTTCCATTTCAGCTTAACATCTTAGCTCCACTTTGAATATCAAACAATCCATACTTTTAGTGTAAATCATACCGTCCATTAATATAGGAGAAAAAGAAGTTCACAGAGTTAAAGGAACTCCTTCTGGTGCAGTGGTTGTGGTGCCAGAAGTTCCATTCCAAATGAAGTAGTCAGACAGTCTATAATTTGATCATTTACGTGGGGTCTGCTGGGCTCCCATTAGATAACCTGATGAGCCAATGAGCCACACCTTGCACTGCCTGACTTACCCAAGTGGCAGAGTTTCCACTGGCAGAGCCCACGAGGAGCACTCTAGCTAAATTACTCTGGGTGGATGCCAGGGTGCTTTTGGCACCATAACCACTACATAAGGCAACCATAACCATACAGAAGGTAGCCATAACCACTACAGAGAAAATCTGCTACAGTGGCTGGTGCAGTTATAAAGCACAGGTACACAATCACAGAACCAACAACCCCATTACCATAAGGATAGACAGAGGTTTACCGAAGGAACCCACTTGGCAATCTGCCAAATGATTTTGGTCTTTGCTCGGCTCACAGAAAAATCAAAACCATCACAGCTTCCCGTTATGCAGAGAGCCAGCTGTGATGGTTGAACGGCAGCGCCTGCTGCGAGTGGCTCGGCTCCCATGCCAGAGAGTTGGGAATGTTTACATTAATAACCCAGAGTTGCTTATAACAGGGTAATGACTGTCAGTGGAGAGCCCCGGCGCCCCCTTTCAAGTGCATTTGCTGGAGGCCGATGGAATATTTTCTGAGCATTGGAATTAAGAGGTCAGGAGTTACACTAAAGCAAATTGAGAGGAAATGGCTTAAAACCAGACATTAAATGCTTTATGGCTGGAGTAAGGGAAGTCACCCGGATTTTATCTGAGCAAAGTCCTGCAGCAAGTTCTTCTGATCTTACTTAACAGCTTGTAATTCATTAAAGTGTGAGCTAAATTAGATCTGTAATTTCCTCTTTCTTAATTTGTTTTCAATTTCTTTTCCACCTCCTGCAGGCCGTCCTGTACTATACAGAGGTCCTAACAGAGAGAGACTCCAAACTCCAGCAAGCTGCCTGCTTAGCCCTGAAACATCTCAAGGTGAGGAGCATGTGCACTGCAGCACAATGGGAGTCACTGGCTGAAGGGCAATTGCCATAATTATCATCAAACTTTGGTCAACCTGCAGAGGATTATGGGACTTTACTTTAATGTGGCATCAACCAAATTATATATGCAGAGTAACATAATGACTTCCCATAGATACTCGGTAAATTATCCATCCTGCTTATCACATTACGAGAAAGACCCCTAGATTGACGGTTACAATTTAACCAATTAAAATACATATTTTTGTGCTCAATCCCAACATGTCAGCATTCAACAAAATGTAAAATTTTGGGATTTAAATCAAAGTTGCTGAATTGAAAACATGGCGTATGTGCAGTATTTTCTCAGTTTAGTTATTAAAATTTGAAATAAACAACCTCGTAACAAACCGAAAACTAAATGACAAAATTTTGGCTAAAATAACGATTTAGAATAATTCTACCACTAGCCTGGGTTGTTGTTTAAAGGAACACTATAGTGCCAGGTACACAACCATGTATTCCTGACCCTATAGTGCTAAACCCACCATTTAGGTGGCTTCCCCCCCCCTCCCCACCCCTCAGCCCCCTTAAAAGTTTATAAAACTCACCTTATTTCCAGCTCCGCGCGGGTCCGTTGGTGCTAGCTCCGCCCCCTTGGTGACATCTTCAGAATCAATGCATCTCTATGAGGAAAATTCAGAGTCCCCATGCAGAGCATGGAGACGCTGAACGGCAGTGCAGCACTGAACCAGTGGCCATGTGAGGAGTGGCCACTTGGAGGTGTTTCTCTGAAAAGGCAGTGTTTGCATGAAAATGCAGTGTACTCATCAGAACAACTACATTACGATGTAGTTGTTCTGGTGACTAGAGTCACACAGGGCTATCCCGTTTCAGTTTAGTAAATAATGTCTAACAGCGAGCTGAAAATCCGTCCTGGCAGTGATGGGGGTGTGGGTATCAATCGAGTCTTGATGAAGCACAAGGCTGCTCGAGTTTGTTAAAGGTCAGACTGCACTGTGCTGCAATGACTCACACAGTGTTTTAGATACAGTAACCGATCGCGGAACGAACATTCTTTTCAATGGTCTGTTACATGTATTAACTTGTGGAATTGGAGATGATAGAAATCATTTGTTAGCTTTTCTGTTTCTTATTTAATCATGAATTCTGATGCTAAATATTGTCTGTTATTAAATGTTCTTTCTTAACCCGTTGCTGGTTAACATGGCACTGATACTTTGTGTTGTAACGCAGGGCACTGCGAGCATTGACCAAATCGCCTGTTTGTGCCAATCTGAAGTAGACGAAGTAAGACACATTGCCCGGGAGACAATCCTATCCTTCGGTGAGTAACATTGTCTCTGGGATATGCATTGAATGGATCATATTTACCATTAATCTCTCTGGAATAGACGTGCACAGCTAACCTACAACGCAGATATAGGAAGACACCGCTCTGCCTAGGGTGGATTTGTTTCTGTCTCCACATTGGGCTAGAGCAGCGTTTCCCAATTGGTGTTACGCAGAACCCTAGGGTTCTGTGAGAACAAAATTGGGGTTACGCTGCATTTTGCCACATCCAAGATGGCTGCCGCTACCTGCGGTTCCCGGAAGGTTGGAAACTGCAGGGAGCGGGATCTTAAGCCCGTCCTGTCGTCAGTACACCCTGCCATCAGCCAGCCACTTAGCTCGTCCGTGGGAGAGCCCGCCCAGCCGTCAGACAGCCCTGCCATCAACCATTTTCTATCACTCGTGGTAGAGGAGTGATAGAGAGTGGAGCTGATAGTTAAAGCTCTGTTAGGTAGGGACATAGAAACCTCTGTTAGGAAAATTGAAAGACTCTGTGAGGGGCAAAAAACTGTTAACCATATTTTCCAAAGTGTTCAAATCTTTTTGCTCCATGTCTAACTCAGAAATCCTGCTTAAGTTCAGTTCTTTCTAAGAGTGTTATCAAAATCAGCATCCTTATTAGTCAGGTTGTGAGATCTGTATTTTGCAAAGTGTTTTGTTTTTACCAATAAACAACCATGAATTTGGAAAGCTGGTTAAAGCAGGGAATTACTACTATTCAGCGCTTATATAAAATGAGAAAGAAGATTGTAACGGACCGTTTTGCACACAAGGGTTAAAAACCGTTTAGGCGATCGGCCCCTTTCCAGAGATCCAGGCACAGCTACTGCAGAACACCAAAACTCACGAACTGGATACAAAATAGCACTCCAACTCCCGAACTGGAACCTCCCAAATAGCTGCTAGCAGACGAACAGGAAAAGCAGACAATCAGCTTACACTCCTGGCAATCAGTCTCTAACAGCATACAGTGAATCCCCCCAAGAGCGAGACAAGGCTCCGTGTTGAGGGTCAAGCAGTGGTCTGAGGTGCTGGCACACCCAGCCTGGTTTTTATTACAGTCTTGCAAATACAGGACCGCCCACAGGGAGGTATAAAACAACCAATCACATCACAGTTACATCCCACATATTCCCTCCCCTTATCCTGAGAGGAAACTCAATTACACATACAGTTAAAACATACTTTCTACCCAACTTTCATAACTCTAAAAGCATACATCACATTCACATAAAATTACATATTCACAATCAATCCATTCAGGGGAACAACATATTAAAAATGGCATGAATCAGACCAGGGGTTCAAAAGTTAGTAAAAAGTCCTTTGTGACTAAATGAAGCATGGCTTTCTGGCCCAAACCAGTTTCAGAGTCTTCTATCCTGGAGAGTAATTCAATTATCTCCCAGGACAGACACAAGACTCCATTAAGCACATGGTTGCAAAAGACACAAAACACTTTAAAATACATAAAGTCACCTTTTATACATAAAACACAGACATTTCACATATCCCCAGATAGCTCAGGTCTGAGCGCACATTATTAAGTGAATGGCGCTCAGACCACACGAATACAGTTTAACCGCCATGGAGCCAAAGTCTTTACAGTCAGTTTCATACGAATGGGCTCCATGGGATTCCTATCTGGGGTATAACACATTCAAACAAATCTACCGAACCCCAGGCAGAAAAGCACGAATGAAGCTTTTCTGCAGGTAAAAAAAAGATGTCTTTTAAAAGGGGGCCATAGTCCAGGGGCAGCAGGCGGGCAACCAGGCTTCTCCAATGCAATGTGGCGAGATTGGTCTCGTCACAAAGATACAACTAAAAATCCAGAAAACATGCCCGAAATAGTTGTACCTACTGCTACCGAATTAGCAGAGACAAGTAACAAGTCAAAGAAAAGCACACAATGCTGGCCAATCTTCTTCTCAAACAAAGAAAAGAAAATTTGATAGCGACTTGTCATTTGGATCCACAAGTGCCAGAAATGAAGATTGTCCTGAAGCACAATGCGTACTTTGCAGTTCGTTAGCACCTGCTAAATTATGTCGTCATTTTGAGCAAAACCATGCAGAGTACAAAGATAAAGACGTGGACTTTCTTAAGCAAAAGCTAAAGGAGTATCAGAAGAGTAAACAATTTATGAGCAAAAAATGTCAAAATGCTAATGAAAAAGCCAAAGAGGCTTCTTAGAGTGAGTTACCGCATAGCACTTGCAGGGGAAGCACGCACAATTGGGGAATCCCTAATAAAACCATGTGCAATAGAAATGGTGTCATGTATTTTAAGTGAGAAGTTGAGTAAAAAAATTGAAGCTGTGCCACTTTCCAACAACACTGTTTTGTGCCATATTCCTGATCTTGCTGATGACATCCATACTGAACTAATTTCTCGACTGCATCAATGTGATGGGTACTCGCTGCAATTAGACGAGTCCACAAATGTTGCAGGATTTTCAGTTTTGTTTGTTTTTGTTAGCTATAATTTTGACAAACAGATTGAAGAAGACTTGTTTCTGTGTGAAACTTTGAAAACTCATACCACTGGTGAGAACATCTTTAACTGTATCCAGAAATTCCTGAACACACACAGTATAAATTGGGACAAATGTGTAGATGTGTGCAGTGATGGTACCAAAGCAATGGTTGGGAAAGTGGCAGGCGCTGTGACACAAAGAGGAAATTAGCAAGAAACAGCACCAGTTCTCACTGTGTTCTTCACAGACATGCACTGGTAGCTAAAAATATTTCAATCTCACTGTGCTAGACGAATCGGTCCAGATTATTAATTTTATAAAAAGTTGACCATTACAGCCACGACTATTTAAAATAATAGGTGAAGATATGGGTAGTCACCACTCTGCTCTGCTTTTGCATTCAGACGTCCATTGGCTATCACGATGTAAAGTCCTTGTTAGAATGTTAGAATTGCATCAAGAGTTGCAGTTTTGAACCTAATCTGTTGAGCAAAATAATTTGAACTCTTTGCCAACACTTAATGATTTCCTTGTAGAATCAGAAATTGAACTTGAAGATGAAATTTGCAATGAAATTGTAGATCATCTTCACCATTTAATCACATCTATTAATTAGTATTTTATATTTAATGAGTGGGTTCGAAATCCATTCATAAAAGACAAGCCAGACAATTTTTCTGATGTAGATTTTGAGAATCTGATCGATATAGCGTCTGACAGTCAACTAAGCCAAACATTTAAAGAAGTTTCTCTTATTGTTTTTTTGGGGTGATTTATGCGAACAATACCCAGAATTGTCCAAGCGGGCTATCAAAGGTCTGTTGCCATTTGCCAGCACATACTTATGTGAAACTGGATTCTCTCTTTACTCTGCAACAAAAACAAAGTATCGATATCGACTTGATGCAACTGCAGACATGCGAATACAATTGTCAACAATTAAACCAAATATAAAAAGAATTTGCCAGCAAAAGAGAACATTACACTCTGCTCATTGAAAGGCTTGTGCTGCGCTACTCTACGGCAAAGTGTTGCTATACCATGTCAAAGGGTTCCAAGGGAAAAATGAATTGGGAAACCCTGGGCTAGAGACTCAACCCCGAAACCTGCAGTAACAAAATACAACATTGGGGTCAGTTGAGGTGGAATATATAGATATAGTTCCCCATTTTGAAAGTGTGGAATGTCATTTTCGGGGTGGAGTTCAGCTGCTAGCTCTACAGTAGAAAGCTTCTAACTGAACTACAACTCCCAGAAATCCCTGTGATGCAGGAATTCACAGGATAAACTTGGCCCTGCATAAATAATGTAAGGGACATGTCTGGCACCAATAAACCTTTAATGCATTTTTTTTTTTGCATGCCTGGGTTATCACAAGAAATGAAATGTTTTGCAGAATCCTGCCCATTTAGCCACACCCTTTAGGCCACGCCCCCTCACTCCAGTAAAATACTTCCTTATCAGTGTATGTACACAGCTGAGTCACTGACTGTACTGGATGATCTGAACCACAAATCAACCTGCATTATGAGGAGCTTATAAATTAAAAGCAGTTCACTCAGCGTTGGCAGTAATTGAGTTGTGTACATGCAATGATAAAGAAGTCTTTCTGGCATGAAGGGGCATGGCTGAGGAGAAATGCCAATTACTCTGTGATCATAGAATGTAAACCTTCCTTTATAGGATCACACCAAGCACCAGAGGCGGCTCTAGACTTTATGAGGTCTTAGGCTAAATTCAAGCATGAGGCCCCACTAACACCCAAAGTATAAAATAGGGTTGTATTTTGTGTGTGTAAGGAGCATTCGCTATATTGACAGGCGGGCTTGCAGCTCTGGATACAGAGTCAGTCTCTGCATTCATTGTTCAGAAGCTTGCAGTGTCACGGCTTCCTGTGTCCCGGCATTGTGAGCTCTCTGGCTGTAACATAATTTGCAAACAAAATTAATTTGCAATAAATACATTTAACTTGCAATTATGCCAATCGTTTATACACAATTGTGGGGTATGGTTGCATAGCCTGCCAGTCGTGTATACATAAGTACTGGTGTGAAGGGGTTATCAAAAACAAAAATAATTATTTTTTGTTTGCGCAAAAAAGCTTTAAAAAAAATAATTTACCAAAAAATAAAGAGTGTATGATGAATGTCTTCAGCTGGTGACTGTGACAGAGTAAAGGGTACCAGTGGCAGGGAGAGTGTGACAGGACGAAGGAGGCAAATGGGACATGGTGGGGGAGTTGTGAGAGAGAATGAGGGAGGGCGAGTATGACATGATGTGTCAGGGCAATAGTGGCATGGTAGGAGGGACAATTGTGACAGAATTGGAGGGGTTAATGTGACTAGGTAAGTGTGGCATAGTTGGGGTGGGGTGAGTATCACAGTTTGGGGTGAAGGGTGAATGTGGCATGGTTGGAGGAGGGAGTGTGACAGGATTAAGGGGGGTTAATGTGACAGGGTGAGTGTGGCAGTGTGTGACAGGATTAGATAATACTGCTAGGGAAGGGGGTGTTAGTGTGAGGGAGGGGGTATACTGGGAGTGAGTGGGGTGATAGTAAAAGGGAAGGAGGGGAATACTGTAAATGGGAAAACTGTGGGGGAATACTGTGAGGGAGAGGGATACTGGGAGGGAGGTGGGTGATAGTGTGAGGGAGGGAGTATACTAGAAGGGATGGGGTCATGGTGTGAGGGAGTATACTGGGAGGGAGGGGGTAGTGGTGTGAGGGAGGGGTGTGATTGAATACCTTCATTCCCTGGTGGTCCGGTGGTGATTTCCGGTCTGCAGCTCCGCAGCGTGCAGAGCTGCAGACCATGTATCTCGCGAGACCCAGTCAGAGCATTGCCTGGTAACTTGCGGCAATGCTCTGATTGGCATGATCTTGCGAGACACATGGTCTGCAGCTCTGCAAACTGCGGAGCTGAAGACCAGTGGCCACGGACGCTCTCCTGCTGGGCAGACGGCATGGAGGGGCCTTGCACCCGGTGGCATATCGAGCCCCCTCCTGGTGTCGGGTCATCGGTCATTGACTGAGGACCCGACACAGTCTGCCCAATGGTGGTTTAGGCAGCCGCGAAGCCCCAGACAGTGTGAGGCCTTAGGCGGACGCCTATGCCAAGCACCATACCCACTACAGATTGCAGTTTTGGTGCTAGAATTGTCATGGCACCCACCCATAGTAATTAATAAAACTATTCTAAAATAGTTTGACCTCTTACCTAGGCATCACTCTGGACAATGGAGAAACAAACTCTAAGCAGGAGCTTTTCTTGACTATCCGGAGCTAAGCCCTGTAATAGAGTGCTAGCTCATTGGTTGAGAGCATCGCTAATCACTCTCAGTAAACGAGCTAAGCTTAGCTCAGACAGCGCTCCCAGCTCTCTGTATGGCATAGTGAAGGAGGGGGAACAACGCCTGCTAGATCCAGGTAATAAGCCAAACCATTCTAAAATGTAGTGGTTATGGTGCTTAATGTTTCTTTATAAATGTCTTCCATACTCTTGTCTTGTGTTGTAGTTGAAAATTAGCAAAACGTTAACCGTACCTTCCCTGGTTTAATATTGTATTATAAAATGTCTATTAATTGGTACTTCTGGAATATTTGCACGGGTCAAGGAAATTGATAGATTTCCTGCTCACAAGATCACACAGCTGGAACCTGCGCAGTTCACATTTATCAATATGTCTAGTGTTTTGTTTAATTAAACCCATTTTCCCATGGTCTAGTTTCTCATTGGATCACACGACACAAGGCTGTACAATGCCTCCAGTGATTCGCTCTCCTTACCCAACGATTGGCTCGCTACTTTATTAAACTGTCCATGCAGCTAATGGTAACACTTTGTAAAATTACCTACTGCAGGGACAAAAGGAAAATGGTAATACATAAAAGAAAAAAAAAGGCATATTTGAATGTTTTTAACCCCTTAAGGATACATGACATGTGTGACATGTCATGATTCCCTTTTATTCCAGAAGTTTGGTCCTTAATGGGTTAAAGATTGTTGTTTTATTCCTATTTATGAATGGTAGAGTTCCTTAAACTGCCAGTAGAGGGCACCGTTTACTACCGGCTGATATTCCAAAAGCTCTCCGCACCAGAGATAAGCGATTGGAACTATCCATATTTATTAAATTAACATTTTATATATTTTCATACTAAATGTCGCTGCTTCCAGCAGACAGAGTTCCCACGATAGTTTACGATTTCCCTGGACATTATTTGGAATGTGGCCAGGTCCTGGTTGGGTGCACGTGTGGCACATGGAAACCCCATTTGGTTTGCTCTTTCAAGTGAGGACAAGTTGTGGGTTGGAGACCTTCAGTAGATAATAGTTTTGTGGATACGGGAGTTCGATACATTGTTTATTCTTTCGATGCATTCATTTTCACATTTTGTTCTCTTTTTTGTGCCATGGCATGAAAATAACTGATTTGTGTTAATTGTTTTAGGTCAAAAAGGACGTCAGGTTTTCAGAAGGACTGATAAGATCTGCCGGGAACTCCAAGACACTCTAACGGTCGACGGAGAGATAGAAATCACTGTTTTCTAAATCTGCTGGCTTGTTTGGAACTTAATATTTTCTTTTTAACTTGTATAAAAGCTGTATATTTAAATTCTATATATTTTGCACATAAATGACTAACTCAAAGCCCCGCCCTTGAGAACACTATTCCAGCCAGTCTAAAGCTGGAGTGGTTATGGTGCCAAGAGTAACATGGCTCTGTTTCCCGGTAATGGGCAAACCATTTTGCAGCAGTTTGCCCTTTTGCCTGAGTCCGTGTCCGGCACAAGCCATTCTCCTGTGGCCAGTGAGGTCAATCCTGCCGGCCATTTGTTGTTCCATGATGGCTAATACTGCTCCAATGATGCGGCCGCAGAGAGGGTTACACCTCTGGCAGCAGAGGGGTTGAACTATAGTGGTCAAGGCACTTTAAAAAACCCTTTAAGTCTGGACTTACAATACAGAACAAACTTGCCCAGAATTCCATTTTTGGCAGGCCTGGTTAAATGTAGATCTCTCCCATTACGTCAAAGGGTACATTTAGATTTAATGTGTTAGAGAAGCATTTTTTACTATTTGCCCGAGGTGTAAATTCTACGCTGGTTTCATCTTATCAAACGTCAATCAGGGGATATCTGTAGAGGATGTTTGTAAAGCGTAATTGTAGGGCAAGACTCTAAAAGAAACACGATCTGTTGGTTTCCATGGTAATTGCGCCAGAATTGCAGTCATACAGAATTTCCTCTTAAGTCCAACTGAAAAGTTATTTGTACAAATACAAACCAAAACCATTTTATCTGTAAAGTATACCCAGATTTAATTAAACTAGTATTCTAGTGTCTACTATAATAAGCACCAACAGTATAACACACAATATTTAAAATGGAAAATGAGAAACATTTTCACACAAAACAAAACATGACTCACAAGGGATCATAACTACTGAATTTCAGTATAAGATTTCTAATAAATGATAAGTCAAGAGTTCTCTTTAATGAAATACCGTGCTGAAGGTGGCCTACTCCTGCTCTAGAGCAGGGGTTCTCAACCCAGTCCTCAAGGACCCCCTACCAGTCCAGGATTTGAGGATTACCTGGGTGTGTCTCAGGTGTTTAGAAAAAGGGAAAAAAACACCTTAGACTCTAAGGTGTTTTTTTTTTTTCTAAACACCTTAGACACACCCAGGTAATCCCTAAACCCTGGACTGGTAGGGGGTCCTGAGGACTAACGTTGAGAACCCCTGCACTAGACCATTTCATTGACTCTTGAGGGCCCCACCTGCCAAACCCAGTCTTATTTGGTCAAACTGACAAAAAAAAAATGAAATTGGGGACCACCACTCAGACTCCTAAGCCCCCTTGAATATAATGTTTATATTTAATTCTTCTTAAAGGGACACTATAGTCACCAGAACTACAGCTTATTGAATTTGTTCTGGTGAGTAGAATCATTACCTTCAGGCTTTAAAATGCAGTGTTTACATTACAGCCTAGTGATAACTTCACTGGCCACTCCTCAGATGGCTGTTAGAGATCCTTCCTGGGTCATGGCAGCCTAAAATGCATCCAAACATTCAGTGTCTCCTCCCTCTGCATGCAGACACTGAACTTTCCTCATAGAGATTCATTGATTCAATTCCTCTCTATGAGGAGATGCTGGTTGGCCAGGGCTGTGTTTGAATCATACTGGCTCTGCACCTGATCTGCCTCTTTGTCAGTCTCAGCTAATCCTATGGGGAAGCATTGTGATTGGATCAGGCCACCACTTCTAATGATGTCAGCAGGCTGCTTGTTTTTCTTAGTCTAACAGCATGCAGAGTTACAGCTTCAGGCTTGAATACAGTAAGATTTTGCTATATTTATGGAGGCATGAGGGGCACAGGGGGCTAGATGGTGGTTTTAACTCTATAGGGTCAGGAATATAGGTTTATGTTCCTGACCCTATAATGCTCCTTTAACTCACTGAACTTCTTGAGTAAAGGTGCATAACTGCAAAGCTCTTTTTGTATATAAACGCTCTTCTAAATTCTGATTTTAATATCTAATTATAAAAGTAGTGGCATTTAAACAATTCTCTCAGAAATATCAATGTTTATTTTCATTTAATTCCTTGTTTTACACTGAAGATGTTTAGTAACAAACACATTCCTTTTTCGCTGTCATTTTTACAAATTGTACCATTATTTATGTTTATATGAAATACTTTTAGGATTCCATAAACAGGTATGTAATAAAAGGTCCAAGCTGTATCTCACCTTGTCTGCTTTGTTTTTGTGCTTTAGATACAGTGTTGGGGTGGAGATTGAACAGATTTTTACCTTCCTGTCCCCACAGTCTAGCTTTTCCTAGACTGTTTCCCTTAAAGGGACACTATAGTCACCCAAAAAACTTTAGTTTAATGAAGCAGTGTTGATGTATAGATCAGACCCCTGCAGTCTCACTGCTCAATTCTCTGCCATTTAGGAGTTAAATCACTTCGTTTTGATGCCTACAATATCCCTTTAATTTTCAGCCAGAAGTACGAGACTTTGGGTTGCACTAAATATGATCCCATTGTACAGCGCTACGGAATGTGCTGGCGCTATATAAATAAAATAATATCATGGATTAGACGGCAAACCTAGAAATTTTATTACCTTGTGGGTTATGGGTCCAGCATTGAATTGATTGAACACCATAAGGGATAATGTCTGTAAAGGAATTACTTTACACCTTCAGCCACCTTGGTGGACTGCCCTAGCTCAATGCATTGAAATCTGACGTTTTTTTCCAACAGACTTTCACATTACAGACACAAACAGCCCATGTGGTGGTAACACAGACATTAACCCCTTAAGGATCAAACTTCTGGAATAAAAGGGAATCATGTCATGTGTCCTTAAGGGGTTAAACCGAATCACACACATCTATAATTTGACATTTTCTTTAGTTGCTATCAGTATAATTATTTTCTAACAGTCTTTACTTAAAACCAAGGGAGAACAGGTGGGTCACTAAATGGCTGTTTTTCTTACTGTTGTCTGAGGTTTGCTATTGATCCCGGACAGGTAAGTCTTTTAATAGAGGCTGATCATACAGCATGGGAGTCAGTCATCATAACCTCTGCTGAACATCTAGCCCATAGTGAATGCAAAAAGCACAGGAAAAAAAAATAAAATACTAGAACCGAACTAGGTTTAATAATTTCAGTCCATAAATTCACCTCTCATCTAACCTACAGAGTTTCCATTGTTAGAGGATTCTGGAAATTGAAATTTTATTTTATCAATCGAGATGGGATACTGAAAATGTTGCTGTGCTGGGATTAATTCAGTATTACCATAAATTCACTAATATCCAAGTAACTTAATGGTTTGGTGTGAATGGCACAGTCTGAAATTGTATCAAATGCAGGAAATCAAATGTGAGAATCTTTTTTTTTTTCAAATAAGTCATCTCAATATTACTTGCCGTTATGTAGGTCCAGTGTACAAATGCTAATGATCAATTTACTGATCTCTGGCCTCTGTGCAGACATTCGTTTGAATCTGTTCATTGGAATAATCTATTCTGAATTGTTTTACCTGTATAGGTGAGAGAGATTCGGATATTGGCAATGGATTTGTTTTAGTATTTTGGCATCGACAGGAATTTTATTTTGGTGAATAACAAATCTTTGCACATGTCTACCTCTGTCTCGAATTAAACGCTTTTCCCAACAGAATATCAACTGTAAAGATTTACTTAAACACACGTGCATATTTTGCCTATAATAGTCTGGCATGTTCCAGTGTCACTAGCATTAAACCGAAATAGAACGTGTATGTTTATAAAAACATTTATTGTTGGAACAAACAATTCATATTTCAGGGAAACTTGAAAACTTTACATGTCATTGTATAAATTTTAAACACAGCAAGAAATTTAAATCAAATATTGCTTTAGGAATATACAATAGAAGCAAATTTAAATTGTATAAATAGAAAAAAAAAGGGGGGTACAGCATAGAAAATATGGAAATTCCAATTATTTAATGAATTAAAACAAGATAAATATGTAAACAGGAACTTTTTTTTGAAAGCAAATACCCAAAAATTGCTTAAACAAAATCCTTAGGCTTCTGGAGTTTGAACAAAAAATAAAAAGTTAAACATTCATGTTTTTGTCTTGTGTAATATTTTCCTAATCTTCGCTACTGTAATGTGTGGGGGAGTTTAGACTCCACCTGAACATATTACTGGTTAGAATGTACAGAGGCTGTGGGTATAGACATTCCAGATTACATTTGTACGGGCAGGATTTAGCTAAACAAAACGTCAGATAACCCAACTAAAATAACTGGCTAACTCAAATATTTATTTATAATTAAGCTCTGAAACTTCCTCATTTCAAGTAGGGGATATTCTCTGGTATTTGTTAGACCGTTTGAAAATGCTTCAATAACCACTTCCATTTGTCATTTGGCTGCGCAACCATAACTAGTCTGCATCGGTTAGCGTGCTTGGACTGTCCCTTTAATCGTATTCTTTGCGTCCCATGTATTATGTAAAGAGTGAATTGCAGCCAGACATTTACAAAATTAAGCGAGAACGGCAAAAATTACCCAACATCTTTGTCTTTTTGACGTTAATATTTTCACCTAAATTTCACACTTTTTTTAATTTGACAGTTTAGTTAATAACAAACTGATAAAAAGAATTAAAAAAAAAAAAAAGTATTTGAATACAACTTTAGACTAGTCTGTGACTCTGATGGACTTTAGTTACACCATCGTGAGTAAGTGTATGGTGCCCTGTGAGAAGTGGAAAATGCCCTAACTAACCATGCCAATTCCAAGCCTGGTTTAATGGATTAGCTCTTTTTTCCTCACTCATTTCTCTTACTAGTCAGGAAGCTTAACAGGGAGAGAGGCTTTATCTTAACCTATGCTTTACGGTCTACCTTAAGTATCCAAGACTGTTGTGCTGCTATAAGTATTGAGACTTAAATCAAGCCTATCTCGTCCGGTCTATCCTAATCATTGGCGTTTATGGCTGCAGTTAACGAGTAAGTGCGTGACTATACCAGTTTATAACTGCAAATCTCTAGATTGTCTCCACATATTGGAGATATTTGCCTCCGATAAGCTCCAGTAGTAGACATTGGATTATCTCCCTATTGTTCTTGTAATAGTACAGCACTCTGGACTATTAATGGATGTAAGGAATCTATTGGCCACCACTAATAAAGCTTGACATTTAGGGGGCTCCCTTGTTAAAGATTTCATTTAGTCAGAAGTTAGCCTATGTGCTCTAGCCTTAATATACCGGACTTTTTACATATTTCTGGTTACGTGTACATCTATACATTGTTAACCGGCAAGATACCCAACAATGGCATTCGTGGACTAAGGACACCATAACCACTTCAATCTCTAAAGGCCTTTTATAACTTCATCTTCTGTGTGATGGCTGGGTGCCCTGTTTGACATGGAATAGTGTCAAATCCATCATCCAAACATTGATAACCACCTTTAGCACAGGTGGATTTATCAAATTCCTTGACTTGGGCACAGTTAACTGGGAATCCTTTTTTCTCTAAAACTAATCATTTTATTGTCTCTACCAATTACAAAAGTAGTCGCAGGTTTAAAAAAACCAAACCCAAATATGGGGGCCTGAAACGGACAGATTTTTAAAATTAACAAATGACTTATTAGGCTCTATGGAGGACAGTTCCAAAATAAACATTTTATTCTCATTTCAACAACACTAAATAATTTAGACTGTCAGAGTAGATTTGTTTATTGACTGTGAAACCACCATCTAGTTTCCTGTCTGACCGCTTGACGCACGTGGTATTACACATCCATATTACACAAATACTTGAGAATTATCCTATTTCGTACTTTATGATACAACTACTCCGTCAGGAAAACAAACAGCGAGTTTCTAATATGAGATCTACTCATTTCCTTCACCAGACTCAGCAAATAGTGAATTCGGCAACAATCAGACAGACCGCTTCTTCATTACAGAGTGGATTGTCTGCAATTTTACATTTTAGACCAAAATAACAGAATTTGAGAAAGTTTCCAACGCAGCTGTTTTTGGCCCAACATGTAAAATTCTCACTTTAGAGAAAACCCAGAGAATGTCTGTGGCCACCAGGAAGAATTTTATAGATTTGTTTGATACCAAATCAGTACATTTATAAAATTGCATAATTGTTAACAAATATCCTGACATGTATATAGAATTTAGAATGGATACAAGCAAAACTATTTTTTTTTGTAAAAGCTTCCTGGAGAGATATTAACGAAACCCCAGGCCAGCTGATTATTAATTTCAAGGAATTTACGATGTCTAAGCCAGTGGCTAGCACAAAGTTGATTTCCACTCGTGTTGTCAGTACGTGACAGTGAATAGTAAATACATTTCAGGCACAGAAGTGCCACCTATACAGGCACAATCATGGTACAGACCTACAGCTGGGATTTGGGGTCCGGTACATGGGAGTGTAAAAATCACAGTTTATCCACACACACAATACACTGTACTGTTGTTGTGTACCATTTTTTTGTCTTTCACCCTGCAACAATTCTGCACAAAGGTGTGTGTGTTTAATAGCCACAAACTGTGCTACACGTTTTGTTGTAAAAATCAGAAGTTGTAATCCCACAGCAGCTGGACAATCTAACTTTGACAAGCCTGGCGTAAAGGTTTGTCTAAGCAGTGATCCGGGATTTACAGATAACCCCACGTCTGGGCAATTCTTAATGAGTGGAGTAAACTGGCAATTAGGAATTGTATGAGAAACAATGATTTAAACAGGAGTTTCTCAGAGTGCAGATACGACGACGTGAGCTGCATTACTGAACTGTGCTCCTTTTACAGGCCCACGAATTGCCATCGCTGTATATCAAACAGCTTTATCCACTAAACTCCGATTTGCCCTTCGGCCTTACTTGAAAAGGTACAAATAGCTGATCTGACAATATTAGTTCAGCTATAGTTAGAGATGGGCTATTTTTTGTGTCAGTTTTAGAATTTGGGAATTAATCTGAAAATTCAGAGTCTAGTGAATAACCCTCAAAAGGGACCAAAAAAGGGTTTTCCACTGAACTGAAAAGGGAATAAAGTAATTTAGAAAAAAAAGTAGTAAAATGTAACTATGTGCGATTCCGAGAACGGTTTGAAATCCGTTATTGTAGTCTGTATTTTGCAATTCACCGATTACAGAACACACCCTTGAAGTTCAATGTTTGAATGGTTTTACAATATTAAAACTTATACCAGGCGGCCCATTTATGTGGCGAAAGATGGACAAAAATGTAAATATACTTTTTCCCTCAATTCCCTAATATAAATTAGCAGTAAATCCCTAAACCAGTTAGCAATGCTTGAGAGTATTTGCAGATCGTAAGCACTGCCACCCCAAAAATTAACCACTTATCTTTTTGCCCTATCCTAAACACCAGTCTGCTTTGATAGTCTGTATGCAGGTAACTAGGATGTCCAATTATTAATCAGGAATCCATAACTATTCCTAGATACATGAATTTTTTTTTGCCATCTACTTTATTTTCTGGGACATTTGTCCAACCACACCTGTAAATGAGAAGCACATTTTCTCTACTTGAAATGCTCTGTGCAGCAGTGACACGGTACCTCAAAACAAGTTAAGCTCCTTTAAAAAGAGATTCTAACATCTAGAAATGGCTTTTGCACAATGTTTTAAGATTCCTTTTGGAATATTGAAAAGAAAAAAAACAAACAACAAACACGCAGGCTGTATATATGGACTGTAACAGGAGTAACTGAATCAAACGTCTCACAAAAAGGCACTACTAAAAAAAAACTGGAATGTTATGGGTTGTCTGCCCATTTTGCATTGAAAAATATTAAAACTGTCCACTTACCGTTCGTGAATTTATTTATTTTCCGTTCGTAAGACTCTCCCATTGACTTTTACATTTGCCATGATGCAACTGGTTTTCTCCTGAATGGTTTGTTCTTCTATAAATTACAATCTTAACAGATAAAAGATCTAGTGCCAAATTGCACCAAAAGGAGGTATTTTAAAAGATAAAATAGAGAGGTCAGCAGATACCAAGAGATTTAACAGTTTAGACCAGTAGACTTGAATTGATGATGTTAATGGACGGAACAGCTTTTAAGGAGTGTTTGCATCCCATCTGGTTCTACATCATACCAGCTGCCTCCACCAGTTTGAAAGGCAAAAAATGTAACCGATTGATACAGCACAATTTATCAGAGGCATTTTGTAACAGCAAACCGAGAGTGCTAAACACTAACATAAAGAGACTCAAGACAAGTGGGTTAAAGTGTATTAAAAATAACTTAAAAAACGAATTTTATTTTTACGACTGCATTCGATAACCGCGGCTAGCTTAAGCCAGTGGTGAATTGGGACTTGAAATTCATGGTTTAGTGACATTCCAATAATCAATTATTGAATGCATATTAATAAAAGAAAATAATTTAAGGAGAACAGCATGATTTATTGAAAATAATTCTGACGGTGGCTTTCAAACCTTGGCTTTGCAGCAAGTTGGACACCCTTAAATCAAGAATACAGCTAAGCCAAACAGAATGAGAGACGCCTTAAAGAATGTACTGTTTACTGGTTCCCACGAGAAGCAAGTAAGAGTGGCCAGATGGCAGAGCTGCTCCAATCCATCGTCGCAATCCTAACGGAAATAAAATGGTGAAACCTTTGGTTTGGGGACGGTGCAGTGTCGGTGCTCAATGCACAGTCAAGCCCGGACAAATGATTGCTCTTAGCTGCAACGGGACCAAGTTTTAGAAAAGCCGATGGGTACGTAAAGTTGTATTTATTTGTAGCAATTTGAACCAGGACAGAAAGTATCAGTCAGTACAATGTAAGAAAAGTGCAAACAAAGTCCAACAGGCAACATAATTAAACAAAAAACAAAAAGGTACTGTTGGCTTACCCTGAGAAAAATGGATAAAAAAAAAAACCCTCAAAACACAAAACCGATTTCCCACTCTTAGAAATGCAATGGAAATTACAAAGAAGTTGTAACAGTTATATAGAGATTATATGGCAATCACAGGCACAGCCCACAAGCAATTGATCAATTAAATTCAAAGCTTCCCCCCAACCTCCTGAAACTCCCCAAAAAGGATCTATCAAGTTCAACTTCCCCCCCAAAATGTTCCATCTTCTGTACAATTGTGTGACCTTTTTTACATATTTTTTTTTACTCCCCTCTTGTACAAACAGTAAAACATAAAATTATAATAAAAAAATAAAAATCTCAACAAGGACAACAGAAAGACATTCTTTTGATATGTTCTTGGAGAAGAGGGAGTGACGTTTAATATATAAAGAACCATGAATTTGGTTACAGGACAAATATTACAAGCTTAGAATTTCGCTCGTGTCTAACTCTAGTTTCTTTATTAAAATATAGCAATGTAAATAAAGTTACGATTTTAGGTCTTAAAAAAAAAAAAAAAAAGAAACTTTAAAAAACAACAATGTGTTGTAATACCACTATTTTATTCGCAAAAAAAAAAAAGAAAAAAAGAAAAAAATAGAAAAGAAAAAATATTTGGCATTTTCTCTGCTTACTCGTAAAATTGTTTTAGGCCCTGAGATTTGAGTATTATCTTCTTGGGACTTCAAGGCTACGTCAAAACCTAGTGCATTGACTCTTAGCCCTAGCAAAGTTCCTGCCAAACTGAAGTTCAGCTTAGCTTTTTTTTTTTCCCACATTTTTTTTTTTAATTTTCTTTTTTAAAGTGTGTTCCAATTAAGCCTGGCTTTCTGTTTTGCTTTTTGTCAAAAAATGCAATTAAAGATCGGTCAAAAAGTGTGGGATCTTTGCAGACATGTCCATTAATGATACCAAACCCTGTAGCATAGGTAGGCTCCGGCTGTCATGACAGTAAACATACAAAGATTTAGGATTAGCGATTTCCACTCTGGACTTTGGTTGTGGTCTTCAACATTGTCAGACGCAACATTTTCCCCTTTGTCCAAAATACCGCCGGTTAGATCTCCAATGCCTCGTTTTCTAATTTCAGTGTCTTGAGGAGGGCTGAAAGAGAAAAAGAAGAAATATTCTAATGCTGAAAAAGTCTTAAATGGTACACAGCCACTGATCAAGATATAATACAAAATGGGCCCAATGTCAAACAAGGACCATTAGTTGTGCCATTATTTATTCTTTATAAGACAATAAAATAAAAATCATTTATTTGTATAACATGTAAATCTAGGGTGTCACATGTTAGCTTGCAAATTGAAACTAACCCACAACTCCCGGCACATGGCTTGCAAATGTGTCCATGCTGGGGATTCTGGGGTGATCGATTTGCTAATGAAAATAAATAGTACAAATGGTTAAATGCTGTAATGCATAGAACCAGAATCTGCACTGGAATACTTCTATAAATCAGAAAAAGTAAAGGGGGTAAATGTTCTCACGGGAGTCACAATATTGGCCTATATTTATGTTCCCATAAATCTAACATTTAAGATTTCTGCTTCGTCCTGCTATATAATAATGTCAATTGGGGGCGGGGCCAGGGCATCATGGCGGCTGGCCGCACATCGCTTAAGCTCCTAACTTGACACGCATATACTGCCCGATATCGGACATACAGCCAGTTACCGACGCCCAACAAATCCACATAACGCTATATGTGACCCCGGGGGAGCTCTCTGTGACCTTGCAGACTTACCTGCTCGACTCTCCCGCGGAGACCACACTGCGGCGTACCACCGCTGTCGGGCGGGTGAAACGGCCGATCACCTATCCCACACAAAGCAGAAGCAAGTGAGGTCTACTACTTGCCTCGTCACAGCCTCCCCCCCGGACCAGGGGGGATATCCCAGTCCCCACTGAAGGACTCTCGCTCTCCAGCACCGTATAAAGGGCCAAATCGGGACCCACTTGGCGCACTCAACATGGCCACTGTCCCAGTGACTCAGCAACTATAAACAGGTCTGACGACACAGGAGTGGCTCACCTCATTCAATTGGAGAGTTGAAGACATCTGCCAGAAATTCTGGAGCCGGATTCACAACCGAGCTCAGATGCAACCCTCTCATAAAGAACAACAGCCCCAACAACAACACCGTGGAAGCATACTCCACACCCAAGCTGGAGACTACTAAGAGAAATAGCTTGCACTTCCCTACGCTTTCTGTGGAGTGGGTGAGGGGTGCTGAGGTCCTCTATGCCTGCTCTTCTTCCGAGCCGGGGGCTCAAATGGAGGTAACCCCCCACCGCCATCCATATACCCGGAGGGCCGTCCAAAACCTGGAAAACGCATGGGCCCACGATCTGCGACTGTCACCCTGACATAATCTCACAATGTTTAGCCTGACACTATAATATAAAATTGTGCCGTTTCCTCACATGCCTTATCAATCTACTGTTCAGAATGAGCTTATAGATACTGTTGGGGCATTTAAATAATTTAACAGCAGCATTGATTGTTTTAAAGGGACAGTAACTTGGATAAATGGACATTTTGTAAAGAAGGTCGGCTACAACAGAAAAGGCTTGCACATGCTCCTCTATAACAATGAATAGGCTACTGCTCTGAAGGTGTATGATGTATGATGCCACAGACAAATTATTTATAAAAATAAAGTATATGCCCACTACAGAAGGTTCATGGAGGCCGAGGAATCAATCAGTAAAGAAAAAAAATGTGGAGCAATATATACAATTTGACGGGAGAAAACCTTTGAACAGCTGTACACAGACCAGAGCACATTGTTTGTGGTGTCCGACGCTTGCAAATGGCGCCAGTGTTTGTGAATGCACACCAATTCTCATTTACCGGATTAAATGATTTGTGATTTCTGACCAAAGAGAATTAAAAGATGACTGCCCCTAAGAAGAATGCATAGGCCATGAGGATTATTATTAGTTATACAGCGCCAACAGATTCCGCAGCGCTGTACAATGGAGATGCTATATGGTATTTATGAACACAAATCCACCATTAAATACACAGTGGGTACAATACTAATCATGTTTACTCTAAATAGTTTTCCCCATGTTGTAACTGAGACCTGCTGTTCTCTATTCGAATTTAGCTCATTCTACAGACCGTTTAATGTGCATGAAACGGAGGAAGGGTCCATTACCATAGGCCATTTACCAATCTAAATGCCATTTGAAAAAGCTAACTGAACAAACACTTCCTTTCCAAATTTTCTGACGTAGCTGTGGATTTGATTGTACGGTATCCGGTATCATTTCTAGAGGCGGCAAGCGCCCAGTGCATCTTCCACCGAACTAGAATCACAGTCTGTCTATTAAATGGCAGTGTATAAATACCTTTCAAAGGACTGTGAATTTGGCACAGGGACCCGTCCGTCAGGTATGCTTTGCTCCAAATCGCACATGGTCTGTCTTAAAAACTCTTTAACCTCTTGCTTTGGGAAGAATTCATTTATTTCGTGCATCTTTCCATTGTGTGTTTCAGTGGCGCGTTTTGGAGGCCTGGGGGGTGGGGGTGTGTGTTCTGGGGGTGGGTCCAGGTCTTCATTAGACAGCTCTTTCCATTGTTCCTGAGAAAACAGGATTAAAAAAAGTGAGGTGTAACATAATCAATGGCAAACTTTAGTTATAGAGGTAGTTGTAAATGTCAGAGAATACCAGATAAATATTCTATCATTTACAGTGGAGTATAACAGGATGGTAATTCAAGACATGAAGCGATTATCAGCCATAGTGTGGTAATATATACAAAAACCACATGGTGCAAAAATCAACCAAAATAAACAAACTATGTAACTATTTCCAAACTCTTCTGGTTGAAGAAAGCTTTTTACATTGTAACTTAAAGTCTGGTCTTTGTCCTCTATTAAAGAAGAACTGTCCCTCCTGGAATTCACCGCGCTGAATAAAACATTGGAAATAAACAATGAATCGTGCTAACCTTTCATGACATGCACCAGATTCTTTGAAATTTATGCCCATCACAATCTAGTTCAGAATAGGCGCCACAAATGAGGACAAAAAGCATTGTTACATATCTCCTCCTCTCTGTGCGGACTATAACAATGACGGACACGTGCAAAGGGCGGAGTTATAACATTGACTGACAGGTAGCCAAGATGGAGGTGCACAGTTACAGGACAAAGAGGTCTGGACTTCTAAATTTAATTGATCATACATCACAAATATAAATTGGTTAATAACAAAAACACAATATTAAGAATCCCAGGAAGTGACGGTTCCTCCTCAATTAAATATAACGGTCGTCAGATCCACCCTGGAAGAACTGGCACATCTGATAAGAACAATCTTTAAGCACTAAATAATTCGGCATTCAAATTGTGGGAGGAGATATGGGTAGTCACATTACCCATTAAGTAACATTGACAACATTCATTTTTTCCTAATTCTGAGAAGTCCGTATTACTGCACTAGTTATGAAGGTGACCAGGGCAGGATGCTTTAATCACAATGACAAGTCTGATTTCTTTATCTTCCTTATATAGGAAAACTCCATGTGGATTAACAGTTTCCCTTGTTCACACTTGGTTTATTTCAAACTGTTCCTGGTCCAGAACATCCCCCCCCCCTCCCCCCACTATCTCTCCTGGCCAGAGCACCTACCTGCACTGAGGAGTCACCCATTATAAACTTGGCTCCCTCAATGACTGCCAGATATGAGAAGCGGAGTTGGTCTGCTGTCTGGATAAGGCCCATTCGATATTTTCGCATTTCTAGAAGAACCTGCTTGATGTCTACTGAAGACGGATCTTTCCTCTTGTCCATCTGCACCAAAAGAGAACGTTTAATTTGCAAGATCATCATGAATTGCATACATGACATTTGGAAGAACGGGAAGGAATGAATTAGCGTGAAACTCATTATAAAAAGATCACACAGACACCAACCCCCCAGTATGCTTAATATCTGCGGAGTCAATTTCAATGGTGCTGTTATCTTTAGATTTTATTAAGAAAACAATACATAGCCGTTCATACAGAAAATTGCAGCTGGCTATAATATTCTAAGGTAAAGTAAAATACTTACAAGGAGTAAACATGTATCGGCCAGACAAAATGTACCCGATCTCCCGATGCCGGCGCTGCAGTGCACCACAATCGGTCCGTGTTCTTGGTTCAAAGAGCCGGACTCTCGCACTTTAAATAAAAAGTTAAGGAATGATGCAGGCGACTCAGGAACCCCAAAATCAGGCCACGTGGTGTAATGAAAGTGCAGGATTTCCCTAGTTTCTTGTGTCTGAAGAAATTTGTCAAAGGAAAAGTCTCAATTAGACAACACATTGAATAAAGTCTAGCGCTGCGCTTCATTCCCTGCTCGCCTATGCTATGGAAACTGCAGACCGCACTCCTTAATGTGTCCTGTTATGTCCGTAAAGTCTAGCAGAGATTTAGTTAAATCCTGGTTTTATATACCTTCAATACGAAAGCTGACAGTGTGCAATGTAACCTCCTAGACAATTACAAACTCAATGAACTGGGGCAGAGTGAATTTCACATTTTAATCCAAAGTAACAAACTTTTCTCTTTACGAATAAGCTTTGATGTTTACACTTTGGTTCACAAATAGGCGTAAGAAAAAAATATATGAATAATACGGGTCCCCACAAGGCTTGTTAATTGGAGACCACAGAGGGGGGGCTGATAAAAGTCCACTGAGGAGATCAGGTGTTCTGCCCGCACCATCGTCACAACATAAGCTTATGGAGTGCTACTGCAGGTATGTGGGAATGCAAGTTTTTATTCCATCTCACCCCCCCCTTTGCTGTTACAAACTGGCTCCTCTGTGGTATCAGATATTTTAGTAATTTCAGAATTCTCCTACACAGCTCAGTCACGGACAGAGGTGGAAACGCTTGCTCTACAATATAAATATAATGTATAGCCTAAAGCAAGTGTACAGGCAGCAAACAAAAAAGGCATGAACGACGAGCTGGAACCTTCACAAGACGCACATTCCAGGGATGAGTCAATCTTCACATTTATTGCACAGGTCGCAATACTTACACTAACATTCTCCAATTCCAGCAGGCGGATTGTGTAATAGGATTTGATGTCTTCTGAAACCAGGGTTAATTTCAAGTCTATGTCCTCAAATAGCATGGGGGTTTCTTCTTTCTTTGGCCAATACTGCGCACACTTAATCTAAATAAACAAAACATTCTGCTTTAACCACACGTAATGACACACGAGAACGGAGCTATGCCAAGGGCAACGTTAACACCACACATACTTACCAGAAGTGACAGGTAAAGGATCCAGGCTTGTTCTGGTTAATGAATTGCTAACATTCTGTGAATCCAACCAGGAAATCCCAAATAGAAATCCCATTAGAAGGTGACACAATACACTTCAGCACTTGCAAACAAATCCAATTCCATTTAATCTACGCAGAACGAATTAGGTCTAGAATTTACCACTGGATCACTATTCAGTGATTTAATCTCCACAGGTAAATTCTAGACGGATTGATTAGTTCAGAGCAGATTAAAAGGAATTTGATACATTCCCACCAGCAACAAGGCGCATTGTCCTTCAACATTTAGCACTTTGTTTCAAACTAGCAGTCGCTTTGATTAATACACCCTATAGCGTCACAAAAACACTGAGCAGCTACAATGGGTAAATTATTTCTGTACTCCGGGATATACCTGTATGTTTGCTTTAGGTCATACTTGGATTATAACGTGCACACCAGAAATACATGCATACAATGTATGAGCATTCAGTGAGAGAGACAATGGTAAACTATAACTATACATTTTGGAAGGGTTAGCGTTAAATGTCAAAATATACAAATCCATTCTTCAGGAACTGGAGAACAACTATAGTTGGGACACCCTGAATGTCACATCCTTGTACACAGCAATTAGCTACCAACTAGGGCTGCAAGCCATTACCTGTTTCTTGAGGGAAGTTACTAGTTTAGAACCAGGAATAAGGGATTTTATTGTGGTTTTAGTAAAATTTATACTGGAATATAAGTATTTCTTTTTTGATAGAAAAAAACCTTTTTGCAGATAACGGGGAGCGCCATGGGCACGAGATTGGCCCGCAGTTATGCCAACATATATATGAGGAAACAGGAGGACCTTTGGGTCTGGTCAGACTATGACGGGAGGGCGAGTCTGGTGCTCTGGCGGCATTTCATAGACTACATTCTTATTATTTGGAGACGGCCCCCTTCAAACATTTTACTCAATTGTTCACTATCTAAACCAAAACCCCTTTTATCGAAAATTTACTCCAGAATGGAGTGATAAAAGAATTAACTTCCTAGATGTGACTTTGTTTAATGAGGACAATGATGTAAGATCTTGTTTCTTTAAACCAACAGATGGCAACAGTTACGTTCATCGTAAAAGTTGCCACCACCAACCGTGACTAAGGGGAATAGCTAGAAGCCAATTCACCTGCATGAGATGGAATTGTTCTGACAATCGAGATTATGAATTGCAAGCTAATCACATTAAGAAGAAATTATTACAAAAGGGTTATAAAAGGAATCCCACAGAAAAAGATCAAACTGGCTAGGAATAAAAAAAAAGAAACTTTTTACTTATGGATAAACCTAACAATACTCAGAATACAAATTTTCAACAAAGTTTTATAACCAGATACAATAAGAACCATTGGAAAATAAAGAGGGGCTGGCCAAACACTGGCCAAAAAAACAATTTATTAAAAAAAACAAATCTAAAAAATATTTTGGCTCCCAGCTATGTGAAGGGCATACAAACTACCAACCGATGTATCAAACGATGTTTTAAAGTTAGAATGTTGGAGCATGCCAATAACATCAGGAAATAACTTGTGTCCCATTCAGTTCCAGTGCACTGCAACTCCTGCCCAATGTTTGACTCTAGGAATATGACATGCATAGGGGGAAAAAAATGATCCCCATTGGAGAAGAGCGGACAGATTGAGATCTTTGTCCCAACGTAAGACCTTTTGGATACACAAATTGCAGACATTGAAGCCGAATGGCTTGAATGTAGACATCGATTTTTTTTGTCAACTGGAGCAAGAATAGGTAGATATACCCCATTTGACAGACAAACTAATTTTATTTTATATTCATTTTTATATTTAGTATTACATTACATTATTATTTATTATTTTTTTCTTATGTTTAGCATGAGGAATTTTGAGATTTATATTTCTAGGAAAGAAAATGGGATTTTTTTTAAAATATGATTTTTGCATAATCTTTTATAATTTTTGTCAGTTGACAATTTGATAGTTAGTGATTTTTTGGCTTGTCACATGGGGTAATCCACATAACCGTATATGAGCATTTGAAAATGAATAAGCTTATATCTATTGCAAATTATCTCATTTATGCTATGTTTATACCAAGTGCTCTTTTATAATCAAGACAATTTTGTTTTCATTAGAGCAAAGGGAGGCAAACGAATGTTTTTTTATTTTTTATTTATGTATTTGGGACAATATGAACAATAAAGCTTCATTCAAAATTTGGAACGCACGGAAATAGGCGGTGGAATGCAAGCCAAATTGAATGTGAAAACAGAATTACACGGCGCCAACTGAATCATTAACGACAGCTGCCAATATAAGTATTGGAGAAAACCAATTGGCAGAGGGGATAGGAACTCCCCCGTACACATCGGAGGACATCAGGAAGAACCTATTTAAGGGAATGGGTACGACAACTTATTGTTACTGATCATGTTTTTATCATTGTAACTACACTGCTCAAAAAAATAAAGGGAACACAAAAATAACACATCCTAGATCTGAATGAATTAAATATTCTTCTGAAATACTTTGTTCTTTACACAGTTGAATGTGCTGACAACAAAATCACACAAAAATTAAAAAATGGAAATCAAATTTTTCAACCCATGGAGGTCTGGATTTGGAGTCACACTCAAAATTAAAGTGGAAAAACACACTACAGGCTGATCCAACTTTGATGTAATGTCCTTAAAACAAGTCAAAATGAGGCTCAGTAGTGTGTGTGGCCTCCACGTGCCTGTATGACTTCCCTACAATACCTGTGCATGCTCCTGATGAGGTGGTGAATGGTCTCCTGAGGGATCTCCTCCCAGACCTGGACTAAAGCATCTGCTAACTCCTGGACAGTCTGTGGTGCAACGTGACATTGGTGGATGGAGCGCGACATGATGTCCAAGATGTGCTCAATTGGATTCAGGTCTGGGAAACGGGTGGGCCAGTCCATAGCATCAATGCCTTCGTCTTGGAGGAACTGCTGACACACTCCAGCCACATGAGGTCTAGCATTGTGTCTTGCATTAGGAGGAACCCAGGGCCAACCGCACCAGCATATGGTCTCACAAGGGGTCTGATGATCTCATCTTGGTACCTAATGGCAGTCAGGCTACCTCTGGCGAGCACATGGAGGGCTGTGCGGCCCCCCAAAGAAATGCCACCCCACACCATTACTGACCCACTGCCAAACCGGTCATGCTGGAGGATGTTGCAGACAGCAGAACGTTCTCCACAGCGTCTCCAGACTGTCACGTCTGTCACATGTGCTCAGTGTGAACCTGCTTTCATCTGTGAAGAGCACAGGGCGCCAGTGGCGAATTTGCCAATCTTGGTATTATTATTATGATATTTATAGAGCGCCTTCAAATTCCGCAGCGCTTTACAATGGGTGGACGAACAGACATGTAGTTGTAACCAGACAAGTTGGACACACAGGAACAGAGGGGTTGAGGGCCTTGCTCATTGAGCTTACATGCTAGAGGGAGTGGGGTAAAATGACACAAAAAGGTAAGGATAGTGCTCCTCCTACCTCTCCCAGCGCTCTTTCAGTGTTTCTTTCTCTGGCCCTACTTCTTCTCCCCATCTCCTCTCTGTTGGTGTCCCCCAAGGTTCAGTCCTTGGTCCCCTACTGTTCTCAATCTATACTGCCTCCCTTGGTAAACTCATTAGCTCCTTTGGCTTTCAATATCATTTCTATGCAGATAACACGCAAATCTACCTGTCCTCTCCTGATCTCTCCCCGTCCCTCCCCGACTAGTGTCTCTGACTGCCTCTCTGCTGTTTCTAACTGGATGGCTGCCCACTTCCTTAAACTAAACTTGACCAAAACTGAAATTCTGGTCTTTCCTCCCTCAAGTGTTGTTACTCCTGTGTCTGTCTCCCTCCAAGTCAACGGTGCTACCATCAGCTCCACCACACAGATTCGCTGCCTAGGTGTTCTCTTTGACTCCGACCTCTCCTTCATGGCTCATGTTCAATCTATCGCCAAATCCTGTCATTTCCATCTCAAAAACATTGTGCGCATCCGCCCCTACTTAACGCCAGATTTGACTACGGTGTTGGTCCATTCCACTGTCCTTTCTCGCCGTGACTACTGTAATCTGCTTCTCAGTGGTCTTACGTGCTCCCAACCTGCGCCGTTACAGTCCATAATGAATGCGGTGGCGAGGCTCATCTTCCTGTCCGCCCGCACCTCCCATGCCTCACCCTTCTGTCAGTTCCTACATTGGCTTCCTATAAAATATAGAGCTCAATTTAAAATTCTGGTTCTTGCTTTCAAATCTCTACATAATGCTGCTCCCACCAATCTATCCTCCCTTATATACAAGTATGTCCCGTCTAGGCCCTTACGATCTGCTGAAGACTTACGTCTATCTCCACTTCTTCATAAAAGCGTATCAATTAAACTGTTAATAGCTCCTGACTGATTCCTCTTCTGCAACTGTCACTAGTCTAATACTATCCTTACCTTTTTGTGTCATTTTACCCCACTCCCTCTAGCATGTCCAACTTGTCTGGTTACAACTACATGTCTGTTCGTCCACCCATTGTAAAGCACTGTGGAATTTGACGGCACTCTATAAATAACATAATAATAATAATACCAAGATTGGCAAATTCGCCACTGGCGCCCTGTGCTCTGGCAAATGCCAAACGTCCTGCATGGTGTTGGGCTGTTACCACAACCCCCACCTGCGGACGTCGGGCCCTCATACCACCCTCATGGAGTCTGTTTCTGACCGTTTGAGCGGACACATGCACATTTGTGGCCTGCTGGAGGTCATTTTGCAGGTCTCTGGCAGTGCTCCTCCTGTTCCTCCTTGCACAAAGGCGAAGGTAGCGGTCCTGCTGCTGGGTTGTTGCCCTCCTACGGCCTCCTCCACGTCTCCTGATGTACTGGCCTGGCTCCTGGTAGCGCCTCCATGCTCTGGACACTATGCTGACAGACACAGCAAACCTTCTTGCCACAGCTCGCATTGATGTGCCATCCTGGATGAGGTACACTACCTGAGCCACTTGTGTGGGTTGTAGACTCCGTCTCATGCTACCACTAGAGTGAAAGCACCGCCAGCATTCAAAAGTGACCAAAACATCAGCCAGGAAGCATAGGAACTGAGAAGTGGTGTGTGGTCACCACCTGCAGAACCACTCCTTTATTGGGGGTGTCTTGCTAATTGCCTATAATTTCCACCCGTTGTCTATCCCATTTGAACAACAGCATGTGAAATTGATTGTCACTCAGTGTTGCTAACTAAATGGACAGTTTGATTTCACAGAAGTGTGATTGACTTGGAGTTACATTGTGTTGTTTAAGTGTTCCCTTTATTTTTTTGAGCAGTGTATATAAATATTGGTCCCTGGGGAAGTTTCTATGGAAACGAAAATGCGTCGAACCGCTGATCTATCATTGCTTTTATATATTTTTTTTAATCGATTTGAGGCTTCAAATAAACCCGTTTATACCTACCAACCTGGTTCCTTATTCTGATCCGGAGTGCTATTACCAGACAGAGGATCCTGAACCCCCTCACAATGGAAGGCAACTTCAAGGCGCTGTATCATTCCATACTGAGTAGGGGCACTGTTTATACTTACATACAGTGTCGCAATATTGTTTGTAATTTTTATGTATTGATCTGTATCCAATAATTTCTGGATTATATTAAAATATTAAGTCCCGGAAAGTAAAGACTATGGATAAATCTATTTTGAGGTATTTCTTAAAGGTATACCAGTTAGTTCACGGTTAAAGTGCTTATCCCTGCAGGTGCGAGAGAAATCAACACTTTTATATCACCTTTGCCACAGGTTATAAAGGAAGTGAGGCTGAAACCTATGCTAATTATTATTTTATTATTCATATAGCGCCAACAAATTCCGTAGCGCTGTACAATGGGTGGACTAACAGACACATAATTGAGATCAGACCACTGACGTACAGGATCAGAGGGGGTTGAGGGCCCTGCTCGATGAGCTTACATGCTAGAGGGAGTGGGGTATAGTGACACAGTAACAGAGGGATTGAGGGCCCTGCTCAGTGAGTTTACATGTTAGAGGGAGTGGGGTATAGTAACACAGTAACAGAGGGATTGAGGGCCTGCTCAGTGAGTTTACATGTTAGAGGGAGTGGGGTATAGTGACACAGTAACAGAGGGATTGAGGGCCCTGCTCAGTGAGTTTACATGCACAGTAACAGAGGGATTGAGGGCCTGCTCAGTGAGTACATGTTAGAGGGAGTGGGGTATAGTGACACAGTAACAGAGGGATTGAGGGCCCTGCTCAGTGAGTTACATGTTAGAGGGAGTGGGGTATAGTGACACAGTAACAGAGGGATTGAGGGCCCTGCTCAGTGAGTTTACATGTGAGGGAGTGGGGTATAGTGACACAGTAACAGAGGGATTGAGGCCTGCTCAGTGAGTTTACATGTTAGAGGGAGTAGGTATAGTAACAGTAACAGAGGGATTGAGGGCCTGCTCAGTGAGTTTACATGTTAGAGGGAGTGGGGGTATAGTGACACAGTAACAGAGGGATTAGGCCTCCTCGGTGAGTTTACATGTTAGAGGGAGTGGGGTATTGTGACACAGTAACAGAGGGATTGAGGGCCTCTCAGTGAGTTTACATGTTAGAGGGAGTGGGGTATAGTGACACAGTAACAGAGGATTGAGGGCCTGCTCAGTGAGTTTACATGCTAGGGGTGGGGTATATGTGACACAGTAACAGAGGGATTGAGGGGCCCTGGAAGTGAGCTTACATGCCTGGGAGTGGGGTATAGTGACACTAGTAACAGAGGGATTGAGGGGTCCTGCTCAGTGAGTTTACATGTTCGAGGGAGTGGGGTATAGTGACACAGTAACAGAGGGATTGAGGACCCTGCTCGATGAGCTTACATGCTAGAGGGAGTGGGGTATAGTGACACAAAGGGTTAAAGTAGGGGAATTAAATAGTTTGTTACAGAAGGGTTTATTGAGTGCTTGGTAGGTCATTTTTGACAGGTGAAGGAACGGAGTCATGGGGTGGGGGATGAGAAACCTGCTGACAGTTTAATTGATACGCTTTAATGAAGTGAGTTTTCAAAGATTTTTTGAAGGAATGGAGGCTGGGTGAAAGTCTGATTGAGGAGGGAAGGGAGTTCCACAGAATAGGTGCAGAATAGTCTTGAAGGCGAGCATCAGAGGTGGGGATCCGGGCAGAGGATAGGAGTAGGTCTTGGGCTGAGCGCAGGGGTCTCGACGGGACATACTTGTGTATGAGGGAGGATAGGTATGTTGGAGCAGCATTATGTAGGGATTTGTAAGCAAGCGCCAGAATTTTGAATTGGGCCCTATATCTAACTGGAAGCCAATGCAGGGACTGACAGAGCGTGGAGGCGTGGGAGATGCGACCGGACAGGAAAATAAGCCTCGCAGCCGTATTCATTATAGATTGCAGCGGTGCAAGCTGGGAACATGTAAGACCGGTGAGAATGGGATTGCAATAGTCAAGGCGAGAGAGAACAACAGCATGAACCAGTACCTTAGCCGCGTCCGGCGTTAGATATGGGCGGATGCGCGCTATGTTCTTGAGTTGGAAGTGACAGGATTTGGCTATCGATTGAACATGGGGAGTAAAAGAGATCAGAATCAAAAAGAACCCCTAGGCAGTGAGCCTGCGAGGTAGAGGTGATAGTAGCGCCGTTGACTTGGATGGAGACAGACACAGGAGTAGCAGCACTTGAGGGAGGAAAAACCAGAAGTTCTGTTTTGGACAGGTTGAGTTTAAGGAAGTGAGCAGCCATCCAGTTGGAAATAGCAGAGAGGCAGTCAGAAACACGAGTCAAGGTGGGCAGAGAGAGATCAGGGAATTTGTCGACAGCATGCCAACAATAAGATCTGTCTGCGGAGTGTGTGTGCAGGCTGACAGATTGGCAGAAACGTTTAGCAAGCGCGGCAGATCAACATTTGCACACGCTTCTCAAGATGATGTAATGACATGTAATGAAACATCCAAAATTGGACAGTTGTGCGCATGTGCCATTTGTCTGCAAGGCTTTTTCAATGAGAATTCTCTGATTGGACAATGTCAGGTATAGACAGGAAAGGCAGGGGATGGTTTACAGGTTCTGCAGCCAATGTAAGCCAGGATTTTCATTTTCACAACATGCAACAAATGGTAGAATTTTTCTCCTGTGGAATAGAAATCACAAGCAAAACTGTCATTAATACATAGTGCTGTGTGATTCCAAGTATCAGAAGAATTCCCTCTCTTTGATTTAAAAACCAATAAAAAGCACATGCACCCCTAACTAGAAGGTGCAAACTGTGGAACACACACGTACTAAAATTGCCAAAACATTAATAAGCCAATCTTCACCCAAAAAATCTTTTTCCTTCCATTTCTTTTTAGTTTGCAGTAACGATAGAGGCCATTCGTGTAAATCGCCACCATTTACAGTGACTAAAATCTATTCAGCAAATTAATCTCCTGCTATCAACAAGCCAGGCAGAAAATGTGCGCACCCGTCCGATCACAGTTTAAATGAAAAGTCGCGCTCTATAGAGAGTCACTGTGGCAGGCAGACGTGGCGTGATGGACTAACCAGGGCGATGATAAAATAAAACGAACTGACTGGATTCCTACTGGATGAGCTGCTTTCCTGGCTCCTGCCGAGATGGTTTAAAGCACAAGAGGATTCCAATACATCTCTTGGCATTACTAAACCATCTTAGTTATGTCTCCCGTAAACTGTGAATCAGCTAGAATAAAAAGGGGAAATTAGCTGGATCTTCTTATAAATTGTGGTGAGTCTGTTAGTGGAAATAGTAAGCTGCTAAAAGAAAAGAACGAGGGGAAAAAAACTAAACAAATACTCAAGCTTCCATTAGGTTTAAAGGGACACTATAGTCACCTGAACAACTTTAGCTTAATGAAGCAGTTTTGTGTATAGAACATGCCCCTGCAGCCTCACTGCTCAATCCTCTGCCATTTAGGAGTTAAATCCCTTTGTTTATGAACCCTAGTCACACCTCCCTGCATGTGTCTTGCACAGCCTTCCATAAACACTTCCTGTAAAGAGAGCCCTATTTAGGCTTTCTTTATTGCAAGTTCTGTTTAATTAAGATTTTCATATCCCCTGCTATGTTAATAGCTTGCTAGACCCTGCAAGAGCCTCCTGTATGTGATTAAAGTTCAATTTAGAAATTGAGATACAATTATTTAAAGGACCACTCTAGGCACCCAGACCACCTCAGCTTAATGAAGTGGTCTGGGTGCCAGGTCCTTCTAGGGTTAACCCATTTTTTCATAATTATAGCAGTTTCAGAGAAACTGCTATAATTATGAATGGGTTAAGCCTTCCCCCTAATCCTCTAGTGGCTGTCTCATTGACAGCCACTAGAGGCGCTTGCGTGCTTCTCACTGTGAAAATCAGTGAGAGCACGCCAGCGTCCATAGGAAAGCATTGTAAATGCTTTCCTATGAGACCGGCTGAATGCGCGCGCAGCTCTTGCCGCGCGTGCGCATTCAGCCGGCGGGGCGTAACGGAGGCGGAGAGGAGGAGGAGAGCTCTCCGCCCAGCGCTGGAAAAAGGTAAGTTATTACCCCTTTCCCCCTTCCAGAGCCGGGCGGGAGGGGGACCCTGAGGGTGGGGGCACCCTCAGGGCACTATAGTGCCCGGAAAACGAGTATGTTTTCCTGGCACTATAGTGGTCCTTTAAGGTAAATTACATCTGTTTGAAAGTGAAACCAGTTTTTTTTTTCATGCAGGCTCTGTCAATCATAGCCAGGGGAGGTGTGGCTAGGGCTGCATAAACAGAAACAAAGTGATTTAACTCCTAAATGACAGTGAATTGAGCAGTGAAATTGCATGGGAATGATCTATACACTAAAACTGCTTTATTTAGCTAAAGTAATTTAGGGGACTATAGTGTTCCTTTAATTTAGGGAAAATGGCCAAATTGGGAATCTATGCTTCTGTCACAGTCTAATCTACAATAGAACGAGTGGTGAGGTTATGAGATTGTTACAGGATTACAATACATAATACAGAATTGGGGAGGGATGGGGGACTTTAGTACCGTGATATACAAGATGTACAATATAAATGTGAATTAAAAAAAATAAAAATACAAAGACTAACAAAACCACTTCCTCCACTTATAATATGCAAAGTATACCAACACACTGGGTTAATGATAGCCTGTGATAAACCTATTTTGCCAAATAAAATGCTAACGTCTTTAACCTATTTAGAATAGAAGGAGATTATATATATATATATATATTTTATTTTAATTGCTAGTGGGGCTTACAGCATTTAAGAAACTAGAATTAGTTCATTCCCTGTTGAACATTTTATCCATGGAGTGTACCTTAAATTCCATCTTTATTCTGATTGGTTAGCATTACCACAGGCCCAATCAAAATGCAAACTTCATTTCAAATGGGCCAATTTGTTTTATTTCAAATCCAACTCTCCAGAAATTTCGGGCAAAAAGTTAATTCCATACAAAACTACATCTCCCATGATACTTTATCAGCCTCAAAGAGTGGCCGACCATTTACAAACAGTTAAAGGACCACTATAGTGCCAGGAAAACATACTCGTTTTCCTGGCACTATAGTGCCCTGAGGGTGCCCCCACCCTCAGGGACCCCCTCCCGCCCGGCTCTGGAAGGGGAAAGGGGTAAAAACTTACCTTTTTCCAGCGCTGGGCGGGGAGCTCTCCTCCTCCGATCCTCCTTCTCTCCTCCCCGTCGGCTGAATGCGCACGCGCGGCAAGAGCTGCGCGCGCATTCAGCCGGTCACATAGGAAAGCATTCATAATGCTTTCCTATGAACGCTGGCGTGCTCTCACTGTGAAAATCACAGTGAGAAGCACGCAAGCGCCTCTAGTGGCTGTCAATGAGACAGCCACTAGAGGATTAGGGGGAAGGCTTAACCCATTCATAATTATAGCAATTTCTCTGAAACTGCTATAATTATGAAAAAATGGGTTAACCCTAGAAGGACCTGGCACCCAGACAACTTCATTAAGCTGAAGTGGTCTGGGTGCCTAGAGTGGTCCTTTAAGGATCTGCCATTACATTTAGCCTTAAATCTTCGTGTTTACAAACTGTGATGGGAAGGCTTAGCTTGCTACTGTGATGTCTGCCCCCAAAAGATGTGGGAGGTAGCTGTTTTTATGCAGGGTGAAAAGTTATAATTGTGCCTGTGAGGAGCCTTTAACCCAGATGTCTGTTCTCCTGTATTCCTAAGAGAGGCTACAAATATATAAAATATTTGCACAAGGTGAACAAGGCTGTGATCATTTCATGTCGCAATGGACAGTCTAGAAGCCTTCAGAGGATGAAGTGGCACACAACCTTAGAACATCCTTTTTAAGAGTTCAAACTGCACATCATGGAATTCCTTGGGGTGGGGGTGGCAGAGTATGCAAAAATGATTAATTCCAACAGCATGTTTCCTTTTGACCCAAAAAGGCTGGCAGATAGAAACATCTGGCTTAGAGATTAAAACAAGCAGAGTCTGGATGCCAAGAAACACTTACCGATCCTTTCTCAATCACTCTGTTCAGCATGACGACACCTCTCGTTTTCTGTTCCCAAACCATCTCCCAGAAATGACCACAGGTATTTGGCAAAGGACCCTGTGTGAGAAATAAAGTCAACATGTTACTGTATGTAGCTCGCTGCTGGCACATTATTTTATTATTTATGTAGCGCCAGCAAATTCCGTAGCACTGTACAATGGGACATTAACCCCGTCCCTTCCAATACCGAGGATATACAGGCAGTGATCGCCACCCTCACACGTTTCTGTAACACTAAAATATTACAATATTTCTCATCATTAAAGTATTGCAGCTTGGAATTATTCTGCAAAACACTTGCGTTTTTGTTTTCCATTTAACAACGATGAACAGATCATTTTCGGATTGTGCTATTAAATAATGTGAGACTATAAATTCTGACCTGGGAAATTTGACACAGTGTCAGAATATAAAACACGGATGGTCGAATGGCCACTTAATGTTAGTTTAAGAATGACATTGTACGTAGAAAGAGTTAACATGTCAGGCACTGCAGATTGCACGTCCATTATGGCCAGCGGACCTTATGAGATATTTTGTCCAATGTTGGACTAGGGATCATTAAACCTAGAATCAAATATCATGGATATTAAACTGTCAGCAGCTTTAGCAAGACTCCAGGACTCATAATAAATCCAAGATTTTCATTATGCTTTGTCAAATGCTTTTTAAATTCTCCCTTCCCCATGCCCCACGGCAGAATCAGCATTTACAGAACCTTATTTAAAGAAACAGGCAGTCTTGCAAGCAAGTTAAACTGGTTGAAGCATGACAGTGAGACATTCACGTTCTGTCTGATTGAAATATACCCGCCATGACTTCATGAACGTAATACAGGGAACTATATGGTCGCCTTACTCATGTAGTTCTGTTTATTCCTAGCCGCAGAATGAGAAGTGACAAGTATGTGATAACTTTAGCAGCTGAATGAATAAGAAGTGAATAATAAAAGCCAGCATGACTTTCCACTCCCTGGAGCCAGCCAGCCATGTGTTCCTTTAATTTACAGCCGGACTCAGAACTGCACACAGGAAATCGCCCAATAGGCTGATAGGACATAAGAGACAGAGAGAGATCAGTCTGTGTAACCTCTGGCCGGCGAATGCATGACCACTAGGCCATCTGACAGGGTGCCACAGGGCAGCTCTGCAGCACAGATAGCCCAATGGCATCAGAGAGCTCCTTCCTTATGGTTAGTACATGCGCTGTGTATTGGTGCGGCCTGCAATACAAGATTGCACAGACTCCTCACAGTCCCCGAGAGGCTCCTTCTCAAGCGGTCATGAAGTGCAAGCTGTGAGAATGGGAAGAATGGGGATGTGTCTTCAGAATAATATCCAAATGGTGGTTCGCCTCACTAATTAGGCTGAGCAGATATCCAGGAGATGCTGGCAGTGAGAGAGTCTCTCTATAAACAGAAGGAAAGTCAGTCCATACAAATCATTGGGGACTTCGAACAAGAACGCTATCCTCCTATAGGCACCCCAATAGAGACACAGGGGTGATGATAAAGGGTGGAGAAGTGCGATTGGGATTGAGAAACACACTGGATTTTATTTCCTGGCTGACACTAGGTTACAGGTAGTTCTATTTTGACAGAGCCTTTTATATGTCCATAAAATAAACAATATTAGAAATTACTAGTGTCTCTTTAAGCTACACAGCATTATGCAACGCTGATCTGAGAAGGAGGCAGACACGCTCAAGTACAGCATGCCTGCTAATTCCATTTGCTTAGGGGAGCCAACAGAAGCAAGAAGCTAAACCCCCTGGGCTCTCTGACAGTGGGGGGGGGGTGTTTCATTATAAAAGTGTCAACTTTAACCCCTTAAGGACACATGAGATGTGTGACATGTCACGATTCCCTTTTATTCCAGAAGTTTGGTCCTTAAGGGGTTAAAATGGGATACTGTTCACCCATAAAGCAGCATGTTTGATGTTGTGGAGTGATGCTTTAATTAATTTTTCCTTAAAATGAACCATGAAACGCCATTTTTGGTGGGGTATTTAGAAGAATATTACAAATATGTTAGAAAGTCAATGAAAAATAATCAGTTATTCCGTGTTCTACAGTAACTTCCCTTCAATTGTTCCATGTGCGATCACCACTAACCTGTGTGAGAATATAGCTCCTTTGTGCCTCCTCCATTGTGATCAGACTGGCATTAATATAGTCATTGTCCTCTCTGTGTAGCTTTATTCGACTGTGGTCAACTGGAAAAGGCAAGACCGAGTAAAATGGCATTAATAAAAGGCATGAGCTAATTCATCTCTTTTTTTTTCTTCTAAGGAAGTTCTTTAAAAATAAATAAAAGTGCCTGTAATGGATTCGTGTATGTTGGTATGTTTGCTTACAAAGTACAAAGCCATTGCTGACAACCTTTCCACGCCAGACATTCTCCAGAATAACCGGAGAGCCCCAAGCAAAGTGTGAAATTAGTCTGTAACACGCTTGAAACGTTTTCCACGCCAGACATTCTACAGAATGACTGGAGAGCCCCGGGAAACATGTGAAATCATTCTGTAGCAGTTTCTAAACCAGGCACTTCACTGGGAGCATTCAAATAGTTTGTAAAATAGAATAACGGGAAATAGAATTGGAGATCTCAAAAATGAATAGTTCTAATAAAACATGTAGATTCTAAACTCAAACCTGCACTTTGTGTATTAGGATCGGAAATCCAATTCCAAAGGCTACACAGAGTAGTCCAAATAGGAAGGAGTTTTATTTAGGATCAGGATAACAAAAAACATTTCAGCGTCAAACCTTAATCATGTATATTCAATGCTTTTTGTTCTCACGATCCTTCCTATTGGTACTACTCTGTGAATCCTTGGAATTTGATTTTTAATACGTCTAAGGGACTGCGGATCCCTTTTGTGATGCTCCAGGGGTGGCAACAGACTACTGGGTTCCCTGAGTGCAACACTACTTTTGGAATTGTGTATTAAGAGGTGTTCCATTAAGGAACTAAAGGGAGCCCAGAAATGGTAATTCCCATCAGTGAGTGACAAAGTCTAATCTCACTTTCTCTGGGATATAAGCGCAGGACTAGCAAGAAAGAAAAAAATGATCTTCTGCACAACAAAGTCACAGCTCACATACTGTTTATACAATATAAAAACAGTCTGTGAGCTATAAACATACTACAGCACAGCTTGGCTAACTTCTCGAAAACATGAGCTTGGCCCAGTGCTTCATTAGCAGCACACCTTAAATTACGGTCTCATCCAATTAACCACATAATCACACCAGCCACTTTCAAACGCACAAATAGAACTAACTGTACACATACAATTAGACAGTAACGCACATACAAACAGCTATAGGTGTGGACTTTATTCACCTTTATTACAGTAAGGTCACAAGCCGTTTCTTTGTGTCTAGTAGAGGAGCTGGCAGCACATGACAAAACATGGCAGCAGAGACAGCTTTGCCAGTTCCCAGACACATTACCCCACAAACACCAAGACAAATAAACTGGCAAATGTGAGATTGGTTTCACTTCTTCTGCAGAGAAATTCTATGGGCACTAGAGCCACACTAATGCCTGTAATACATAGCATCACTTCTAATTAACTGCCCATAGGCATGAGGCTAACGTAATGATTCTGGCAACCTTGAGCATGCTGCATTAATGTATCACACAATAATGCAATGTATACAATTCACGCTGCCCCCCGTTTTTGCAACTCTTGTTCAGACACACACCGGACATCCAAAAGAGAAAGTACAGAAAGAAAAAAAAACAAACACTACAATTTCTTCACTGCATAAAACAATGGTGTTTTAAAAAACAAAAAAAACAGTGACTTGGGACAGTGTGAATTGTTCATTCTTATTAGATTGTTTTAACTGGGGTTTCAAAAAAAAAAAAAAAAAGTCAAAAAATAACCAAAGGGAGAAGGAACTCACAAGGACTGACGTCTCTGTAGCGGTTGCGAGTCTTATTGTCGGGTAATCTCGCCACTTTACAGGGAAAGTCACTGGCTTCATGTCGGATATCCTGCAAGAGGAGAAATAGGAAACGTTTTAGTTTTCTAGCACTGGTCAAGACGATCGATAAAAACACAAAAAACGCTTGTCCACTTCCCCCCACTGCCTCACGGTTTAAGTGTTTGCTAGTTTTGGCAAGGTCCACGTATTATACCGGTCTGGCAGGACCAGCATTTTTAGGATCAGCCAGAGAATCTAGGTCTACAGAAGGCATGGGGAAAAACATGTTATACTAAAACACTACACAAAACAAGATCAGAGGGAAAAAAAGAAAAGTTGAATGAAAAGCTAACTACACTGACATAAGCTCAAGGCCACAAGTTCCAGGTAGTTTAAGGGGGAATCAAAAAATAAAACACAAAAGGTCATATTTTGCATGAATAGATTTCACGTGTCAAACACCAAACAAAAAGAACTAGTGATTAGTGAAGTCACAGCTCTCGTATGCGAAGATTGCGATTAGACGCAACTTACTGAAAAACATGTTGATGTTCTAAGATCTTCTCTGAAACAAAGTAACGAGAAAAACAAAGTGCAACACTTAACACTACGCCAAGCGATCTCTCGCACACTACGCCAAGCGATATCTCGCACACTACGCCAAGCGATCTCTCGCACACTACGCCAAGCGATCTCTCGCACACTACGCCAAGCGATCTCTCGCACACTACGCCAAGCGATCTCTCGCACACTACGCCAAGCGATCTCTCGCACACTACGCCAAGCGATCTCTCGCACACTACGCCAAGCGATATCTCACACACTACGCCAAGCGATATCTCACACACTACGCCAAGCGATATCTCACACACTACGCCAAGCGATATCTCACACACTACGCCAAGCGATATCTCACACACTACGCCAAGCGATCACACACTACGCCAAGCGATCTCTCGCACACTACGCCAAGCGATATCTCGCACACTACGCCAAGCGATATCTCACACACTACGCCAAGCGATATCTCACACACTACGCCAAGCGATATCTCACACACTACGCCAAGCGATATCTCACACACTACGCCAAGCGATATCTCACACACTACGCCAAGCGATATCTCACACACTACGCCAAGCGATATCTCACACACCAAGCCAAGCGATATTTCACACACTACGCCAAGCGATCTCACACACTACGCCAAGCGATATTTCACACACTACGTCAAGCGATATCTCACACACTACGCCAAGCGATCTCACACTACGCCAAGCGATCTCTCACACACTACGCCAAGCGATATCTCACACACTACGCCAAGCGATATCTCACACACTACGCCAAGCGATATTTCACACACTACGCCAAGCGATATGTCACACACTACGCCAAGCGATATTTTACACACTACGCCAAGCGATATTTCACACACTACGCCAAGCGATATTTCACACACTACGCCAAGCGATATTTCACACACTACGCCAAGCGATATGTCACACACTACGCCAAGCGATATGTCACACACTACGCCAAGCGATATGTCACACACTAAGCCAAGCGATATGTCACACACTACGCCAAGCGATATTTTACACTAAGATATTTAACGCAATAATGCACCCCCTCGTCAGTGAAAAATTGTGTTAACCAGTGTTTATATCAGAAACACTATATTAAAAAAGTAATCTAGCAATCGCTTTTGAATCTGGTTACATTGCATTTTGAGAATGTCATATCGTACACACATTTGGGGGTTTTAAATTAATATATAAAGACTTTATGAATGTGTAGATTTTTCTCCTCCATATCTAGATCTTTCTTTATGTATATGCAGAGACACGTGGGATCCCCAATACTGCAGTAATGTCCTGATTCCCAGCATTCCAAGAGTAGACACTAACAGAAGAATAAAAAGGATGACTGCATGTTATCACCACCATGATCACAGTGGGTTTAATGGAACTCTCTAAATACCCACAGCACTATCATTTGAATAGCGTGTCCTCTTTTTTCACCATTTTACATCATGTGCAGATTTCAATAAAAATTGGAACTTTTATAAATGAGCCTTGATACACCCCCTTGGCTGTCAGACAACCAGTCCTGTTACTTCCTTGTTTGTTTAGCTCAGTGGAGATAAAATAGGCAGCAATTGCCCAGAGCACCTGCCTTTTAAAGACTTCTCATTGAGCTGCATTGGGCAGTCTGTGATTGGACAGCCACAGAAAGTCTGGGCCGTGTAAGAAAGGGAGGGCTTGCAAAGGCTGCAGACAAGAGAACTGGAGTTTTTACAAACGTTTTTTTCTAGATATAAACCCAATGAAAAAAAACTAAAACAAATGCATGCAAGTTTGAGCAGTGTCCTTTAAGATACATTAAGTGTGTGCATAAACACACAGAAATACATACAAAGAACAAGCAAACCGTAAACAGATCCATGTTTGGAGGCTGCTCCTTACTAGCGAACATTAAAATAAATTAATTTGAAGATAATCACTCACCAGATACGTGCATTTCACTGGGTAAGGGTTAGGACCCTGAAATCCACTCAATCTAACAATTTAAGCAGCATGTTTTATTCACCGGGACGTTAAAGTGGTTCTTTGTTTTAAAGACCAGCTACACTGGGGCCTGCTTCCCCTTTATTTCACAAACCTGAATTAAAGTGATTTACGAACGCGCAACGTTCGATATACATAAACTGCAGCACCACCTGCTGGACAGAAGTGGAACAAAGCTGCTTTGGCTTAATGTACTGTACCATATAGAGAGCTAAATACTGACAATTCTGAGAAGCAAATGAATTAAGGCAGCAAAAATTATCCACATTTATAAAATCCTTACAAACCTAAACAAAAAAATAAAATAAGTGTGCATCTTAAATTCTACCAAAATGTCAATTATCCCAGAAATTTTCAAAAACCAATCCATTCTACCAGTGCCACCCAGTCTCAAACCATAATAACCACAATTCACAAATGTAACCATTCTGTTATCCTGTGCAGTCCTGGAGATCTCATACTGCCAACAGACTGATCACAGCAGGGGCAATATTCTCAAATAAAGCAAAATTAGCAAGTGCATGCATTAATGTGAGCAGGTCCTGAAAGGCTGCTCTCTCAAGACAGAATCCTATAGAATCACAGAGCAAGAGACGGTCCCATCTCAGGGGACATTGAAAGAGCCATGCATGAAATAGAAAGAGTTAAACACTGAGCCATTTTCAGCAAAGGATGTTTGGGGAAGCAAATGGACATCTTCCTCTTGTGTTGGGTAAGAAGAAGGAAGTGCATGCGTCATTTATGTAAATTATCACTGCTTTGGGAAATGTTTTCTGAGATTAACAGAAAGATTAAAGGACAACTCATCAAAATGTTCACTTTTCGTTTTTTTCCCAAACTTCATTAAATTTAGTAAGCCTTAATGATACATTTTTTTAAAATTATGTCTCTTTTTGATCCGGCTGAGCAGCCATGCTGGGTCAGACTCTACTGTAATAAACATTTAAATAGTAAATATTTCATGACAGTTGTGCTTTAAGCAGCAGGACAGTCCATCTATAACCTTGTGATTTTTGCATAAACACAACGACACATAGGAAAATATTACATTTATATCTGTACTGGCACAATAACTAATCAAGAGGAAAGTAACCCCAAAAAATAATATAAAGTGTAATAAATTTCTTGCAATAAAACGGGTTGCCTGTGGCATTTCTTTCCTGCATTCCCTGAATTCTCCCCCGCCTGTGTCAGTCTGCATTCGCTGTAACAGACAGTCTGCATGAATCAATAGGAATAAATGATGGTGATCACACTGTTCCTGTCACTACACAGCACATGCTAGAACTCACAGCAAGTACACTCACTAGTCACCCAAGTATAAGAAACGGGGGGGAAATTAATTATACGGGTAATGGGTATAATGTGCCGGCTTTAACGTGAGAATGGAGAATAATAAATAAAAGTAAGGATATGATATTTGGATAAAAGATTGGAGACTGAGGAATTAGAGATATTTTAAATAGTGAATGGGAGGGTAAGAAATTGGAACAAGGCAGATATTATGATTGTATGTACACGCACACACACGTAATAAATAGATTGAGAGTTAAATACTACATTACTAAAATTAGACAACCGCAACAAAATTACTCAACGTCAGCACAAACTTTTTGGGAGACACTTTATCAAAGACAAATTATAGACCCAGAATTGTCCCTGAGAAAACATGATTGAGATGGACACACCCCCCAATCACCAACAATTCACGGTGGCCAAAAACAGTGAAGTAAAATTAAATCTGTATGGTAACCCCGCCTCCTCTGCTCCTCCCTCTCCATTCTAAAGCACTTCCTTCTTCATATAGAAAGTACTAGGGTACAGGATGACCTGCAGTAATCAGTATCATCACATTGAAAGCCAGGGTAATAATGTAAGTGCAGGTAATGTATTGGACAGCGGTTCGATGTCCTTTGTAGGCCACGATGCATTTTGATGGGGAAGTTCTCAAAACTTCTTATGCACACACACACACAAAATCCTTCATGTGCCAACGCAGTTCTTTGTCATTTTGAGGCATGTCGGGCAAAACAAATGACACAAAAAAACATTAATTTAGAAAGACACTTAATTTTAAGCCATGCACAATGAACCTTAAGCAAATTGAAAGAAACCGAGAAGTTAAAAGCAGAAGATTAACTGGAAGTGCTCACTCAGCGTCCAAAGAATCAGTGCAGGGTGGGTGAGCTGCTTGTTAGGTGCTTTACATTGCTTGCTACTGTTCTTCAAAAAAAAAATTCTACTACAGCCACAACACATCCCGAGACACCATCTTTTACAAGATGCACATGAACTCACATATTACTGAGCAACTTTCTACCAACACAGCAATGAGTGTTACAATCCGTTTAATAGTTATGCAATTTAGCATTCAAGGGATACTCTAAGCACCATAACAACCACTATGAAGCAGTTTTGGTGTACAGATCACACCCCTGCAGTCTTACTGCTCAATCCTCTGCCATTTAGGAGTTAACCCCTTAAGGACAGAGGCAATTCTACAAGTTCAGATAAAAACAAGAATTTGACCATTTGTCTGTTCAACCATATTTACCCCTTTCAAAAAAAAAGGAAAACCAGCCAATTTATAATTTAAATTTTGTTCAGGAGAAACAGGGCTTTAATTACACATCAAACATTTATATGAATAAAACTTTTTTTTTTTAAATGTTAGAAATTAAGAAATGTTATTTTCTTAGTTCCGCATAGCATTGTAACTGTGAATGTCATAATACCATTTAATGTAACTCCAATAAATTACACATATTTGTGTTTAGTAATGTCTCACAAGTATAACAGTACTCCCCTCCCCTCCTCCAATCTTTTTTTTAAGTAGCCACCTAGTCACAAACCCTGGCCAAAACTGGCATTTTACATTCAGATTTGTTTTGTATTTTTTGCATTTATCACACACAGACAACACTTTCACTGAGGATATCGTCATATGTTTTACTGGGATATCCCCTGAATCATATTGCCGCAGGAGGCGAGTGTGCCATGGTGGGGGGTGGATAGTGATCCGCAGGGCATTCTATGTCTCCCTGCGGTGTTAAAGCACAGCTTGTGCAGGACGCCACAGAACACGCTCCAGCGTTAAAGGGTTAAATCTCTGAGCAACTTGTGTTTCTGTTTATGCAGTCCTAGTCACACCTTTCCCATCTGTGATTCATACAGCCACCATGTAAAAATGGTTGCATTTTCAATCAGATCATACAGCACAGTGTGTTTACTTTAGAGCTTGTTTTGGTGCTTACAGAACACATCCTAAGGGTCTCAGTGGTAAAACCATACGAGATGCTTGCCATCTCGATATCTGTTTTGTTTAAACAACTCTGAGTGAGATCTGTCTCCTGCGTGGAGAGATCCAGTATGCCAACAGCTGCTGCGCGTGGGGATTACGGGATAAGAAAAGATCCCATAGTCCAGACAGACTTCTAACAGGTGGAACCTCTTCATTTTGAGGCGGTGTCCGCTTGCAGATACAGGCAGACCTACTACACCCCATCTGTAGGGTTTTTATTGCTTTAAAAAAAAAAAAAAAAAAAGAATGTACTGGTCACATTCATTATATTATTGTTTTACAGCCGGGGTAGGCAACCTTTGGCACTCCAGATATCGTGGACTACGTCTCCCCTGATGCTTTGCCATCATAATGGCTTTAAGAACATTACGGGAGATGAAATCCACAACATCTTAGCGAAGTGGTCCGGGTGTAATGCTCCGGTCCATTTAACCTTCAATCTAAAACGTTTTAGATACGGCAATTTTATGGCTGCAAAGTTAAACACACGTCGAGTGGCTGTCTTCTCATAGAGTGCATTTAATTGGAGGAGCCTGGCGCTGTCCACGCATGTACTTCTCATTCAATCAAATGCTTCACTTAGACATACAGTGTGACACAAATTGGAAGTCTGCAAGGACTGTATCTCGGGTTTAAAATATGGTAAGAAACCGGCATAAAACAATCGTAAGAACAAAACAGACTGTTATTTCCACCATTAGTTTCCTGTTAACTCTTGCATTTATCTCAATGTTACACAGTCTTTTCCTTTCAAAAAACGATATACAGGTTTAAAGTAGAACTGTGACACAAGACAGATTCACAATACCATAGCAAACTAAAAGTCCGCTCTGGCTTGTGAGAAATGTATGCTAGATCCTTTGTTAACTTGGAACGTCTCGAACATACATGCCCATGCAAAGACAACCGGACACACAACTGCTGTAGAGGGAAGGTGTTTTTTGGCTTCTCTACTCACAAGAGTACCGGCTTCCTTAGAATGTACTGGGGTGAGAAAACAAGGAAGTGTCGTTTCCACAGAACTGATAGTTCTGCTTTAATTAGAATTTCTCATTCTGGACTAAGTCACCTGCACTGTAGTGTCTTGAAGTGTCTCCCCAGAGAGAACGAACACACACGAGAAGTGTGTCTGAATACAGGACTGGTATTTTAATTTCATGAATCAATGCAAATTGTAAACAGGACTGAGCATGCAAGCCATAACCTGTATTTAAATAGCAGTAATGTTTTAAAGGGCAGAAATTTATTGAAAGGAGGAGGGAAAAGAAAAAGCCTCAAAGGACCACTCTAGGCACCCAGACCACTTTAGCTTAATGAAGTGGTCTGGGTTCCAGGTCCAGCTAGGGTTAACCCATTTTTTAATAAACATAGCAGTTTCAGAGAAACTGCTATGTTTATGAATGGGTTAAGCCTTCCCCCTAATCCTCTAGTGGCTGTCTCATTGACAGCCACTAGAGGCGCTTGCGTGCTTCTCACTGTGATTTTAAACTGCGAGATTTCTGAAAGCCTGTCTGAGCTCCCTTTCTGGTTGAGGGATGTAGGAGTTTTATATTGAGGATTTCCAGCGTCCCAGCCTCTTAATGATGTGTACTGGGGTGTTAGTGCTAGAGGCTGTTGATGCTGCGCCGATGTGAAATGAGTGACCAGAGAAGGAAGCTGGGTTGTAGCCTAACCTAGACAATAGAATTCGGATGTGTGACATAAATTTAGCTGTGGTGAGTGGGTGACCTTGGAGTAGAAGTAGTTGAGTATCTGGTGAGTGCGTGACGTGAGAAACCAGGAGCATATCCAGAACATGTACAGGGCACCACAAATTCTCGGTAGGGAAGAGGGGAATGATAGTGGGATAGGCAGAGTGATTGGTCTTGGTAGAAGGCAAAGAGAGTACTCTCTCTAAGTGAGAAAGTTTGAGGCATCGTACTGTGTCTTCTTGACGTACCACGGTGAACTCTCTAGGTCTGAGGAACCCATAGAAAGCCCAACAAAAATTGCAGATTTCATAACTAAATTGGTATTATGGTCAAACGGGGAATTGTCCAATAAGTCGCTTAGGAGCCGGAATATTGGACTGATTTCAGACTTTCAGATTATGCATAGTCTTATCAGATATAAAGGACTGAAGATGGCCACTTCCATTGATGAAGGATAACCAATGAGACGCACCAAAAACTCAAGTTATATTTAATTATTGAAAAATACATAAAACGACAGTACGTGTAATCTTATTTACAGCAATGATAATAGGCCACTACTTGGTTAGCCTACATTTCCCAGAGGAATAGCCAGCCTAACAAGGTTACGCCAACACTAAAAAAAAACATTCCACTGTAGTGGTTATGGTGGTTGGAGTAGCCTGGCATTCCCAGGTAATGGGGCACACAGTTTTACATTTTCCCTCTTACCTGGGTCCATCATTGGGCACTCCAGATATTATGGACTTCCCTGATGCTTTGCCAGCATTATGGTAGATGTAGTCCACAACATCTGGAGTGCCGATGATTGCCCACCTCTGATGCAGCTGATCGGGACCCCATTATCACACTGCGACTGGGGTCTACAGAAAGGCTCAACTTAAATGTGGGAGATGCCCCATGAATGAATAGAATCTACAAGTGTCAGAAAAAACCTGGAGCACCATCAATGGGTAAACTAACAATTTCTCCTTCACTTAATACAAACGGTTTCCATGCGTTCAATCACAGCTTTGAGCTACTCATATCAATTTCTGCAACTTGAAGATCAGAATGCAACTGTGAAAAGCAGTGAGATAAAGGACATTGTGGCTGGTAGATAAAACTGACCCAAAGATCATGGCCTGATCCATTCAACACAAAGAACTGCTGAAACCAACTGATCCTGCCATCAAAACTGAGAAAAGTCAATAATCCAAATTGCACATAATGGTTTATGAAGATCCCCAGTCCTTGCACACAGCTACAAAGCAACGCAGATACGAGGATCCTTTATTACCATACTTCCTCTGCCACTCCAAATACCTTAACACCCTGTAAAACGCCCCACCTAAACCAAATGGGTAAATGGGTAGTACAGACAATGCTGCAGTTACCGGTTTAATTAGCATTTCTATTCATCCTAAATTATGAATGGGGTATTTGTCACGTTCTGTATGTACTATAACCATTTCACTAAAACGAATTGGTTAAAGTTCTTGGGAGTCCCTCCATTCAGTGTTAATTTTCGAGTAGTTTAACACTAAAAACGTGTCCCTGCCAACACATACCTGGCCCCCAGTGAAGATGCTAAGGCAGAGATTACACACTTCCTCCTAGAGTGGGGGGTCATTTTACGTCTGGAGTACAGCGTTCCTTTAAATGCCATATATATTCATCATGGATTCAAACTGGTAACGTTGTGACTGGTTGTAAAATCAGGAGGTGTACCTATACAGCCTCCAGTATACACTGTAGATGATTGCTAAGAAACTAGACTTGACACTGCCTACATCTCACAATACTCCTCCATAACACCACTGAGAATGCATTTGGCAAACCAAAGCCAAAAAAAGACATTACATTAAACGTGGACTTTACATCTGACCTGTTACTTCCACTTTAAAGGATTACACCGAACACCACAGCCCGCCATGATGGTAGGAGGATAACTGCGCCATTCCTCGGTAATGGAAAAATTTTACAATTGTTTGCCCCCTTTACTGAAGCAGGATTTATGACCTTCGGCTTCTCTGGAGCCGCAGAAGTGAGAAGCCAAGTCTGAGGCTCATTCATTGGCTGAGAGTGTCAGCTGACCGAATCTCCGCAATGAATTTTATTCTGCGCATTGAAATCTGCACAGAATTGACATTAGCCAGCCCAAAACTAGGCTGACGACAACCCAATGAAGCTGCTGGAGATGGAATAAAATCTCCGGCACCAGAGTAGTTAAAATCGCTGTGTGCAGCGTTTCAAAGCGAGACACTGCTCATATAGACACCGCTCCTTCAAATCACTGAAGTAGTCATGGTGCCTGGCAGCAACCCCTTTTAGATGGTCAAGTTAGCAGTCCTTGTAATACACTTTATTTATCCAGCACAGGGCAATTTGTGTAACCAACATAACCCCAACCCCATAAAGCGGGCATGCAGTAACACAAAAAGAGAAAACAGGAAAGAACAAGAATGTGTAGAGAATGTGTCACGTGACTTGCAGCATTACACGGCAAAGCATTAAAAAAGATATTCACAATGCTTTCTGTGCAATAAACCCTTAGTTACTGGAACTCAGCACTAAAACCACAACATGATTTCTTAGTATCATCTAAAGCAAAAAAACAAGTAAAGATAATTTTACCATTCCTAGAAAGCAGATCTGGGGCTTAGATTGGCAGCTATTAAAAGGCAAGTCTTATCAAAAGAAGCTTGTAAAAGAAAATCATAAGAAAAAAAAAAGGGTTTGTCTTATTTTTAACACTTAAACGTACAAAAAAAAAAAACAAAGTCACATTTTATGTTCCCAAATCTAAAGTAAGACTTGAACAATACTTGTGTTTAGTCGCTAAACAGTGAAATATGAAATGAAAGGCATAATGTAGGCAAAACAGGCACGGTAAGGCTTTTTTTCAATTACAATTTTCAATAGAATTTCCTTGCTAGAGTGTCAACGTGTAATTTAGTGAATAAGCCCCAACTTGTTTGATTTAACAATCACTATTGTGATGGGCAGTAAAATGTCAGTTCTACTAGAGACGGCAAGGACAGTTAGAGAACAGCTTGTGACACGAAAACAGTTTTGTAAAAGTTGATGTGTGTTCGAAAAAAGAATCACAACACATGCAATAAGACAGAAAAATGTGCTCTGCCTCGCCAGCAGAGAGACAGTACATGCTGAAACTTGAGTTTATCGTAGGAGAGCCTGGAATGGCCTCCAGGACTGGGGGGAGTTCAAGTAAAGGTACAGTCAGAGCTCAGTGCCAGCAGCTGTTTTGAAAAGCCTGCCTGGGTGACTGCGATTACTAGACATTCAGAAACACCACCGGAACAAACGTGGAGAGAACGTACACCGGTAACAGAGACAGTAGCCTAAGTCAGCATTATAGTATTATAAAACAGGACTTCGTATAGAGAGTTTAGCCACAGTGGTACTAAAACTGCAGAAATACCAGCTGAGAGTCATGGGATTCATACTCCGTGATAACTAAAAAAGCCTTGCCAGCAGCTCACAGTGTAAATTTGGAAATCAAGATTTGATGGTTCTGCAATCAATATTACCATGCTTATAACACATTAAAGGGGAACTATCAGAGAATTATTATTTTAATTTAGGGTTTTTCTTCTTTTTTATTTTTTTTTATAGAACACTCCAGACCCCCATAAGCATGACAGCATGCTGTAGTCGTTAGCCAGAAGTACCCTGATGCACTTCTATACAATGAAGTATCCAAACCCAATGTACCGGGTCCTGGTCACTTCTTCGATTGAGAGATGGAAGCTCCTGCACTTCCACTAGCTCTTCTGAGACAAGCCCTGAGCATCAGCTGATCACTCTCTGCCAGGGAAGTCCTGCACCCCTGGCTAGCTCAGACCCAAGAGATTACAGAACTTAAAGGAACACTATAGGGTCAGGAACACAAGCATGTATTCCTGAGCCGATAGTGTTAGAACCACCATTTAGCCCCCCATGTCACCTAAATATAGTAAAATCTTACTTATGTTCAAGTCTGCAGCTGCTAGCTTTGCCCTTGATCTGCCTGCTTGGCTAACATCAGAAGTGATGATCTGAGCCAATCACAATGCTTTCACATAGGATTGGCTGAGACTGTCAAGGAGGCAGATAAGGGGCAGAGCCAAACAGCCCTGGCCAATCAGCATCTCCTCATAAAGATATATTGCATCAATGCATCTCCATGAGGAAAGTTCGGAGTCTCCATGCAGAGGGAGTAGCCAGTGGAGTTATCACTAGGCTGTAATGTAAACACTGCATTTTCTCTGAAAAGACAGTGTTTACAGCAAAAAGCCTGAAGGGACTGATTCTACTCACCAGAACAAATTCAATAAGCTGTAGTTGTTCTGGTGACTATAGTGTCCCTGTAAAGGGACCCTTTAGGCGCTGGAATGCCTTCATCTCATGGAGAAGAGAGCCCCCTGGTGCCGTCCTTCCATTCCCGGTTAAACACTTTTAATGCTAAACGAGAGTCCCCAGCAGCTCCATCCCCTCTGTGCTGCTCTGGCTAATGAGGAAGTATTAACCTTGGCTGCAATGGGCGTCTGTGATTGGCTGAGAGTGTCATCTGACTGCATTCAGCCTATCACGGTACTCATTGCTGGTTTGAATTGGTATTGGCTACTAGGAAGTGTGTAATCGCTTTATTAGCCACACCTCCAGTGTGGGCGAGACTCTGGGAAGACTGTGTTTAACTGCATGAAAATACTGAATCGAGGGTCAGCACCAGGGGTCTCCAGGCACTAAAACCACAAAAGAAAAACATTCCTTGAAGCAAAGAAGTCCATAGAAACTCTCTGAATCAAGGTGTTTGTATATGGCTGAAGGATCCCGTCACATACTAAAAGGTAGGGATGAGTTTAGGTTTTTACACGTACTTCATAATAAAAAATAAAAAAAATCTATTCCTTTCCAACACTTAATGAAAAAAAAGAGTAAAGAGAAATATTATCCCTAACGGGAAGTCACCATGCCATCTACGTGAATAGTGGATGCTGTAAGGTTTCACGGCGGCAGCCAGTGGAACGTACTTTGCTGTGAGCAGCCTCAAGACGTGAACCTGCCATAGGAGCTGTTCAGCTATATACCTTTACTGTGAGCTAATCATTTCAGGAAGGAAAACCAAAAGGTATGATTGTATATGTAGACGAGACGGGTCTCTGCACGTAAGAATTCCAAAGTAATGAAAAAAGAAAGCAACTCTGCACGTCGAAAGACAGTGAGAGTCTCTTTAAATATGCAGCTTTGTCACACTAACCTTCGGCACTCCAGATGCTGTGGACTACATCTCCCACAATGCTCTTACAGCCATAATGCTGGCAAAGCATCAAGGGAGGTGTAGTCCAAAACATCCGGAGTGCCGAAGGTTGCCTATCCCTGAGCTTAATAATGGTGCATAGACAACTTCCACTGACTGTCACTTTAAGAAACAGAATTCGCTATACAACAGCCGACATATGCAGTGACTTGAGTGAGACCTGCTCTAGTGAAACCAATGTAATAAATCCTATCCTTTTAAAGATGATCTGCCACTTTAATAAAGACCCCGAAAGTGCCAATACTGCTGTGTGTCCAGTGGCCACAGGGTGCAAGTTTTACTTGCCTGAAGCGGTCTCTCACGGTAGCCATCATGAGACCAGGAGCCTCATCAGTACAACACTGAGAACTGAGGATCTGCAGGACCCCCAGACATCGACACCTGAATCCAGTCACTCCACCTTTTGTCAACCACAGGCTTTACCACTTTGTCTTGTGTCATGTTTAGATTGTGTTGGGATTTCAATGACATTCTCATGTAGTCAGGATCAGTATTTCACAAATATCTTTATTCAATACCGAAAAGTGACAGAACAGCACAGTCTATATTTAATATTGCGCATGGCCTTAACAGGTAAGTGGGGCTTCTGACCAAAGAGGGCAAAGATGGCTGCCTACACAGTGCAGGGCAAACCAGGTGATGGACTTAAAAAATAAAAGTTACATTTACTGGTATTTATTACAAGGTTACATTACATGTCCTCATTTCCAGGAATAATAAATATGGCAGTTTTCCTTTAAATCAAGCATCATGACTGCATTACAGTAACATGCGTTCAGCCGTAACTGGTGAAAACAGAATGTGCAGTGAGAAAGCTCAAGGCATTCTCTAGCAGGAAATTGTCCTGAGATAAGGCTTCCCTTGTGTATTTTAGAACTTCCTGAAAAAGACAACAAAAAAACGCCCATCTACCCCAGAAACGACTTGACATTTAAGTATTAAATACGAATGGTGTGTAAAAAAAAAAAAAAAAATAGAAAAATAGAAGTGGTTTGAAACTTTTACTGTGCAAGTTAACCTCAAGCCAACTTTCAGTTTCCATTAATTGCAGAAATCAAGCCTGAAAGACAGACAGAGCACGGTGCAAGCTACCCCGCGAGGTGGTCTTCTACAGACAGATACACTGGTGGCCAAGCCAGAGAGAAGGATGAGGTAATACAGTAACATTTTACAGTCTCAGAAAGCGGGAGATGCAAGGCCAGCTGGCCTGCGTTTAGACAGCTCTGTTCTTATAAACAGACACTATAGACTCCCTAGGAAAAGCCAGACATTTCTGCAATTTAAAGAGAACGAGGGCTTCACCAGAGAGATTGGTATAATAGACATTCAAACATCAGTTAAACAATGGCAGACAAACTTCCAATGTACTGCTCGCAATCCCACAATGCACCAAACCTGCTCTAGCGCCCGCACTACAGAGAAAGGTGTCCAATATATATTTAGCTGCACAGTTATCAGGTTAGCTCTGCAACAACAATCAAATCTTTATGCAAAAAATTTCCAGAGAAAAAAACATTGTAATTGTTCACAGGTAACAGAGCAGCACAGTAACTTCAAGTTTTATATACAGATAAAAGGTTCATGGAAAACACGCGCAGTATTCACTAGAAATTCATTGAAATCAGAAGATACAATCAGGATATATAAAACAATGCAGGGACTATGATTTCTCAATGAAGTTCCCATTTTTGATAAATGGACGGCCAGAGCTTCCAGTTTCCCATCAGCCATCACGAACAATGGCTGACATGGACGGACGTGCAGAAGTACAGGTTGCTGGCTAATACAAAGTGGCAACAAGGATAAAGAGGTTGAGGTAATTAAGTAAAGTAAATTAGGTGAATAAGTAAGGAAGACACCATGAAAATGGACATCTCACCTTATGGAGTTGTTGCCCCCCAAAAACCAAAAAACGCAAAACCTCACAGGAGACCGTTCCATTAAAATGATGAATCAAGCAAGGGGCACCCATCTAATTAAATGACTGCAATGCAAAACAAAATATATATATATAAATTCAACCATGCTGTCAAAATAGTTGACTATTTTATAACATGTTTAAATAGACACTTCAGTGCACAAATTAGGAGAAAAAAATAAAATAAAAAATCAATAGCAAAGGAAAAAAGTTACCTGCGCTCTATCCTTAATCCCTATTTATATTTAAAGGAATGGAGGTTAGTTACTCCAATGGCCATTGGAGAGAATGCCCACCTGCCACGTCAAGGCAGACCCCCCCTAGACGAGTCCTACTTGGACCCTTCAGCCTGCTTCCTGGAGCTTCTGGCAAAGATCTCTCTAATGAGACAAAGAGGGGTATTTTTATATACACCCCTATATACTTATTAACCCTTATAGGGAACATGTGGGGTGGGCGGCAGATGATGTGTACTGTGATCGTTGCTGCCGCCCAGGAGTGATGGGAGTTTCAACGCAGGACTTTTTTTTTTTGTATTTGTATTCACTTAGTAGATATAGCACCCAATAAAAACATACACGTGTTTAATTATGCATTTTTTTCCATTGGGTGTATATATATATAAAAAAACAGTTTGTAAAAGCAATAAATCTCCTGTCTGCAGCCTTTGCAAGCCCTCCCTTTCTAACCCCGCCCAGACTTTCTGTGGCTGTCCAATCACAGACTTCCCAATGCCGCTCAATGAGAAGTCTTTGCAAGGCAGGTGCTCTGGGCTAAACAACACACACATGACACAAAGCACTTTAGTAAGTTAACATCCTTTAGGAGTTTGGAGTTCCTTTACATGTTGGTTGCTGTAACAGCAAGAAAGATCATAAGCAATAAAAAAGTTACATGCATTCTCTCATTTTATGAAAACAATGTTGCATCTACAAATCAGTAGCAAGATCTTCGCATTAACAAGCAGTGCATGTTTGGACTAATTTTGTAGCATGTAGCTGCTTTACTTCATGAAATTTGTGCTCGACAATTTAAAAAGTTAGCCCACAACATTAAACGAGTAACTGTTCTTGTGCTTTGTTTAATCTTTTTCATTTTAAAAAGATTAAACTATTTAAAAATTACCTAAAATCCAGCTCCAGGCCAAGTTCTCCCAGTTTCTATGCCATGCATCCCCTGATGTGACATCTGTCTGTCTTCTGCCCAATCAAATTATCCTCAAAGAGAAGAAGTGAGTGAGCGCATGCACGGTGAGCGGCGGGGAGAAGAGAAGGCAGGGAATTAGCACATGGGGGAGGGTTGGACATGGCGAGGGAATCTCAGGGAGGGTGGGAGAAACATTTTTAGGTATGGCACTGTGAAAGGGGGGAGGGATTATTTTAATTTACTAATGGCAGAACCAGGAGACTCCCACCGCTACCTGCAACTGAAGAAACTTACGTCTGTTGCCAGCGTGTAGTGCGTGCTGACGAGAGGTAATTATTGTTACATAATTGGCAATTGGCGGTCCTAAACCGGGTCCTGGGCTGCCAAAGTGACGTGTGACGGGTGTTTAACTAGCCAGCAGCACAAATGTTCGAGTATCTCTGGATGTGCAGTGATTCAAAGAAAACACTACACACACAGATTCCTTCCACCATTATGGTCACGAACTCACCGTACTTCAAGAGTGTGCGTGACGTAGTTGTGGTTGCAAAAAGGTTAAAGTTCACTCTTTGTCTGCACTAGACCGGAAATAATGACAAAATCCCCCTTAACACATATGACTATTACTATTTTACTTATCACAATATTTATGTAATTGCAAAATACTCTTCAGGTGACGTGATCCTTTACCAGACAAAGGCAGAACTTAATAAGTGAATATTTATTATGAGCAAAAAAGAAGTCACAGTGCATATAAAAAATATAGATGAAAGAAACAAAAATTATTTACACCAAGATAAAATAACAGAAGTCCTAATTAGGTTTTCAAAGTACAACTTCTGCCCAGGGGGTCTCTGGCAAGGAAGGATGCTGGTGACTCACTCAAAATAAGATCTTGGCCCCAAGCAAGTACACCCTCTCCAAACCATTGGACATATACCCTGTGAAAAATCAAGTCTTGTTAAGGTGTACCTATAGAAATAATAAGTGACCACCTCCTTTGTTCCAGACCAACGTCAATCCAAATGGAAACATTTCGCTCTATCTTCTCTTTTGTACCTGCCATAGAAATAATAATTGCATCAACAAATGTATTATTTTCCCATCCCATAGACACATTGCACGCCCCACCCGAGATCTAGTAGGACAGACATCACAATTCCTGCCACACGGTTTAAGTTGTGCAACTCATGTTTAGGCTTAATTAAAAGATTGGGCTTGTCCCATTCCAAATATAATAAACATGAGGCTTAATAATTAAGCTGTGGGTAAGAATTAATGTTTTCTTGGATATGATACTGGAACACAAGGGTCTTCATTAAAACTAATACCATTACCATAGCAAAGGACTGAACTATCAATTGAGAGTTTCAGGCCATATGGTCAAAGTCAGTTAGTTGACATTGAAACTAGACATACAGGCAGCTCAAGTGTAAAATGTCTCACCTTGTAGGGCCTTTGATAGATCAAAATGGCAATCCTTTTCACAACATGCAGAAGCCCTTTTGATCAAAAGAGCAATTTCTCTTTGTCATTTGCCCTCTACCCAGGGAACAAATTATTGATGCACTACACAAGTTATATTAAATAGCAACATTCCATAGTGTAATAATAAATTAGGCACCCTTGCCATAACAGTGACCACTTCAAAAAGCAGAAAAGGCCTTGGATGTTTGAGTAATCCTTAAATAAGGGAAATAGAAGAACAGTTACACATAGTAGTATTTGATTGCGGAAGGAAAAGACAAAAAAATACATGATAACTCTTTACAGATACACAGGGCAGACTGAAACCGCTCTGCTAACTAATTCAGTAACAGGACTGTACAAACAATACATCCTATATACCTATAGCCGACAAAATAGCTCCATTGGAACAGGAAATGTATATTCCCTCCTGAAGGAGGATGTGTTTAAATGAATAGCTACATTTTAAGAGGGGCTGAATAATTATTTTATTTAAGGCGGCAGAATAAATATGGGTATTATTTTTCCTGACTTGACATTTGTATTCTTTAGAGACTTAAGAGCAGTAACAGTCTTTTCTTTAATCCTAAATCACCATATTAAATAAACGTTGTGTCTTGTTACTCTATGTAGCGTATATAGTGAGGTCATCCTTGGTTTTAGGTAATGCCCGTTTCACAGGATTGCGTATCATCGGAATGACAACCTCCAGGGATCCTGGAAGATGCTTCCGAAAAGCACTCACAGGTACCAGCTTCAAGACCTCGTTAGTAGTGAGGAAAGACTCATGAAGGAAATGATTAAACCAGTTATGACAACATCAAATTTGGTCAATTTAAAGGGAGGATTGACGTCAGCACTCACAGGGTTGCAAATCAGCTGGACAGACAGTTGCGCAGCCTTCAAGGTCACTTATCCATCCTGAGGAAATGGGTGGAGGAAAATGGGACGGCAAAGGAAGGGAGGTACGTCTGGAAACATAGTAGCCGAGAAGGCAGACCAGGGGAAGTGGGTATATTTAAAAAAAAAAAAAAAAACTCACAATAGGACAATCATCAAGGCTTACTTTGTATGAATATAGATACACACACGGGAAGATGTGTCAGACTGATGGGCCTGTAACAGGTGAGAAGCGTACTTGGCAGAATATGGAGTATATTGAAAAACTGTGCGTTATCCAGACACATGGCACACTATGAGTTAAAGTGTCAGCTGCAAGGATTATAGACGAAATTCTAGAACTTTTTATTAGACTGTTACAAAGTCAGACAAATTTGTCTACAAATTTGATATTTAAGGAAAGCATCAATTCGAGTCTACATACCCACTTAGAACTGATAAATGTAACTAGAATTTAAGGGCAAGGAAAAATAAATGTTTTAATAGACAGACGAACACACGCAGGTAGTGTTAGATGAAAATGTGTATAAATACATATTTGTGTATTCCTCACTCTACCAGAGGGTTCTGTTCCTAGAACGGAGCTCAGATCTCAGACACCCAGCCTGGAATCTGCTGAACTCACTCTCCCACAATATATATTTTGATGAAACTCACGTTGCTGTGCAGTTATACTCTAGAAATGTAATGTTAAAAACAAACAAACCGCTGCCGTCACAAAGCCTGTCCAGTTCCAGTCCTTTTATGATTAGTCACCAATTAACAACCATCCTTCCTGGAGAGAAAGAAACTGTTGTTTTCTGTATTGCTAGAAAACATGCTTTAAATACCAACTGATCAGGGAATTGGAATCAATGGCTTTCTCTGAAGAGGGGTCGATTTTGTTGTGGTTGAAGTCACCAAGAATTGAATCTCTGAGTGAGAACAGCCGCTGTGCGCAATCCTGCCTTCACAGCTCAGCGACACAGGCCTGCAAGATTCTTAAGAGGGCAAATGGATTCTTAGAAATGGACTTCAGAGAAACCGTGGCAGCATCTCAAATTCAGGCTAAAATTACCGAATGTCTTAGACAGCCAGCTTCCAAGTATCACCGCTTTATCAAACAAGGACAGTTACACAGTAAAGCAAAACTGGGGACATGAAAAGACAATCACACCGCCTGTTTATTAAAGATGTAGCGCTTATATATAAAGAAATTAATCACCTTTTGAATTTTGGAGTAAAATGTCACTAGAAAATTGGCAGGAAAAGATGCCTAAAATATCGGGAACCAGGATTATTCAAAAATAAAAACAATTATTTATTCAATACACTCATATACATAAATAAAATAGCCACAATGTGCTTAAAAATACCGGGATTTTTAAGCACATTGTGGCTATTTTATTTATGTATGAGTGTATTAAATAAATAATTGTTTTTATTTTTGAATAATCCTGGTTCCCAATATCGTTACATTGAATGGGGAGTGCAGTCCCGAATTTGCACAACGCTATGAAATTGAGTCAATATATTTTGACTCCACTTTTGTGAGTACCCACTTAAAGATTATATATATTTTCTCTGAGATATCACAAACGATATTGCGCAATTTTGTGTATTTCTATTCATCCACAGACCTGAGGAATATAATGTGAGAAGGGTTTGGGTCACCTGTATAGACCCAGAAGCTATCTAAACTAGAGCTAAGTCGATAGCTCTCCGTTTGTGAGTTCATTTACTACACATTAATAATAAATGTTTATAAGTGTGATCTATACTATGTATGATTATCTTTTTTAGGCATCTTTTCCTGCCGATTTTCTAGTGACATTTTACTCCAAAATTCAAAAGGTGATTAATTTCTTTATATATAAGCGCTACATTCTTAATTTGCTTTGTGTCTTTAGTTAATAGGAATCTTCGAATGTTTGGCAGCTATTTATTACTATAAGTTACATTTGTATCTAACATTTATTGTTGTATATAAGCGCTGGTTCCACTGTCTATACCTATTGTTTATTAAAGATGTTGGCAGAAATCGGTAACCAGGGTTAATCTAAGCCTTCTTTATAGCCGTACTGTTTTCTCTACATTTTTATTTACATGACAAGTCTAACATTCTTCAAATATGTGTGTGTGCGCCTGCTGCCTTAAGGTATTAACTTGTGTTTAAAGGAACACTACCGTGTTGTGAATACAATGCAGTATCCCTAGTGCTAAAGAGTCCTTCTGCCCCCCTACACAGCAGTTAAAGCATTAAAAAAAAAAAAAAAAAAACCCACGTTTCTCACTTACCTTATTTCAGTTTTGAATTCCTTTTGACACAATTTCGGTGTGCTCCAACGTCCATGCAGAGCCTAAAGCGCATGTGCAAAGAGCAAATTAGACCTTCCCCATAGGAAAACATCGAATGTTTTCTTATGCATTCCTAATGGGGGTATGAAGACGCTGGACATCCGCACACGCAGCAGGAGTACGTCCAGCGTTGTTTCATGGAGTCATACTCAGTGAAACCGCAGGGAGTGCCTCTAGTGGCTCTCTGGTAGACATTTCAGGGTTAAAGGGATCCTACAGTGCCAGGAAAACAAAGCCATTTTCCTATAGATTTAATAGGTCCCCCCTCCCTCACACCCCACACGCGGGGCTGAAGCCACTTACCTGAATCCAGCGCCAATGTCGCTCGGCGTTCGCTAATGTTCCGCCCATACTCCGCCGTCAGCCAGCGGGAGAGATGTAATGCGCATGTGAGGCCATGGCCACGTGCGCATTAGACATCCCTACAGGAAAGCATTTCTTATGGGGGGAATTTGCAGCTGGAGGTCCTCACGCTCTCAAACATCAGATAACGGACCAAAGGTCAGTTTGGATTCTGGAAGCCCTGTCGGTTAGAGGGCAGACTTAGAGCTGCAATGTTTTACATAACAGCACTAAGTGCAATAGGGACACAGCACCCAGACCACTTCAATGAGCTGAAGCGGTCTGGCTGCCTTATGGGACATGTCAGGATTCCCTTTTATTCCAGAGGTTTAGTCCTTAAGGGGTTAAAGTGCTTCCTGTCACCAGTAATTTTATTTACCTGAATCCGTTTAAAGGGACACTCCACTGCCAAATACAAAAAAAAAAACCCCAAAAAACAATATTTAGTAGATAGACCTCCGATGAAAACATGCTTCATTTAATTATGCTTCATTTAATTTTACAAGCTGTTTTATACCTAAAAACAGCTTGTAAAAGCTACAGATCTCTTGTCTGCAGGCTTTGTAAGCCCCTCACTCATTCTCCAGTCTAGACTTTCTGTTGCTGTCCAATCCAAAGAGGACACACTCTTCACACAAAGCGCCTCAGCAAAGCCCTCTAGGTGTAGAGTATTTCTTTAATACAATATTCTCAGCGCCGGTTTTAATCAATTCGAGATTTAGTTACGGCTACCACTGGAAGGTAAGATTGTTTTTTAGTGGAGATTTTTAAATACGATAACAATGATTAAAAAACAAACTGATAAGAGCCAATCAGAATATGAGGTTTTCGCAGCTGATGAGTTCCCAACATTCTCCTGAACTGTAATGAGAAAATTCAGGGTTTCAATGTGCCCAATATACTCACAGGAAATCCTGGTTTATAAAAAAAAAAATTAAAAAATAAATAAAATATAAGCAGCAAAGTCACGTTTGAGTTTTTCAAAGGCTGGCATTGCGTTGGAATTTCATTGACATACATAAGATCACATAGGGACTGTTTTATTTAAACACCAAGGAAGCAAAAGGTGCTAAAGCTCCAGGTTGCCATTTCCCATTCATTGGTCAGCGCACACAAAGGCTGATGGGAAAAAAGGCACAGGTAAAATTTACCGGGAAAATGTGGCAGCAATAAGGAGTTCTACATCATATAAACCGCTTACATAATGCTATGGTGATTCCGATAAAACGCTGTTAAATGTAAATATCACGTACACATAAGAGTTTTTATAAACAGCCTACATTTTATCAGATACTGTAGCAAAAAACAAACAAAAAAAAACCCCTGAATTTATACATTATTCCAGTGTATTTGGCAATAAGTACAGAGATAAAATGAAAATCCCATATTTCATTCCGAGATTGAGAATGCGCTGTTTACTGCGGTAAGAAATATAAATATAATATAATATAATAGCACAAGGAGAGTGGAGTTAATTTCCCTTTATGTTGGTAAAATTCCACCCCTGTAATAAAATTAATTAAAGCAGATAAATAGAATAAATGAAAACAATAGCAGTAAACACTGCATTGCAGAAAGGTGGGAAACGGGTCGGGGAATGTGGTAACACCGTCAGACATTGCATTCCACATGGTTGGGTAATAGTCTCAGAAAGGTATGCAAAGGTCAAAAAGGGAACAGAAAACAGACAGTCTTCTGTAATGACCGAGTATTCCTGACCTACGTCAGAGGGGAGCAGAGAGCACCCTGCCTATCTCTTCGATATCCTTCCTTCCTTTTCTAAAAATCAAATGAAACATTCACAGTAATCGGCGTGCCAAAAAGTTTGAGTTCAGGACACGATTAGCATCGGATGATGTGTAAGAGAATTCTAAGGACTTGCTTGAGAACAGACCTTCTAGATCCCCACCACCTCCAAGCTGAATTGTCACTGAGGCAGGAGTAGGCAACCTTCATCACTTCAGCTGATGTGGATTACACCTCCTATAGATATAAATTAACCCACAGTGCAGTCCCTTAGACCCAAACTGGTTCAATCATGATACTGTAACAGTATTTCATTTTTTGTTTCACTTTGCACACTGCAAGCGCCCATTCTTCTATCTCTGTATCCTATTTTTTCCTTCTCACCTCTGACGTCTTAACGGTTTGTCCCATAAACTGCTGCTAAAAAGACGTTTATGGGATAGAGTTAGAAATAAACAGTCCGCCGAACGAGAGTAGCAGTGGCTTCTACATCTTGCTGGTACATGCGCAGAAGTTTTGATAACTTTCAAGAGACTAAGCAGCAGGACCACTACAGCTTAATGCAATGGATTTGTTACAAAGAGACAGTCCTCGCAGTCTCCGCTCTGTAAACACTGCCTTTTCTGGGAAAAGGCAGTGTTTACATTTCAAGACAGTCGCAGGGAGACCAACACAGTGAGGGATGAAGTGAGTTACGAAATCTAAATCAAGAGGAAATACAGGCACAGCAGGGGCAGCTCAGACCGCTTCCAGCACTCATAATGTAGGGGCAATAAGCAGTGCCTGGCAGACCGCAGGTAATTCGATAAACCGGGGGGGTGGGGGCTTCTAGATCTACAAATACGAACTAGGCAGAGCGGCACTCCGTGATGATAAATACTATAGAGATCATGCTGGATCATTAAACAAACATTCAGTGAATACAGCCCTGGGAGGGCTTCCAGCTCCACACTCTAGAAGTCTCAACATGCTGACCTCATTTTGCACAAAGTTCACACACTTTCCCAAGAATAGTAAATTCCTCCCCTCCTAACCACTGAACAGATGGACAGTTATCTACTTCACTTCCGCTTTGGCTACTTTCATAATTAGCACAGAGAAAGACATGCAAAATAAAGGACATTATATATATATATATATATATATAAAAATAAGAGGCAAAAAAATTAATAAAAAACCTTGAAAAAAAATATAAAATTAAAAATCTTGGAGCCAAGATTAGAATGGAATGTGAATTTTTAAGTTAAAGTGAAAGTTACTTTGCAAGGAGTGCCAGAACTCCTCTCCATTACATTGTATTGTATTGTGCAGTCGCCGTCTAATCCACAAGTTTGTTGATTCGAGGGAAAAGAGTGAGTTAGTGTTTATTTCTAGCAAGGTGACCCGTCATTTTTCAGGAAATGGCACCAATGAATTAAATAGGTTAACAAAACGTTCACATGATTTTCTCTATTAAAACATTACCTTACAAGATGCACAGTTTTATTTGAATAGACCACTAAGGTCACTGATTCACCTCCATGACGCGGCATGGGTGCAGTGACCCTGTATTTAAACCTTCAATGTAAAGTATTGCAGGTTTGCAGAAACAGCAATGTTTTTACACGTAACACATCTAGTGTGTTTAAACGGTCATCCTAAAGGACACCAAGCGCCATCACACGCAGCTCATAAGAAAACATAAATTAGATGCTTTCCTATGATAATAATTTGATCGGATGCACGTGGAACGCGTCGTGCATGAGCGTAATGTCCCCAATGCTCCTCTATGAGAAGCATAGAACTGGCCAAATGCTAATTCACTGGGACAGATGTCAGACAGCAAAAGGAGAATTACCGCTGTGATTTTTACCAATAACTGCAGTCATACACTGTATTTATAAATTCAAAGGGACACAATAGTCACCAGAACAACTAAATGGCAGAGAATTAAGCAGTGAGACTGCAGGGGCATGATATCTATACACCAAAACCACTTCATTAAGCTAAAGTTGTTTTCGTGACTATGGTGTCCCTTTAACATTTTTGGCAAGAAAACAAATTGTTGTACTTGGCAAAATCTTGGCAACCCATTCCTTAATTCCAAAATTGGTTCAGTTTGTCTCCATAAAAATCAGGGATATGAGCTTTGGTGCAGTAACAGAACTTGCTGCGGGCAGTAGCCTGTGGTCTGGGGGATTAAGATGGGTGTGATTAATTCCAAATATAATGTTTATTTCATGCTCTTCCTACACAGTGTGAAACCATATACAAATCCCATTATAATTGGCTTCATCTAGTATGTTTACACGAGTATAAAAAACTGTGTCGAGTTTGTTTTTAATAAACATTTCCTGTTTTTCAGACATTTACCAAAACACACCTGTCTGCCTCTATAATATTAGCTAATTTTCTTTCACTCATTGTGTATCAGAAATGGTACAGCATTTACATAAGGAATTCTATCAAAGCGATCAATTTAGAATGTAATATTAAAAACTCGAAAACACCAACAACGAAAATATAAATTGGAACGATTCAGGGTTTGTTATTTTAGACACTGCCTATGTGTGAGGGCTTCTATGATCTACATACATCAAATAGAATTCTGGCTTGTTCAACCTGTAAAAAAAATGGGGGTAGTAAGTGATTATGCACGCTTCATGTCACCCATGCGAAAGTAACAGAATTGATGTGTTGCGATCACTAATTTAGACCAGAAGTTCGATTGTCAGTATGTATCACACTCCCCTCCCGATACAGAAACCCAACACGTCATGATTAGGGGAGTCAAACCCCCTTATTTCATAAAATCTGTTACAGATACACAATTTATAGGTGAATTGGTTGTGTCAAGATCACTCTAGGATGTAAAATCTAATTAAACAAGGAATCTATCTTTGTATCATATTCCTCATATTAATACTACAAAAGGTATATCCACTCAATAATAAGCCATTCCCAGTCTCCCCATCACGCCAGGTTTGTGTGTGTTCCAAACCCAATCATGTACTAGCCAATCCTCAGTTGGCCCTGACAGACGGGTAAGTGGATCACACAGTGAGTCCACATACTGACTCCATGCCACGACCATCGGTGTCTAAACACCTTTCACAGCGAGAGTACAACGTGCATGAAGGGCTCGTTGTTTTAGCCTGTCAATCAGCTGTTGGCATACAGGGTTACGGCGTTGGCATAGACTAACACCAAAATGGACTGGTGAGGGTAACAACCATATCTTTAGACAGAATTTGCACAGGTTCAGTCACTAGCTCACATAGACAGCATGCTCCAGCTATCATTGAATGCGTGAATAATGAGATAATATACCTGTGTATGGCGTAATGCATCACCGTGAAGTCACAGTCGACAGCAAACCATGACCACGTCAGGAAGAAATGGGATAAGCCACTGGCTAGGAGAAAACTGCCTAATGCCACAATTCACAATAAAAGATTAATTATTCAGGTGTCTGGGTGCATTCTGGGAAGTCTAGTTTTAGACAAGTCAGGAAAGGAGAACATGAAAGTCAAGGTCTCAAAAACTGTGTAACCTGCGTAATAAAAATATTACAAAGACAAATATTTCTGAGCTACCGATCCAGTGTATTTTAAAGAGATACTGTCACCATCTGGGGACTTTTCAGAATTTGCAAAGACAATCGATGGCGACATCCTTTCTATGGGTCCGGGGGGATTGGGGGAACATGTAGGTAAAGGTGAGTTCTATTCATCTGAACCTGTCCCTTGCAGGTGCAGCCATCTTCTTCCAGCAGGCCCTCTTTAGGCAACGTCACTGCTTTACTCTTGCGCACAGTACAGCATTGATGGCTATTGAGGATCTCGCAAGACCTTCCACAGACAGGGCTAATTCCCTGCGGCCATCACTGGTGATGGATGGCGGGATTGTCTAGGAGAGGAAAGATTCTCTCGTTACGAAATACTCATTTTTCAGAGGGAGTGACCGTATCACTTTAAGTGAAAGGTCTGTGTGACGGTTGATAGTAAAACCTGCTTTTGCAATGTATGCCACCACCCACCAAAGAAAATCCCACAATCTCTGGAAGTAGTGGCTCCATGGGTCATGTCTCAAGTTATTCCGACATTACAACAGAATTACGTGCATCAGTTTCTTATATATTCAAAAACACTATTTAAGGCGGATAGGATTGTGAAACACGTCAAGAGTCCCAGAACGAAGTGTTTCCTTCGTTTCCTATTACAACATAACTCTGCTACAGAGCAATGCAGGGAAGGCGAATCCCTGCTTTTTGTTGAATAATTAGTTCATATTGGCTGCCTCAGTGTGTGTCATACTCAGATTTATTAGTGTGAATGGTTCAACCTCATGCCAACATCACAAAAACCAAGAGGTGATTTTACATCTTGCTATTACAACACTAACATGGAGGGAGTTTAAAGTCTACCCATAATGCACAGCTGAATTCACTGCCTAAAATCACAGTTATAAATAGCTTTTCTGGAGTAACGCACACAGTGCCAGATATTACCTTATATTAAATGTAGGAATGAATAGATACACAATTATTGGAAGCTTCCTGGTAACCTGCAAATATGTACCTCCCGACACCTCACTCACACTGGAATAGTGAGTACATACCTCCCGACACCTCACTTACACTGGAATAGTGAGTACATACCTCCCGACACCTCACTCACACTGGATTAGAGAGTACATACCTCCTGACACCTCTCTCACAATGGAATAGTGAGTACATACCTCCTGACACCTCTCTCACAATGGAATAGGGAGTACATACCTCCTGGCACCTCTCTCACACTGGAATAGTGAGTACATACCTCCTGACACCTCTCACACTGGAATAGGGAGTACATACCTCCTGACACCTCTCACACTGGATTAGAGTACACACCTCCCACACTGGAATAGTGAGTACATACCTCCTGACACCTCTCTCACAATGGAATAGTGAGTACATAGCTCCTGACACCTCTCTCACACTGGAATAGTGAGTACACACCTCCTGACACCTCTCACACTGGAATAGTGAGTACACACCTCCTGACACCTCTCACACTGGAATAGTGAGTACACACCTCCTGACATCCCTCTCACACTGGAATAGTGAGTACATACCTCCTGGCACCTCTCTCACACTGGAATAGTGAGTACATACCTCCTGACACCTCTCTCACACTGGAATAGTGAGTACATACCTCCTGACACCTCTCTCACACTGGATTAGAGTACACACCTCCTGACACCTCCCACACTGGAATAGTGAGTACATACCTCCTTACACCTCTCTCACAATGGAATAGGGAGTACATACCTCCTGACACCTCTCTCACACTGGAATAGTGAGTACATACCTCCTGACACCTCTCTCACACTGGATTAGAGAGTAACACCTCCTGACACCTCTCACACTGGAATAGTGAGTACATACCTCCTGACACCTCTCACACTGGATTAGAGAGTACACACCTCCTGACATCTCTCTCACACTGGAATAGTGAGTACACACCTCCTGAACCTCTCTCACACTGGAATAGTGAGTACATACCTCCTGACACCCCTCTCTCACACTGGAATAGTGAGTACATACCTCCTGACACCTCTCACACTGGAATAGTGAGTACATACCTCCTGACACCTCTCTCACACAATGGAATAGTGAGTACATACCTCCTGACACCTCTCTCACAATGGAATAGGGAGTACATACCTCCTGGCACCTCTCTCACACTGGAATAGTGAGTACATACCTCCTGACACCTCTCACACTGGAATAGGGAGTACATACCTCCTGACACCTCTCTCACACTGGATTAGAGTACACACCTCCCACACTGGAATAGTGAGTACATACCTCCTGACACCTCTCTCACAATGGAATAGTGAGTACATATCTCCTGACACCTCTCTCACACTGGAATAGTGAGTACACACCTCCTGACACCTCTCACACTGGAATAGTGAGTACACACCTCCTGACACCTCTCACACTGGAATAGTGAGTACACACCTCCTGACACCTCTCACACTGGAATAGTGAGTACACACCTCCTGACATCCCTCTCACACTGGAATAGTGAGTACATACCTCCTGGCACCTCTCTCACACTGGAATAGTGAGTACATACCTCCTGACACCTCTCTCACACTGGAATAGTGAGTACATACCTCCTGACACCTCTCTCACACTGGATTAGAGTACACACCTCCTGACACCTCCCACACTGGAATAGTGAGTACATACCTCCTGACACCTCTCTCACAATGGAATAGGGAGTACATACCTCCTGACACCTCTCTCACACTGGAATAGTGAGTACATACCTCCTGACACCTCTCTCACACTGGATTAGAGAGTAACACCTCCTGACACCTCTCACACTGGAATAGTGAGTACATACCTCCTGACACCTCTCACACTGGATTAGAGAGTACACACCTCCTGACATCTCTCTCACACTGGAATAGTGAGTACACACCTCCTGACACCTCTCTCACACTGGAATAGTGAGTACATACCTCCTGACACCCCTCTCACACTGGAATAGGGAGTACATACCTCCTGACACCTCTCTCACACTGGAATAGTGAGTACATACCTCCTGACACCTTTCTCACACTGGAATAGTGAGTACATACCTCCTGACACCTCTCTCACACTGGGTTAGAGAATACACACCTCCTGACACCTCTCTCACACTGAAATAGTGAGTACATACCTCCTGACACCTCTCTCACACTGGAATAGTGAGTACATACCTCCTGACACCTCTCTCACACTGGAATAGTGAGTACATACCTCCTGACACCTCTCTCACACTGGAATAGTGAGTACATACCTCCTGACACCTTTCTCACACTGGAATAGTGAGTACATACCTCCTGACACCCCTCTCACACTGGAATAGGGAGTACATACCTCCTGACACCTCTCTCACACTGGAATAGTGAGTACATACCTCCTGACACCTCTCTCTCACTGGGTTAGAGAGTACACACCTCCTGACACCTCTCTCACACTGGAATAGTGAGTACATACCTCCTGACACCTCTCTCTCACTGGGTTAGAGAGTACACACCTCCTGACACCCCTCTCACACTGGAATAGGGAGTACATACCTCCTGACACCTCTCTCACACTGGAATAGTGAGTACATACCTCCTGACACCTTTCTCACACTGGAATAGTGAGTACATACCTCCTGACACCTCTCTCACACTGGGTTAGAGAGTACACACCTCCTGACACCTCCCACACTGGAATAGTGAGTACACACCTCCTGACACCTTTCTCACACTCAGGGATTTACAAATTTTATAATGGCAAAAAAGCAGAGCTTGTCTGCCTTGGGGAATGTTACCCAGTTCTACTGTAATTCTCCTGGCAGTTCTACACAACTCCCAATACAGTGTCTTTTACATACAGAGGTACCAAGTCCACTTCATACGTGCTGTACATAAATTATTATATAGAAATTGTTCTAAAACCCCTGAATTAGTAAAAAAAAATCCAGTCACTTACAGTATTTATCTTTAGGCTTTTATTTTAAAGCTGGGAATCTCTCTGTTCCTATACCGTGTTTCTCCTTCAAGTATAGGACTTGCATGATGCGCTTGTGTATAACAGCCGTCAAAATGGCCGGGATGGGGATTGTACTAAAAAGGCGTGAAAAAGCAGGAATTTAACATTTACATTTAATTACAGGTACAGCTTCCTTACACCAAAAACCCTGCAATAATCTGAAATAAAAGACAATGTAGCCGTTACAATGTTTAAACGGAATATGGAAGAAATCTACAACAGAGTGACTGTGTCCTATTGCAGACCATAAAGCATTTTTCTTCCCAAAACATCATCCCTTATTAAACATATGGCGCACGTTTACCAAGGTAAAGATCTGCTTTTTGGGGAGCCCAGTGAACTATTCCTGTAGAGAGAGGAGAAGTAAAACTGAATGAAGGAAGCAGACACTATTGAAGGAGAAGCCGCTCAGCAACAAGACTTAAATAGAGTTTATTTATTTTTAAAGTATGACATCTTATATAGGTGTACAAAAACATGCATATACATCAATAATAGTGTGCGTGGCATTACTATGAATACAAAATGTTTATCCTCTTAACAGGATGGCGCAGCCTAGAGCCTACAAATTATATATATATATATATATATATATATATATATATATATATAAAAAACAAGCATACATACACAATTGTATTGGCATTTTATTGATGATTTTATTGCTGTGCATAGGGAATAAAATGAACAAATTTAATGGGGGGGTGGGGGGGGAGAGAAAGGCATATATATATCTCTCTCTCTCTATCAAACCGGTCTATCTTACAGCCAATATCCGCTGGCTTCCAGGTAAGTACGAAATGTACCTACCATGCACACAGCTTGTAGGAGTCTGTCCTCAGCAGGTTAGCACTTACGAGACACGTTCACTTTATTGACATTCTGTGCTCTGGCTGTGCCAGGGCGGCCTAACTTAACATGCCTACCAACATTTGGAACCAGTTAAAAAAAAAATACCATAACCTGTATTTAACTAAAAACAAAGACTCCGAGCTCAGAAAAAGCAAAGCTCATCACTAGCACCCAGATTTTCCTTTTGACAGAGCAGAAATTTGGTTTTATTTGCATATTTGGTGCGGATAAAGAAGGGGTAGGTTATGAATGCTTGGGAGAGGACAACCACCAAATGTACAGCATTAAAAAAATAACAGAGCTGCAGTGCTTATAGTACTTAGAATGATCCTTTAAATACGTTAAAGATTTATTTTAAAAACTGTATTGCAGTTCTATACAGTTTTGTTCTATATATTTTCTTAAATCATTTAAGTATTTTGTTCAAAAGTCACCTGCTATAGATCATCGTCTCAGTGTCCTTATTAATTGCATTTTCAACCACAGTGGCTTTTCTCTATAAGGGGGAGCAGTAACGGGGTGCACAACTGGCATGATAGGGAACTGTGCTGTAGTCTCTTAGCAGCTTCGCAGATGAATTGAGGCTGCCAGTCTGTGCAGGATCCTGCTGGCTGCAAAGAGAATATATAGCCAAATACCCCCCTCTCCTAGCAGTGAGACCCAAAGCACATAATATCTGAATGAACACAGATCAAATATTTCCCAATTTCTCATTATTATTTATATAGCGCCAACATATACTGCAGCGCTGTACAATGGGTGGGCTAACAGACAAGTATTTGTAACCAGACGAGTTGGACACACAGAAAGAGAGGGGTTGAGGGCTCTGCTCAATGAGCTTACATGCTAGACATAGTGGGGTAGAGATAGATATATATATATTTTTATTTTTTTTAAAAATTTTTTTAAATATGTCTGCATTATGGAAAAGAATGCAAATGCATAGGATTTCAATCTCATTTTGGCAGTTGTGGTAGCAACATCAGAAAGTGTGCATCACAGTTGCCAGAAAAAGCAGGTTTATTGAGATTGAAGGGGTTCTTGTTACCTTTAATCTTTGTATCCATTTCATACATGATTCTATCCCTTCCCAGGATCCCAAGCTACCGTATAAACGCTGGGGTCGGTCTGAGTTATGTGGGGCGCGCAGTTGTGCCTAATACTGTAGATACACCAACAGTTGCCATGATACCAGAACTATAGAATTAACCCGTACGTCTGTACTGCAGGGCAAGCTGTTTAACATTTAATCCAAACACACAGTTTCATCAAGTCAGGGTGTCAGTGAGAGGAAGCCCGTCACCCCAGCGCCACGCAAGTCCGATGCAGGTTTTACTCATGGTAAAGTGAAAGCATCTTCATTGTGAAACCTCTAGCTAGCTCACCGCTTTATATTGTATAAAGGGGATGACGATATAAAGTATTGCACAGAACAGGTTGATATCCTGCCATTTCACACGAGTGATATGCATCGGCTGCACACCTGCAGACAAGAAAATGAAGGGTGAGATTGAGAAAGTTCATAGAAAATGCAGAGCAGCACCATGGACAATGAGAGCGATTACGGAAAAACTGCGCCAAGCACTGACAACATGGCGGTTTGACGTTTTTTTCTGCAAGATGTGGTCAGACATTCACAACGAGGCCGGTATAACCGGTCACTGGGAATAAAAAAAAAAAAACACCACATTGAGCACAATGTACCCTGTATACTGCAAGGGTATATGTGTGAGGTTCTGCAAATTAATGGTCAGCAGAGCACATAAACAGAGGAGAAGGCTGCACAAAGCCAAAGTAAAGGATCCAGGCTTTTCAAGCAGCTTTGTCACCTTCTGGGGTATGTGCATATTTTGTCACTTACCCAAAGGTGAGAACACGGCTTGGTGTGCGGTGGTAATTGAGTGCAGGGGAGATATTCTTATCTGATGCTGTCCACAACCATTTTATTTCTTCAGTGATATCACTGGTCTCGCGTGCTCGAGAACACTGATATCTATGGAGGATGCAGCAAGATCTTTCATAGATCGTGTCTTGTGATCAGCGACACAATGCCTTTTCCCCACAGCCATCACTAGTTTCACCAAATTGTGGCCAGATCTGGCAGGTAGTGATGAAAAGTGACCTATACGTCTATATCACACTCTTTAATCAATAGCTTTTTAAAGTTTACAATACATTCCCACATCAGAAAATACCCCTTTTACCCTGCTGTCTGAATTGTTAGCATCTCTTTTTTATTGTATGTTTTAGTCTGTGTAAATCTGTTGTATTGGCACATAATTCTTTTGAAATGATTACACCCCATCTTCCTGCTGGTCTGATTCAGATCTCTAATTTGCATCTTACACATCAATGTAACTGGTGAAGAGAGCTCGATGGGTTAAAATGCACCAATCATGGAACCTAGTAGAGCCTAAAGGTCAGATGTTAAATCCCTATTATGTTCATAACCGCCTGCGTCTTCCAAAAGGTGAATATAATAAGGACAGCGGAGTTAGATAATAGGTCTACACCCCAACATAAGCAGTAAGAATGTATTATTGCAGGTAAAAACGAAAAAACTACTACATTATATAACACCGTGAATTATTCATTGCAATTCTGTCATTAACACGTCTGTACAGGCACTACTAGTTTCAAATTCTAAAACATTTTCTTCAACAGCTCTGATTGGGTGGTTTAATTTTAAACACACAGTAATATTTCTCACGCTAATGGGATGCCTGTTAGATTTCATTAAAAGGATTTTTCACAACGTGACACTGGTAGATTTCTACCCTGCCACTAATCCTCATAGTTTTCTCAGTGGTAAAGGAGATGGGAATTCATTTGCCCGATCCCCACAGTAGGATAAATACATTCAGAGCTCCCATCAATGTCATTATTGATTGTTTATGCAAATTTCTCAGCCTGGCAATTTCTGAGCAACACACAGAATAGGAATGAATGATGCAAGATATTGATAGGTTTATCAAACAGGCCACTCCATTCAGTGACAGGAGAGAGAATGGAGCCATATTAAGAGTTTTATGGCAAACAAAATTGATTTCACAAAGAAAATTCAAACACAAAAGCGAGATCAATAACAAAATTATTTAAAATAGCATATTAGAAAAACAATATTAAAATATAATCTAAAGGAGATCGTGTCACCCTCATTCAGAATAAGGACGTCAGACATGACTATATCCCACGAGTGCGAGTCCAGGCGTGGCCCAAACAGAAACAAATTGATCCTAAGTGGAATGCAATCAATAGAATGAGCCAATGCAAGGTGATATATTGCAACTATGGTTTGAAGCTGCGTAAAAAAAACAAAAGGGTTTAAAATTAACATAGCTGATATCTTAATGACTAATGAAAGAGCCCTTAAAGAGATGAAAATGCCTACATTTAATCACATGAATAGCAAACTGCATTAAAGATTAGTTTAAGGCCCACGCTGTAATTTACAATTATAAAGGAAAACGTGTAATTCTGTTATAAAGAAAAATCCGAAATGAAAATGAATGCCAATGTCACCCAGTGTGCAATGGGCTTACAAAGGAAAGATGTCACAATGAAAGAATAGCAGCCCACCTATCAGAACAGAGCAAGGAATTCTGTCTTTGATGATTGCTCAAAGTGCGATGCTCTCAGTGGTGTTTCTTTATAAATGCTTATGTGTAATCAAGAGAGAGAACAAGCAGTCGATCACTGTCCATAATTAGCAGTTTAAACACTACAACATCAATCAGCCTGCTTTGCAGTACAATGGGGTGGGGGAACAAACAAGTAGAGGAATCATAATTCCAGCACACAGACCGGGAAGGGGAAAGGAAATCGGAGACGCTTCCTCGGACTCCAGGGAATCTTGTGAATGGAGACCCATTGTCAGATGATGTTAAAATGTATGAAAACAATAGTCAGCTCTGCACAAACCACAAGGAATCCCCACCACACAGCAAGACAGCTGGTTAGACCTTAAAGGGAACTCCAAACACTATAACCACATACGCAAAGTGAATACATCGTAGCACAAGGTTATGGCCCTTATGGCCACAACGATTTATTTAATAAAAAAATGCTGCTGCTTTAAAGTCCATCCCCCAACTCAGTGAGGTAACAGGAGAAGCTATGGGTCCTTCGGAATACATAATATCTTAACAATAACTTTCATGCAGTCAATATCCAAATATCGGTCAGACCTCACACAGAGCATAAAATAAACACAGCAACTCCCTCCAAGCTGAATAAAATGATAGCACATTTGTTTCTTCATTTTGAAAATACGTTATATGGAGATTGTGGGGGTGGGCAGGAGATATGGGGGGGAAAGAGGCACCACTCCAGGAAACTGTGACACCCCCCCCCCCCACCCCCCCGTATTACATGTTTCGCACTTCACCTGAGACCTTGCTAAATGCTGTCAATTCTTGCAGTGTCTCTCATGGCTTTTAAAATGAGAACACGTGTAGAGCGACACTTAGCATCATTCATAAAAACACTGAGTGACACTACTTGGCATGTTAATAGGGAACGTGTTGAGGCTTCTGTGTTCCAAATGTTGGGCAAGAGCTCATCGGGTAAAAAATATATCCACAAGGGAAAAATGAAAAGGTACAGGATTTGCTGACAAATCTGGGCTCACTCTTGTCCTCTGTGGGAGATGCAGATTTATAGAATCCGAGTGAAATGCAAAAAGTGATTTTACACACACACTATTCTAGGCCTCTAATACATTAACTCCATAAGGTATCCAGTCAGGAGTCTCCCTATTCAGAATAGGAATCATATTCTTTAAGAATACAGGTACAACTGCAGGTCAGTCCTGGAGCAATTATTCATGTAAGCTGCCCCTTTAAGAGATCTATCTTAAACCTCTGATGTAACCCTTTCCTTGCAGAGTGCTCTGGTATGTCTGACTGGTAATTAAAGGGAACACAATTAACGTGTTACTATTTCTAATAGAAACAAATCGTCGCCAGGTAGATAAGTGTACATTATAGCATTAGTCAAACATTGCACTAGACTTAATTTCTTCGTAGGTTTTATTCCAGGAATTGTGTCAGCAATCGAACATTACTTTCATATGTGATGAAATAGCTCTAATTTCCAAGAAAACTGCAGAAATTCTCAGATTTCCAAACAGCCAAATTGACACTTTTTCCCCCTCAGAAGGCAGGTTTAACCTTGTTTTATTTGCAATGTATAAAACCGTAAGCTGAGCTGTGGCAGCAATATCAAAAGGTCTAGAAAGGCAGAACAATTGCTTTGATCCACTGACTGTAATTAGTCTAACATTGACGGTTCTCAGTGACAATTTCAGAAGCTTTTAAATGGAATGAAAAAAAGTTACCCAAACTAAAATGTCACATGGAACTTGGCAGCTGTATTCAGCCTTTGGTATATAGAGCCCTTTGCAAGAACACAGTCATGGACAAACGATTTATTATATTTTACCATGTATGCCTTCAGCGATCACACAGCTCCACCTCCAAAAAGGAACCTTCTAGATAAAATGTAATAACGGTCTCTGCCAGTGCAGAATACCATGTTAGAGGCACACTGCAGGCAGAAAGTCACTTCCTGCTTTAATGCATTCAAATATTGTATTTAAACAAAATGAAAAGTATGCACAGCCACAGCTTGGGCTCTATGAGTGGGTGCATGGGTGATCGTGCACAGTGTACAAGCATTTGTAAGGGCAAAGGAACAAGTACAACTGCCTCCTCTGACATCTGCATTCATTTTGGGAGAAATGGGGTACCCTCTTCTTTACCAAAATCTAAGCAATGAGTATATGATCAGCAGCTCTGTAGAGTCCTGCTGCCACTAAGACAATCCCTGATGGTGCAGGCTCTTTAACGACCAGACTTTAATTGGGGAACAATCAACCCAGATCTCTTTCTGGAAATTGGATCTGGATGTTTTGCATTGAGATAGAGATAGAGAGATAAAAGTTTGCTTAACAAACCAACAGATCTTGCCACCATTCCATATGGCAGGCATAGTTCTCTCCCAAACACCAGCATATTCAGTATTTACTAATGAAGAATAGAATATTGAATACATTCTACTAAAGAATAATATGTTCTAATATTAGAGCAACAATATTTTACAGGACATGTTGCAATAATTCTGCTCTAAGCACAACATTAAACACCAATACGGGATTAGGGTAGCTAGAATACCAAGCAGCTTGCTAAGGGGTAAAACACAATGACTAGATGTTGGCAAAATGTAAGAATTGAACCAATTCCTGTATAGAGTCAAACTGCCAGCATGAGCACACACTATGCTATGACTATATCCAACATTTAAATTATTTCAGGAAAAGTAACTCTTACCTGTATATTATATGCTCAGATGCAGGACAAACGTGCTCTACCCACTAGCAAGTATCGTTTTTTTTTATTTTTAAAAACCACCACTGAATTACAAATGAGAATGTAGTGGTGGCTCCCTCCAGCTCTTTTGGACTATATTACCCATGATGCTTAGCACTCTGCAGCAGCTGTTTGTGTGTATATATAAATAATAGAGGAGACTAGCACCGTGTTCCTTTTTATTAGACTAACAGAAATTTGTAATGACAAGCTTTCGGGAGAACCGACTTCGTCAAGTCTAAAGTATTGCTTTACAAGCTATTAATTTATTCTGTTACGTTAAATCACTGGAATGAACTAGCAGGGATACTATATACAGCATTAATAAAAAAAAAAAGACAGACATTCTAAAAGTTATAGACTATATCTACACTTTTTTACTCTGTGACCTTTATAACGATAGACTTTTTTTTGTGTGTGTGATTTTGCGTTTGTAAAATAATAATAATACATATATATATATATATATTCTATATAAATGACACACACACACACACACACTATATATATATATGGTATTTCACACTGTACTATCATAAGCACTTAACACACACACACACATATATATATATATATATATATATATATATATATATATATATATATATATGTGTGTGTGTGTGTGTGTTAAGTGCTTATGATAGTACAGTGTGAAATACCATAAATAAATGTAGGATAGTAAAAAGAGCAAGTCGGTTGTGGTGTGCCGGAACCGACGATGAGGTAGGCCTGAGAAAGAAGAGGGCCTACCCAGGGAAAGAAATAGAAAATAAATGTTAAAATGTGGTGTGGTGGGAGGGTCATTCAACGCTGACCTCGAACGGTAAGGGGAGTGCCTTAAGTAGGCTAGGGGTAGCAAACCAGTACCTCCCACAAATCCAGGCAAATTGCCTTAATACTTGTGTTAGGTGCTTATGATAGTACAGTGTGAAATACCATAAATAAATGTAGGATAGTAAAAAGAGCATATAAATGACACACACTATATATATATATATATATATATATATATATATATATATATATATAGTGTGTGTCATTTTTTATATTATATATAAATAACACAAACACACTATATATATTCTATATAAATGACACACTCCCCCCCTACACCACAGAGACAACCCTCCCCCTATCCCAGTCTGTCCCCCTTGGCCCCCCCAGTCAGTCTGTCCTACTTGCCCCCCCCCAGTCTGTCTGTCTGTCTGTCCCCCATGGCCCCCCAGTCAGTCAGTCCCCCATGGCCCCCCAGTCAGTCAGTC
>OW240917.1:258180249-258202942 GCA_933207985.1 Pelobates cultripes | reverse complement strand
CTGTCTGTCTGTCTGTCTGTCCCCCTTGGCCCCCCAGTCAGTCAGTCTGTCCCCCAGTCAGTCAGTCTGTCTATCTGTCCCCCTTGGCCCCCAGGGGCCCCCCATACCTGGTAGATGGCCCCCCAGCTGCAGTTCCTGTCCGCCTCATTGAACTCTCTCTCTATGTCCATGTCTGTCCGAGTCTCCAGCTCTGCCCCCTCCCGCTGCCAGACACAACTGCACGCAGCCGGAAACGCGCACTCCCACCTCCTTCCCCCAGCCGGGGAGGGCCTGCGTCACTTCCGCCCCCGCCGCCGCCAATCACAGCGCTGCAGGCAGGGGAGGGGCTCACCCGGAAGTGGCTGTGAGATTCTCAGAGCTGGCTGCAGGCTGAGAGCAGGACTGCTGCTAGGCAACAGCTAGTTACAATGTATCATCCCAGCAGCATCTCCCAGAATCTCCCAGAATCCCTCACTCAGCCAGTTACAATGTATCTCCCAGAATCCCTCACTCAGCCAGTTACAATGTATCTCCCAGAATCCCTCACTCAGCCAGTTACAATGTATCTCCCAGAATCTCCCACAATCCATCTCTCAGCCAGTTACAATGTATCTCCCAGAATCTCCCACAATCCATCTCCCAGCAAGTTACAATGTATCATCCCAGCAGCATCTCCCAGAATCCCTCACTCAGCCAGTTACAATGTATCTCTCAGAATCTCCCAGAATCCCTCACTCGGCCAGTTACAATGTATCATCCCAGAATCTCCCACAATCCATCTCACAGCTAGTTACAATGTATCATCCCAGCAGCATCTCCCAGAATCCCTCACTCAGCCAGTTACAATGTATCATCCCAGAATCTCCCAGAATCCCTCACTCGGCCAGTTACAATGTATCTCCCAGAATCTCCCGCAATCCATCTCTCAGCAAGTTACAGTGTATCTCCCAGAATCTCTCACAATCCATCTCTCAGCAAGTTACAGTGTATCTCCCAGAATCTCTCACAATCCATCTCTCAGCAAGTTACAATGTGTCTCCCAGAATCTCTCACAATCCATCTCTCAGCAAGTTACAATGTGTCTCCCAGAATCTCTCACAATCCATCTCTCAGCAAGTTACAGTGTATCTCCCAGAATCTCCCACAGTCCATCTCTCAGCTAGTTACAATGTATCTCCCAGAATCTCCCACAGTCCATCTCTCAGCAAGTTACAATGTATCTCCTAGAATCTCCCACAATCCATCTCCCAGCAAATTACAATGTATCTCCCAGAAACTCCCACAATCCATCTGTAACGGATCACCTTGCACCCCGACTGGGTACCTCCGTTGAAGGATGCTCCTAGCGTTTCCTGAGGACTCCAAGCACTCTGGCAGATACCGCAATCACCGAACCAGAGAAGCATATGAGTGCTTTTAAGCATATGAATGTTGTAGACAGTCAAATAGGAAAAACCATGCGAATAGGTTTACACTCCTAGCAGTCAAACTGGAACAGCATACAATAAATCCTCCCCCAATAATGAGACGACACTTCACTTTGAGGGCTAAGCAGGAACTACAGTTATACAATTGCATTACATTACACGCTGGAACACACATAACACGAAAAACATACAGGCAACCCTTAAAGCGACAGTACTTAAATAATGTCCAAGTGGCTAGGTTTGCCACAATGCTCCCCCAGAACCAAGCCGGCATACACAGTCTGATCCCAACGGATCGGCTTGGGGATGTCTGGAGGAGCACTCACGGATCATGGCTCCAAGTCTGTTTGTCTGGACAACCCGTCAGCGTTGCCATTTTGCTTCCCAGGGCGATAGTGTATTGTAAAGTCAAAAGGCTGCAGCGTCAAACTCCAGCGCAGCAGCCTGGCATTGTCTCCTGACACCCTGTTCAGCCACACCAACGGGTTGTGATCCATGAGTAATGTAAAGGGTTGTCCGTATAAATAGGGCTGCAATTTTTTGAGGGCCCACACAACAGCCAGGCACTCCTTTTCAATGGCGGCAAAGCTTACTTCCCTGGGTAAAAGTTTTCGGCTTAGATAAGCTATGGGGTGCTCGCCGCCATCTGGTCCAACTTGGCTCAGTACTGCAAAAATACAAGCGTCTGTGTGGACGAGAAAACGTTGAGTTGGATCAGAAGCAGAAAGTACAGGTGAGTTAACAAGTGCCGTCTTGAGCTGTTGAAATGCCTGCTCACACTCTGGAGCCCAGACTACTAGCTTAGGGAGATTCTTACGGATCAAATCAGTGAGGGGTTTGGCAAGGGCACTATAGTTGGCCACAAATTTCCGGTAGTACCCAGCGGTCCCTAAGAAGGCGAGCACTTGGGTCTTGGTGCGAGGGGTGGGCCATTGGGCGACTGCCTCTATCTTAGCGGGTTCTGGTTTCTGTTGCCCGCTCCCTACCCGGTGCCCTAGGTACTGCACTTCTGCCATACCTATATGGCATTTGCTGGGTTTTAAGGTCAGTCCGGCCTCCCGGATCCGGTCTAGTACGGCTCCTATGTGGACCAGATGTTCGTGCCAGGAGTAGCTGAATATGGCGATATCATCCAGATACGCGCAGGCATACTCCTGGAACCCATCCAATAATCTGTCTACCATTCTCTGAAAGGTAGCTGGGGCGTTTTTCATCCCGAATGGCATGACCTTAAACTGATACAGGCCAAACGGGGTGACAAAGGCCGACTTAGGAATGGCGTCCTCTGCTAACGGAATTTGCCACTACCCTTTGCACAGGTCTATTGTGGTAAGGTACTGGCCCCTGGCCATTTTGTCTAGGAGCTCGTCTATCCGGGGCATGGGATAAGAGTCGGAGGTCGTTTTATCGACGTTTTACCGGTAGTCTACACAGAAACGGGTCGTTCCGTCCTGTTTCGGCACTAGTACTACCGGGGAGGCCCAGGGGCTGTCTGAGTGTTCTATCACTCCTAACTGAAGCATCTCCTCAATTTCTTTGCCCATATTTTCTTTGACTGCTTCGGGTATGCGGTATGGGGTTTGGCGCAGAGGAGTCTGATCTAAAGTTTCTACCTTATGCGTAGCTAACGGGGTATAGCCGGGTAAATTGGAAAACGTGGCTTTCTTTTCCTGGAGTAACCTTTGCACTTGGGTTCTTTCTTGGGGGTTTAACCGCTCTCCTAACTGTACCTTTCCCAGATCTCCGCTCTGGCCCTCTTGGTCTAGGAGATCGGGTAGAGGTAGATTGTCAAAATCTTCAGTGGCAGGGACACAGATTGCGATCACCTCCTCAGTGCGTTCGTGGTACGGCTTGAGCATGTTCACATGGAGCATGCGTTTTCTTCCCGTGCCTGTAACTGGGCCGATCACATAGGTGGTGTCGCAGATCTGTTCTACCACCTTGTATGGACCCTGCCAGGAAGCCTGCAGCTTATCTTTGTGAACCGGTCGCAAGATTAGTACTTTTTGCCCCACCTGAAAGCTTCGGTCCCTGGCTCCCTTATCATACCATCTGCGCTATCGTTGCTGCGCTACCTGGAGATTGTCTCGGACGGTCTGGGTCAGCATCTCCAGGCGTTCCCTGAACATAGGGTAGAATAGGTGTGCCACTAATGGTCTCATCTCCCTCCCAGTGTTCCCGTATCAAGTCAAGAGGTCCCCTCACTCTCCTGCCGAATAATAATTCGAACGGAGATAATCCAGTGGATTCTTGTGACACCTCCCGATACGCAAACAGCAGGTGGGGTAAAAACCTTTCCCAGTCCTTTTGGGTGTCCATGAACATGCAGAACATTTGCTTAAGGGTTCCGTTAAACCGTTCACAGAGCCCATTGGACTGAGGGTGATATGGGGAGTTCAGGATTTGCTGTATCCCACATATCTTCCAGAGTGCTCAGCAAGTTACAATGTATCTCCCAGAATCTCCCGCAATCCATCTCTCAGCCAGTTACAGTGTATCTCCCAGAATCTCCTGCAATCCATCTCTCAGCCATTTACAACGTATCTCCCAGAATCTCCTGCAATCCATCTCTCATCCAGTTACAACGTATCTCCCAGAATCTCCCGCAATCCATCTCTCAGACAGTTACAATGTATCTCCCAGAATCTCCCACAATCCATCTCTCAGCAAGTTACAATGTATCTCCCAAATCCATCTCCCAGCTAGTTACAATGTATCTCCCAGAATCTCCCACAATCCATCTCCCAGCAAGTTACAGAGTATCTCCCAGAATCTCCCACAATCCATCTCCCAGCAAGTTACAGTGTATCTCCCAGAATCTCCCACAATCCATCTCTCAGCAAGTTACAATGTATCTCCCAAATCCATCTCCCAGCTAGTTACAATGTATCTCCCAGAATCTCCCACAATCCATCTCCCAGCAAGTTACAGAGTATCTCCCAGAATCTCCCACAATCCATCTCCCAGCAAGTTACAGTGTATCTCCCAGAATCTCCCACAATCCATCTCTCAGCAAGTTACAATGTATCTCCCAAATCCATCTCCCAGCTAGTTACAATGTATCTCCCAGAATCTCCCACAATCCATCTCCCAGCAAGTTACAGAGTATCTCCCAGAATCTCCCACAATCCATCTCTCAGCCAGTTACAGTTTATCACTCAGAATCTCCCACAATCCATCTCTCAGCTAGTTACAATGTATCTCCCACAATCCATCTCTCAGCCAGTCACAGTTTATCTCCCAGAATCTCCCACAATCCATCTCCCAGCTAGTTACAATGTATCATCCCAGAATCTCCTACAATCCATCTCCCAGCAAGTTACAGTGTATCTCCCAGAATCTCCCACAATCCATCTCCAAGCCAGTTACAGTGTATCTCCCACAATCCATCTCTCAGCCAGTTACAATGTGTCTCCCAGAATCTCCCATAAATCCATCTCCCAACTAGTTAAAATGTATCATCCCAGAATCTCCCACAATCCATCTCCCAGCAAATTACAGTGTATCTCCCACAATCCATCTCACAGCTGGTTACAATGTATCTCCCAGAATCTCCCACAATCCATCTCCCAGCAAGTTACAGTGTATCTCCCAGAATCTCCCACAATCCATCTCTCAGCAAGTTACAATGTATCTCCCAAATCCATCTCCCAGCTAGTTACAATGTATCTCCCAGAATCTCCCACAATCCATCTCCCAGCCAGTTACAATGTATCTCCCAAAATCTCCAACAATCCATCTCACAGCTGGTTACAATGTGTCTCTCACAATCCATCTCTCAGCAAGTTACAATGTATCTCCCAGAATCTCCCACAATCCATCTCTCAGCAAATTACAATGTATCATCCCAGAATATCCCGCAATCCATCTCTCAGTCAGTTATACTGTATCTCCCAGAATCTCCTGCAATCCATCTCCCAGCAAGTTACAATGTATCTCCCAATATCTCCCACAATCCATCTCCCAGCTAGTTACAATGTATTTCCCCGAATTTCCCGCAATCCATCTTTCAGCAAGTTACAATGTATCTCCCACAATCCATCTCTCAGCCAGTTACAATGTATCATCCCAGAATCTCCCACAATCCATCTCTCAGCAAGTTACCATGTATTTCCCAGAATCTCCCACAATCCATCTCACAGCTAGTTACAATGTATCTCCCAGAATCTCCCAAAATCCATCTCCCAGCAATTTACAATGTATCTTCCTGACTCTCTCACAATCCATCTCTCAGCAATTTACATTGTGTCTCCCAGAATCTCCCACAATCCATCTCTCAGCAAGTTACAATGTATCTTCCTGAGTCTCTCACAATCCAACTCTCAGCAAGTTACAATGTATCTCCCATAATTTCCCAGTATCTCCCAGAATGTATCTCCCAGCAACATCCTCCATCTTCTAGCATCTCCCAGTATCTATCTCCCAGCAACTCCCAGCATCACCTTGCACCACCTAGCAACTCTCAGCATCTCTCAGCAACTCCTAGTATCTATCTCCCAGTATCTCCCAGCATCTATCACCCAGAATCTCCCACAATCCATCTCTCAGCTAGTTACAATGTATCTCCCAGAATCTCCCACAATCCATCTCTCAGCAAATTACAATGTATTTTCCAGAATCTCCCACAATCCATCTCTCAGCCAGTTACAATGTATCTCCTAGAATCTCCTGCAACCCATCTCTCAGCAAGTTACAATTTATTTCCCAGAATCTCTCACAATCCATCTCTCAGCAAGTTACAATGTATCTCCCAGAATCTCCCGCAATCCATCTCCCAGCAAGTTACAATGTATCTCCCAAAATCTCCCACAATCCATCTCACAGCCAGTTACAATGTATCTCCTAGAATCTCCCACAGTCCATCTCCCAGCTGGTTACAATTTATTTCCCAGAATCTCCCGCAATCCATCTCTCAGCAAGTTACAGTGTATCTCCCAGAACCCATCTCCCAGCTAGTTACAATGTATCTCCCAGAATCTCCCGCAATCCATCTCCCAGCAAGTTACAATGTATCTCCCAGAATCTCCCGCAATTCATCTCTCGGCAAGTTACAATCTATCTCCCGCAACCCAACTCCCAGCAAGTTACAATTTATTTCCCAGAATCTCCCACAATCCATCTCACAGCTAGTTACAATGTATCTCCCATAATCTCCCACAATCCATCTCCCAGCAAGTTACAATGTATCTCCCAGAATCTCCCACAATCCATCTCCCAGCAACTTACAGTGTATCTCCCAGAATCTCCCACTATCCATCTCACAGCTAGTTACAATGTATCTCCCAGAATCTCCCACAATCCATTTCTCAGTTAGTTACAATGTCTCTCCCAGAATCTCCCACAATCCATCTCTCAGCCAGTTACAATGTATCTCCCAGAATTTCCCAGTATCTTACAGAATGTATCTCCCAGCAACATCCTCCATCTTCTAGCATCTCCCAGTATCTATCTCCCAGCATATCCCAGCATCACCTTTCACCACCTAGCATCTCTCAGCATCTCCTAGCTACTCCCAGCATCTCTCAGCAACTCCTAGTATCTATCTCCCAGGAACTATCTCCCAGCATCTATCACCCAGCAACTCCCAGCATCTCCCAGCATCTATCTCCCAGAATCTCCCACAATCCATCTCTCAGCTAGTTACAATGTATCTCCCAGAATCTCCCACAATCCATCTCCCAGCAAGTTACAATGTATCTCCCAGAATCTCCCACAATCCATCTCTCAGCAAGTTACAATGTATCTCCCAGAATCTCCCACAATTCATCTCCCAGCCAGTTACAACTATTTCCCAGCATTTCCCACAATCCATCTCCCAGCAAGTTACAATGTATCTCCCAGAATCTCCCACAATCCATCTCTCAGCCAGTTACAATGTATCTCCCAGAATTTCCCACAATCCATCTCACAGCTAGTTACAATGTCTCATCCCGGAATCTCCCACAATCCATCTCTCAGCTAATTACCATGTATCTCCCAGAATCTCCTGCAATCCATCTCTCAGCAAGTTACAATGTATCTCCCAGAATCTCTCAGCATCCATCTCCCAGTATCCATCTCCCAGTATCTACCAGCATCTCCCAGTATCCATCTCCCAGTATCTACCAGCATCTCCCAGTATCCATGTCCCAGCAACATCCAGCATCTCCCACTATCCATCTCCCAGCACCTCCCAGTATCCATCTCCCAGTATCTCCCAGCATCTCCCAGCATCTCCCAGAATCCATCTCCAAGTATCCATCTCCCAGTATCTCCCAGTATCCATCTCCCAGTATCTCCCAGCATGCATCTCCCAGTATCTCCCAGCATTTCTCACAATCTCCCAGCAACTCCCAGCATCACCTTGGACCACCTAGCATCTCTCAGCAACTACCAGCATCTCTAAGCATCTCCTAGCTACTCCCAGCATCTCTCAGCAACTCCTAGTATCTATCTCCCAGCATCTATCTCCCAGCATCTATCTCCCAGCAACTCCCAGCATATCCCAGCATCACCTTGCACCACCTAGCAACTCCCAGCATCACCTTGCACCACCTAGCAACTCTCAGCATCTCTCAGCAACTACCAGCATCTCTCAGCAACTCCTAGTATCTATCTCCCAGTATCTCCCAGCAACTATCTCCCAGCAACTATCTCCCAGCATCTATCTCCCAGCAACATCCAGCATCTCCCAACATCTATCTCCCAGTATCTCTCAGCATCCATCTCCCAGTATCCATCTCCCAGTATCTACCAGCATCTCCCAGTATCCATCTCCCAGCACCTCCCAGTATCCATCTCCCAGTATCTCCCAGCATCTCCCAGCATCTCCCAGAATCCATCTCCAAGTATCCATCTCCCAGTATCTCCCAGTATCTACCAGCATCTCCCAGTATCCATCTCCCAGTATCTCCAAGTATCCATCTCCCAGTATCTCCCAGTATCCATCTCCCAGTATCTCCCAGTATCTCCCAGTATCTCCCAGCATCTCCCAGCATCTCCCAGAATCCATCTCCAAGTATCCATCTCCCAGCATCTCCCAGTATCCATCTCCCAGCAACATCCAGCATCTCCCAACATCTATCTCCCAGTATCTCTCAGCATCCATCTCCCAGTATCCATCTCCCAGTATCTACCAGCATCTCCCAGCAACTCCCAGCAACTCCCAGCATCTATCTCCCAGCAACTCCCAGGACCTCCCAGTATCTATCTCCCAGCAACTCCCAGCAACTCCCAGCATCTCCCAGTATCTATCTCCCAGTAACTCTCAGCATCTCCAAGCATCTCCCAGCAACTCCCAGCAACTCCCAGCATCTCCCAGTATCTATCTCCCAGTATCTCCCAGCAACTCCCAACATCTATCTCCCAGTAACTCCCAGCATCTCCCAGCAACTCCCAGCAACTCCCAGCATCTATCTCCCAGTAACTCTCAGCATCTCCAAGCATCTCCCAGCATCTCCAAGCATCTCCCAGCAACTCCCAACATCTATCTCCCAGTATCTCCCAGCATCTATCTCCCAGTATCTCCCAGCATCTATCTCCCAGTAACTCCCAGCATCTCCCAGAAGAGAGTCCTCACATTCCTATCACTGGGGCTTTATTCAGAAAATAATGTATTTAATCATTAACACGTTACATTCTGACACTTCATTCAGCTCTCTCTATATATTATACTTTCATGTAATGGAGTGCAGTTAATATTATTTGATAGAGACATTTCTTGTGATTATAAATAATATGGCTGTAATTGTTTATTGTTTATCACATTATTTTGTATTATCAGACAAATTGAGATGGAGTCATGCAACAAATTCAAGATTTTAGTAAACATAAAAACTTTAGAAGGTCAACTATATTAGTAGGTAAGCTGTATTAGCAGGTTAACTGTATTAGCAGGTAAGCTGTATTAGCAGGTCAGCTGTTGGAGGAATAACAGGAACAAACCGCAGAAGCCACACATAGAGATATGGACACAAGTCTTCAGGAAGTAACAGGTCTTTTATTTACACACCAATCGGGTCTCAGATGAACTCCTGTTCCAAAAATATCTGAGAGGCAGAAAGCATGGTTCAGAGGCCTTTTGTTAGCAGCATATCCCCTCCCATACAGTATAACCCCTGCCTATATTTCTCAGACCAATCAGCACACAGGATATTCAGGATCACCCTATATGGGCAGACCACATGGCTCATCCAAAACAAAGGAGAAAGGAGTGTGATTTCAGTTCCTGCATTCCTGCACATGCTCAGTATACTGATGACTCATCCAACTGTTTGTAATCAGATACTAATTAGCATATGCCATGTGGAGATTTCGGCCTACTAAATTTTGACCATGCTGGAATCCCATCACATTCCCCCCTTTGATGCCTCTGATACAAAATTATTCCAGATGCATCACTAACCATAATTTGCCAACACCACTCAAGTAGCCATGGACCAGAGCAGACCTTGTAAGCATCTTAGCATCATCACAAACTCCTTTAGCATTCCTCATCCTGAATATGTTCTCTCTCTGGGCTAGAGGTTCATACTTCCAGACAGCCATTACATGAGCAGCTGTCTTTCTTTCTATAGTGCTCTCTATAACACTACGTATAGAACTGACCACTAATGGAATTAGGCAGGACAGAAAGAGACATAAGAATATAATGAATATTACTCCTCCTACTAATGCCTTAATCCCTCCAAGCTGCTCATACCAACTTCCAAACCAACTACTTGGGTTACACCTATTCCAGACCTGAGTCGGTACATGCGTAAATTTAACCATGTGGCTTGTAAGTTCAGCCACTGCCCACCCTTCATCATCTATGTGCAAACAACAGTTGCTAAGATTAAACTTTCCGCTAATAAGTAGTCCAGAGCTAATCTATTTTGATAGATGGCTGATCTCATCCGAGTATTTTGCTTAGCTAGAAGATTAAGTGCTTGCTGTTTCATTGGTGATAATCTCAACCACCACCTGTAGTCTTATAATACGGTTGAGCATATATATTGGGGTTCTATATCCATAAGTACCATCTTCAGCCCAGGTACCAGGTCCATAGCAATTTATGATACGTTGGGGAGGCCACTCATCTTCCCAACTACCTATATTCAAGGATGCTCGCTTCTTTTTATGATTCACATCATAAACCTTAACTCCCAAGGTCTCTCCTGTCTCAATTGGCAACAAGAAGAAGGATGGTTTGAGCATACCTAATACACATGCTCCCTCCCAATCTTGTGGTAACTCTGAATATGCTTTCTTACCACAGATCCAATACAAATTTGCTGGGGCTTTCCAATTGGATGTAGCAGATAAGTCAAACCATACATAGGCGTGCGCACGGGGTGTGCCGGGTGTGCCTGGGCACACCCTAATCCCCGTGGCACGCCTATGGTTTGAGTCCTGCAGGAACAGCGTTCCTGCAGGCACTCAGTGCCCCCTGTTTCACCTCTTGCCCCTGTCATGGGAGGGCAAGAGGTGATGATTCCACCCACCCTGCAGTTCTGCTGTCTGCTCCCTCGCCGCGGCTGAACTGCGGAAAGGCGCCCGCCCCCACTGGACCCCAGGGAAAAGTCCACCAGCACTCCAGGTAGGAGGCTGGGTGGACATTTTTTTTTTTTAAATTAAAATATAATAATTTGTGTGTGTATGTGTCAGTGTGTCTGTGAGTGTGTGAGTATGTGAGTATGTGTCAGTGTGTGTGTTTCTGTGAGTGTGTGAGTATGTGTCAGTGTGAGTGTGTGTCTGTGAGTGTGTGAGTATGTGTCAGTGTGTGTTTCTGTGAGTATGTGTCAGTGTGAGTGTGTGTCTGTGAGTGTGTGTCAGTGTGAGTGTGTGAGTATGTGTCAGTGTGTCTGAGTGTGTGAGTATGTGTCAGTGTGTGTGTGTCTGTGAGTGTGTGAGTATGTGTCAGTGTGAGTGTGTGTGTGTCTGTGAGTGTGTGTGTCAGTGTGTGAGTGTGTGTCTGTGAGTGTGTGTGTGTCTGTGAGTGTATGAGTGTCTGTGAGTGTGTGTGTGTCTGTCTGTGAGTGTGTGTGTGTGTGTCTGTGAGTGTGTGTCTGTGAGTGTGTGTGTCTGTGAGTGTGTGTGTGTCTGTGAGAGTGTGTGTGTGTATATATATATATATATATATATATACACACACACACACACGCGCGGCGTGTGTTTGTGCTTTAGGGTGCACACCCTAATGCAATAGGCTGCGCACGCCTATGAAACCATACCTCTTTTAACTGGGTGTAATTGGTAAACGGATTAGTAGGCTCTGAGACATTTGAAACTGACCACCAAGTAGTATCTTTAGTATCGACATTATAGGCTTTCTGTCCTAGACATATTAACTTGCCAATAGGTGTGGTATACAATGGCCCTTTCCTAGCTAAACATACATGGCCTATGATAGATGTTTTTAAATGCCATTCTGATTTACCTCTAGTACTTATTTGATGATCAGACTGAGAAAGCATCTGTTGTTCATCTGTCTCAGAACCAAGGTACCAAACCTCTCTTGCCTCCCATGGCCATTGGTCTTCCATATTAGTACCTCCACATACAAAGAATTTAGTTATATTAAGACTACCTGCAATACTCTTAGCCAAATTAATAAATAGATTCTTAACATTATGGGGAATTTTATTCTCAACACTCATCTCCTCATAGAAGGAATGAAAAACCTGGTGAGTTTGAGAAGCTTTCGTCTCAATTTCAAGTCCTACATATATTATGGTCCCTGGATCTACTTCTGTACCATGTATTTTGAACCCAAATAGATTTCCAAACTTATCAATAAAATGTTGTGGATTAGAAATGGTCATATGGACAGGATTACATTCCATAGACTTACAGTGTGCTTTAATGGGCAACCTTTGGATAATCATATCTTGATCTACTGTCTTTCCCCAGGTCGCCCAACCTACACATGACCAATAGGGGCAGAAGTTAAAGTCTCTATTTGGGCAGTCAGAATCAGTAGATCTTTTACTGGGACATAAATATTTATCATTAAACCCATAAGTTTGTTCACATTTAAGATTACCACATACATTCCAAGTTTTTCCACTACCAAAGATCGCATTACATGCATCAAATAGTAGAATGCCCGTAGAATGTATGGTATTGATCACAGTCCTATTTATCAAGGTCCCCTGGGAGTTACTGTTCCGAATTACCAACCAAATTGTACGGGGTTGGATTGGGGATCAAAACACTTGGGCTCACCTGATATCGGTTGACACACACTATAATCAGTATCTAAGTACCTACACCTAGACACAGATCCTTTACATTCATATTGTGAGTGCCAAATTAGGGTCTGGGATATCTGGTTACCAGTTTTCGTAGTCTTAATACAACTAACACAGCTTGGAATATCCTCATCTTTACCCTCCTGAAAAATTATAAAAATACTAAAGCACATAATTAAACACATTATTCTTGCGGTCCTCATCTTTATTCTTCGACCGTGCGATGGCACCTCAGCTTCCCGCTTGTGAGGGCTGCAAGGATTGTTGTACTTCTGATCCTCACCTTCACAGAAGTCCCTTCGAGACACTCTGGCTATAAAACGTAGGCAGGTGGTCAGGCTTTATTATGGCCGTCAAAACACCTACTTGCTGATCTCTGATGTTACTTTCAACCACGATTCTTCAAAAATCACCTCATACTTCTCAAGTCACGCTCAATTCGACTGGGTCATGTGCTTCAACCGGATCTTGCAAGGATTCTCACGATCTGGAGTAGCTTGCCAGGAATCTGCCGCTGGTTTAACCCTAGAATGATGAATCCACGGAGTCACTTCTGCCACCTTTACAGCTGTTGGGATAGATAAAAGAACAACATACGAAGGCTAACAGGATACACCCCAAGCTTTAACTCAATATGTATCGGTGGGATGTTACAAGCAAGTCCTTGAGGATTATTTTCTGCCCATACTCCTGGAATGTCAAATACAGATCCATCACTCTTTGGGTTTGCTTTTATTATTACAGAATAGAAACGCCATTCTTCTTCTTTTGGCACCAATACCACGATTATGCCAGGTGATTTATTAAACGTCAGAGACGTTGATCCCTTAAGTAGAAAAGTTATCTCAGCTTGAAGCTTTGATAATAGATCTCGTCCAAGAAGTTAAACTGGACACTCCGACATGTATAGGAACTGGTGCTTAACAAAATGGCCTCCTAAAATGCATGTACGACTCCTGAGAATCGGTCTAGCAGTGCTTTTCCCAGTAGCTCCTATCACAGTTATAGTGTTCTCAGAAGGAGGAGCTACCAACTTGGTCACCACAGAATGTTCAGCACCTGTGTCAATCATGAAAGGACTTCTCTTTTCCCCTATTGCTACATCGACCATAGGCCCCGCTCGGCCAAGGGGGATGGAGCCTGGTCGGTATCAATAGTCTTCCATGACAGTGTCAGCCAGACCTACAAAAATCTCTATCTTCCCTATCCCTAGGTCTCTGGGTAGGGGGATAATATCTACCTCCCTGAACACTCCCTCTGCTATTCCCATTATTCCCTCCAAAAACTTCCTCCACCTCATCCTCTATAGCTACTACCATAACCACCTCGCCCTCTTCTCTCTTCTTGGCTACCACCTGCAATATATCCCCTCTGTGGACAGTCACTCTTCCAATGCCCTTCCTCTCTACAATATGCACTTTGATCTCTACCCTGCTCATCCTATTCTCAACTCCTCTATTCATCTCCCCTCCTTCTGTAGCTACGCCTGAAATAGCTACCACTAACATGTTTATTTTCTTCCTCATCTTACGTTCCTCCTCACGCTTTGTCTCAGTTTCCCTATTCATATATACTTTATTTGCGATCTCCATTAGCTGTGATATGGACATCCCTACAAATCCCTCTAACTTTTGCAATTTTCTTTTAATATCACCTTGGGCCTGGCTGACAAATACTGAGTTAATCATTCAAGAATTCTCAGGGGCCTCTGGATTAAGAGGAGTATACAATCTATATGACTCCAATAATCTTTCATAAAAGGCACTAGGTGACTCATCAACCTTTTGCAACAGCTCAGCCGTCTTTGACATATTGATTGCCTTCTTCCCTCCTGCATTCATGCCAGCAATAATGGCTTCCCAATAAGACCTTAATTGGGGCATGTCAGCACCATTCACATTCCAATTTGGGTCAACATTTGGATAATGGGCTGCAGCCCATGCAGCTGGATTGGCTTGATTTTGAGTACGGGCCGTTTCCTCAAGCGCTTTAATAGAGCTTGATTAATCCGGGTCCTTTCCTCACAATTAAATAAAGTTAATAATAATTGCTGGCAATCGGCCCAGGTGGGATTGTGTGTTTGTATAATAGAGGTAACCAAATCTGTCATGACTTGAGGTTTGTTGGTATACGAAGAGTTATGAGTCTTCCAATTGAATAGATCAGTTGTGGTGAATGGGACATAGACAAACACTGGATCTGCCTGTTGTATTTGGCCATTTTCATCAACGTGTGTTTGGCCTGGTGTAAGTCGGAGGGGCATTTGGCAATGTTGGGATGGAAGGGTGCCAGTCATCTGTCGGGTTAGTATGGGACTTCGGCAAGGCTGCTCAGTAATAGGTTCCGGTCTGGGAGTAGTAAGATAGGTGGAAGGGGGTGAGCTAATTTTACTAGTCGGCATTTGGAGGATGAAAAAAATAAAAAAAGTGTTAAACCAAAAACCTACCAGTAGGTGTCACCAGAGGGTAAGTAATTGTATCAAAATAATCTTTATGGGTCTAATAATAAAACTTAACTTTTAATATATTTATACATAAAATAAAACCTTGGGGGATGGGTCTGTGCCACTGTGCACAACAGATAATGATATTAAGTCCAAAAGGATCGATATCGTTGTATCCAAAGTTCTACTTTATACGATATCCAGAAGATGTCAATGACGTGGAGGATAATCCAAATATATAAAAATAGAAGAGCTCTGGTGTGAATGGCTTACAGCGGTAAATAATAAAAGAAGTATATAGTATAAAATATATATAAAAGCCAGGTAGTAGTAAAAGATGATGGTTTCAACGTAAAAAATGACCAAAATCTTTTTATTAACAGTATATAAAAACAGTAAAAGTATCCAAACGTGTTTCTCTAGTATAAGGCTTTATCAATGGATCAATGGATAGCAAAAAAAATGGTTTATCCATAAAGCCTTATACTGAACTTTGGATACAACGATATAGATCCTATTGGACTTAATATCATTATCTGTTGTGCACAGTGGCGCAGACCCATCCCCCATTTTCTTGCTTTGTCTATTTATTTCCAGGGACATTAGAGGGAGTCCTTGTTTGGGACTGCTGCCTTCCTGATTAGCGCTGACTCTACTCCTTGTTTTGTTATAAAATAAAACCTTATAGGGGCGTGGCCTAGACACCGACAAAGATGGCGGCTTAATTCCTGAGCTCCGCCACACCAAACCCCAGAACGCGATCCCCAATAAGCTGCAGTGTACCAATGGGTCGCAATCGCCGCACGGAGCACTCCCAGAACCCGAGGGACCCGCAAACGGGCCCGCAACAGGGCACCATGGACGGATTCCTGCACCCACCACGTGGGAATGATGGCGGGCCTGACAGCCCGAACCCAGCCTCACAATCACCTGTCTCGGCGGCGGGTGCTGACTCCGCGACCCTGGAACGGATCAGCGATGAGCTGAGGACAATGACGGCGGCCATGGCCACTAAAGCTGACCTGCTGACTCTCACTACCACCATTCAAGACGCCCTGCGGGCGGAGATGGCGGGAATCCGGGCGGAGGTGAGCACACACACAAACCGCATAGAGGCCCTAGAGGCCACCACTGAGGCCCAAAACACAAGAATAGTGGCATCTGACACAGCTATAGCCAGACAGGGACATCTGCTCTTACATATGCGCAGACACTTAGAAGACCTTGATAATAGAGGCCGAAGATGCAATATACGAATCAGGGGAATCCCTGAAGCTGAAGGAGGTGAAAACATAGAAGAGCTTCTCACAAACCTATTCAAGCTTATACTACAGGCCAACGCTCCTCAGACCGGCACCACGACCATACATCACGGAACGATCCAACCACCCTATTGACACCAGACTAGAGAGAACCCACCTCATGCACCATGTGAATTGGGGGGCCCCTTGAGTAAGCACATGGATACTAGGATTTTGGGCGGGGGTATTGGGGAAGAATTGCCCATGCATGATCATACTCAGGAGAGGAACAGCGGACGAGTTACCCGGGAACGGGGGTATACAGATCCACCTCACAATGCCCTCATCGACTTGCACATGCCTATCGAGACGATGGGGACAACAACTGCTTGCTTGGGGCCTGGGGCCCAAAGGGGTGTAGAACCTGGACACACCCACCCTTTGAACAGGTTATAGGGTGTATGGAGGAATCCCCCCCCCCAGCAGTTTTAACGAATCACTCTCTTTTATTCACGAAAGTTCTGGCGACTAGACTCCAATCTATCCTACCAGCTCTGATACACGTAGACCAAACCGGATTTATCCCAGGACGGGAGGCGCGAGACAGCACCCTACGGACGTTCGCGATACAACATAGGGCGAGGAAAACACGAGAACACCTCCTCCTCCTATCCACAGACGCCGAAAAGGCGTTCGATAGGGTGAAATGGCCTTACATGTTAGCAACGCTGAACAAAATGGGAATGGGACAGGGGCTCCTCACGTGGATCAAAGCACTATACAACAAACCTCGGGCGGCGGTGAGGGTGAATGGCGCACTCACTGCAGACTTTGAGATCTCAAATGGCACACGCCAAGGATGTCCCCTATCCCCATTGCTCTTTGCTATGACCTTGGAGCCCTTACTCCATACCATCAGGCAGCAACCAGACATTCGGGGATATTCCTGGAGAGAGGTAGAGCATAAGGTGGCCGCATACGCGGATGACCTTTTATTCTACGTAACGTCACCGAGAATCACGATGCCATGCCTATTGGCGGCATTCAAACGCTTTGGCAAGATCTCTGGTCTTAAACTTAATTTATCCAAGTGCGAAGTGCTCAACATCACGGTACCTCAAGAGGAATACACAGCTCTGGATGACCTTTTCCCCTTCCGATGGTGCTCCCAGAAAATGAAATACCTAGGAATCTGGATTACAAATAAACCAGGAGATCTCTACTCACAGAACTTTGTCCCACTACTGAGAACGATACTGGAGGACCTAAAAAGATGGGCCTACCCACATATATCATGGCATGGGCGAATAGCAGTTCTAAAAATGAACATCCTGCCTAGGCTTTTATACCCGTTTCAAACGCTACCACTGGCCATACCTGTGCCCTTCTTCTCCGCACTGAAGTCGGCGGTCATTCGCTATGTCTGGAGAGGGGAGAAGTCGAGGCTTCGACATGACATACTCTGTCTACCAAGATACCGAGGGGGACTAGCACTGCCCGATTTCAAACGCTATCACCAAGCCACTGTCCTGCAGCGCATTCTGGAATGGCACACGCACACAACACACAAACAATGGGTAGCCCTGACTAAAGAGAGACGAGGGGCCCACATACAAGCGGCCATATGGACAGGGGGGGCAAGGACTATGAACGATGGAGAAGAGGGGGACCTGATTGCACAAACCATAGCGAGCTGGAAACGCGTGAGGGAACAACCGCATATCTTGCCCATACCTAGCCCAATGATCTCTATCACTGATAACGAAGCGATTGGGGGAAGCATACCGACAGAGGCATGGCCCTTCGCGGAAGATAGGGAACATGTCCCCATTTCCACAATTCTACGGGATGGCACACTGAGGACCATAGAATCGTTGCTGGGAGACAGGCCCCGCTCACCACTGATAGTGCTGCGATACCTACAGGTAAAGCATTACTATGAGACAATGCGCAATAACCACCGCATTCACAGGGACCTTACATGGTTTGAAGCGACCTGTGAAAAGGGCTTACCTCTGGTAAAGGCGATATCCACTCTCTACCAACACCTCCTGGTGGGACACCTAACAGAGAATAATACGTTTCGCAGGCATTGGGAGATGATGCTGGATATCTCCTTCACGCCACAAGACTGGGACAAGGCACTGATATGGCAACACAAGAGCTCCACCAGCTCACGATACCAGGAAACGAACTACAAACTGATCGCGCTATGGTATAGGACCCCAACGCTACTAAACAAGATCTTCCCAACAACACCCCCAACATGCTGGAGATGCGGGGAGGAGAGGGGCACGACCATACACATATGGTGGGAATGCACTGTGATTACCCCATACTGGGAGATGATCCGACAGAAGATATCAGAAATTCTGGGGGACACACCGGAATGGTCGGCTGCACTGACACTCCTACACATCACGGAGATGTCGATAGCGACCTATAAAAAGTCGATCATGCGTCATCTATTCAACGCGGCGAAAGCTCTGATCCCGGCATACTGGAAGAAAACAGAGATACCTCGGGAAGAGGAATGGATCCAAAGGGTAGAGGACATTCAGGGTGCGGAGGCGATGCAGGCCTCCTTGCTCGGTAGAGGGGACAAACATGCAGAGAGATGGCAGCCATGGTTTGTATTTATATCCCGCAACCGTTAGAAGGGTGGACGAGACGGGGGGGAGGTGACACCTGCGGGGGAGCATAGGGACATTAATGGACTGCGTTCCCTATCCCACTATGACTACCCAGGGACAGGGACCCTGGGATCACTGTGTGCATTGGAACTTGGATGGAACTGGAAACCTAACGCCTCTAATCTCTCTCCCCTTCCGGCTATGCTAAAGCTTATTCCTAGGTAACTGCACACTTACATACACACCAAGACTACAAACATACAAGAGGTTGAGTGAGACACAGGCCCTAGAAGAGATCATACTAGACATAATGGAGAGGAATATATGACAACCTCCCAATCTCGGAAGCTACCAACCCAATCCCAGCCCTGGAGGTAAACATGAACATTAGAGGGACTGAATGATATGAAAGGAGAGGGCAACACGTCCCAGGCCTCACCCTTATACTTAGAACTGCTAGTGAGGCTGGCGAACAGCCCAGAGGTTATTGGAAGAGGTCCATTATTAAAACGTCTGACATACACGACCTGACTGAGGATCCACATCCACGAACCACCAATTCAATGGCAGGACACGGGGGACCAAGGGTTGGACTACACTAGATGGACACGAGAATACTGAAGGACAAACCAAGCTATATAGGTTTAGGACGGGGGGTGGGGGGAGACGGAGACCCTCGATTACGCCAAGCCCAACAACTTATCACTCACTGACTGCTAATAACGCGTATCCAGACAAGACATAAAACCGCCAAGAATAACGTTTGATGTAATGCGTTATGATTCACCCGAAAAGGATCAAAAGGTTTTCAAATACTATTCGGGCATACGAGCCCGAGACACAATTTATGTCTGTATTGATTTGTATAACCTACTACCATTCCTGAAAAAATAAAAACGATTTAAAAAAAAATAGAATAAAACCTTATAGCAATAAATATATTAACACCTTAAGGACCAAACTTCTGGAATAAAAGGGAATCATGGCATGTCACATATGTCATGTGTCCTTAAAGGGTTAAATAGGGTAAGCAATCCTACTTCTGTCTGTTATATGCCAGTATAGCGTTAAAGATGATTAAACGATGTAATATCAATTTAACTCCCGAAGATGGCCAGTAGGTGGCCCTAGAGTGCCTCCCTAAAGTCTAATGAAGCAGATAGACTTTAATTATGTGCTTATTTTATTATTACGTATTTTAATCACTGTTCACCCTGATATCTAGGCTTGAGTAAAGCTTTAGTTCTATGGTAAATTAAACATCTCAGTTTGTATTTTAGTAAAGGGGATATTTTGGACAAAGCTGGGAGGGGCCCATCCAGTAACTAAAAAAGGATGCTGAAAATTATCTGATCCAATACACTCAGTTACTGTTATTAAGAATTCTCCTCACAATTTTAATTGTTAATAAAATTCAATGCTAAAATACACTCCTACCAAAAAGGAAGTCAGTTCAAATTACAAAGAATCAGTGGAGGTTGGTACAGAAATACAAGAGTTTGAAACAAAAGAACAGATAGGTATGTGGGTAGGCGGGGACAATAGGGCATGGGGAGTGCAAATACCAGCTATACCAGTTTTAGCTTGGGAGGAAGAGTGGGGGAATGGCTACTCTGGCTCTGGATGATGAATAAGGGGGTTGGTAATCAGATGCCAGGGGGGGAGGGGATGTCCAAAGCAGTTGTAATTAAGTCCTTAGTTCTGACCACCATATGGCTACATTGTTTCTCATATGACACAGTTTAACTCACCAAGGCAGTTTTTCAACAATCGGTTTCCAACAGTCAATATATAGAAACTGATCATAGAATTCCGGCCTACTAGTTACAGCCACATGTACACCCTGCACTAAATTTAAGTCAAAACTGCCACATAAATTAAGCAAGATGTATCTAGGTCAAATTCCTCATTGTTGGCGCTGTGGTTATTTAGATGGAACACTTGTTCATATATGGTGGCATTGTAACTTAGTTAAAAGTCTTTGGGAGTGGTCCTTTGAAATACTTAAATGCTTATTCAATATTACAATTAAAAAAGGCCCTGATACAGCACTGCTACATTTAAATTGGAAACTTTCTTCCATTTCATCCAAGTGCCTTGCAAACCACTGCTTTTTGGCGGTAAAGATATTAATAGCAAGACAATGGAAGTCGTATCTTCCTTTCCAGAGGAGTCAGCTAATTAACCAAATTTTATTCCAACTCCGAATGGAAAAAGATTTACCGGTCTCCTCTATACATCTTATAAATAAACAAGATCAATACATTAATTGGATTGGAATTTTGGAAGACAAATGAATTATTTTTAGTTTTTGATAGATAGTTACCTTTACAACGATGTTTTTTATGATATTTCAGACTGACCACTGCCCATACTTAATCCTACAGCAGTTCTAAATGAAAGAATCTATCTTTTTATAAAGATATTCTCAGCTGCTTAGTTGGGGAATCAATCTTATACTTTAGACTAGAACTGTTGTAATAAATGCAATATTATATGGATGGGCGTCCGCAGGAATTTTTCCAGGGGGGGGGCATAATTGTAAGGACATCCATGCTTGGTACCTTTTTGACAGTATCATGAAAGGGAAGGAGCATAGTCATTTTCACATAAAGCCAGGGTGAATAGCTTTTTTACAACTATGGTGTCAGGAATACATGTTTGTATTCCTGACACTATAGTGTTCCTTTAATCAAATTAAAGGAACATTCTGGTCACCATAACAACTTCAACTAAATGAAAATGCTATGATGCAAGGAGGCCCCTGGGCGCTCTCTTTCCTTTAAGGGGTGAAACCACTCTCAAATGGTTTACCCCCAAAGGCTTCCTCCAGCTCCAGATCTCCAGGTCGGTCAGTGGTATTCAGCTTCTTAAACGGAGTGTCAGGAAGTGCAGATTGACTTCAGGCATGGGTGCCGCTGATTGGCTAGAGTGGTCAGCTGACGCTCTAAGCCAATCGCTAGTTCCCGATTCATAAAAATGTTTTACGTTTTCAAGAATGGGGAGCTACTGATTGGCTTAGAGTGCCAGCTGACCCTCTAGCCAATCAGCGGCACCCCTACCCAGCAGCCCTCTGTGTTTCCTGACACTCAGTAAATTAAAGTGAACACATTAAGACTGATATTTTTTTATTTTTTTATTTTTTTTTAAACCTGGGGAGATGAGAAGGTCCAAAGTTTCCCTGCCAGGCCCAGGTACCAAAGCCTTATGATGTGGTGTCCAGAATGAAGTGCTCCAATCTCATTTTCTTCTCCTTCATTTGACACAGTTTTCTTTTTCTTCTGAGGCTCCTTCTGCAGAGGCGGCTCTAGACTTTATGAGGCCTTAGGTGAAACTCAAACATGAGGCCCCACTAACAAAAAAGTGAAAAAAATAGAGTTGCAATACATGCACACTGTCACAGTTACCTGTGTATGTGCCTGTGTATGTGCCTGAGAGTGTGTCTGACAGAGAGTATCTGTGTGTGTGTGAATGTATGTCTCTGTGAGCATGTTTGCGTTTTTTGCCTGGTACCCTATGTGTATGGGGTAGCTGCTTGAAGGGGGGGTGATGGTGAGAGGGAGAGGGAGAGGGAGAGGGGGGTGATGGTGAGAGGGAGAGGCGGGTGATGGTGAGTGGGACAGGTGGGTGATGGTGAGTGGGGGTGATGGTGGGGGGAGTGATAGTGAGGGGGCCTAATGCTGAGGGAGGAGGTGATGTGATGGAGGGGGTCATGCTGCTGAGGGAGGCGGTGATGGGGGTAATGCTGTGGGTGGTG
>OW240917.1:258143337-258180149 GCA_933207985.1 Pelobates cultripes | reverse complement strand
CTGCTCTGTAGGCTGCCCCCCCATCCCTCCTTTACCTGCTCTGTAGGCTGCCTCTGTGCTGCTCCCCTGCGGTTTCAGTCATGAGCGAGAGGCAGGGATAAGCTGTAGCTTCCTGCCTTTTAACATTCACAGCCCCACCTACTGGCCGGCGCCGGTATTGCAGTGTATTCTCACACAAAGCAAAAATAGCAGCACAAGCTGAAAATTCCAGGGGGGTGGCAATTGCCCCCTCTCGCTATGTGGGCTTATGATTATATGTTGTTATTGTCACACTTGTTTTTGTCTTGTATGTAAATCGCACTAGTCTTGTCATATGTACGATATAATGGAAAAAAAAAATTTCTATTAAAAATAAAGAAAAAAAAACCCCAAAAAAACCTGCCACATGGAGGCCATGCGGCAACCAGGACAGGCCACTCCCTACTACACAGGTTTTGTTTTTTGTTTTTTTAACATACAAGACAAAGGACCAACAGCCTTGTGAATCAGAAGATGATTTCAACAGAACGTCTGATTCAAAATCTGTACAAATATACACACAGTTTCAACAGTCACACCAATCTCCTTATCACCAGCACCACATCGCACAGTTACTAGGCCCAAACACACACGTGCACGCACACACAGGATCCTCACATGCTCAACAATATCACGACGTCGCACACACAAGTAAAATCAAGACTCACCAAACACTATATACTAATCAATGCAACTATTAAGCAAGTCATACAATTGTCCACACAATTAATCAACATTAACTAACTGATAGCATAACATTTCAACAATTTCATCTCTACAGTCAGTGGTTATGGTACGGTTAGTAACTATTATACAGTTTAGACAATTATGACTTTAAAATTACAATATCAGTTAGTACACATGCAAGGTTAAACAGTAATTTTAGTATTTTTCACGTAATATCAGTAGTTATGGTACATGTTAGTGGTTATGGTACCGTGCGCTATTATACATTATACACACAATTTACATGTCCGCTAAACGGCAGAGCTCAAGCTTTCTAGCAGGACATACATTTCACCAATTACAGCGTATTTTACAACATTTACAGCAAACCCAACTACTCTAATAGCCAGCACCTCGAGAACTATCGACCTATTTACACCAGGATTCGGTTAGTCTATGCTGCCCAAGCACCACATATAGTGAACTAGTGGGCGGAATTTACAACAGTACACATTTAGTCTATCTACTCTATCAATAGTCTAGTGCAGGGGTAGGCAACCTTTTAGCAGCACTGTGCCGATATAGGATTGTGATGTCCCGTAGAGTGCCGATCCAATTTTTTTAAATTGAGGTGTGTATGCTGCCGAATTCTGTTTGTGTTATTTTTACTGTAATTGCTTTGTATCATTGTATTTGTGCGTATATGAGCTATTATATTGTATATGTTCATTAGTAGTTTATGGTATCGTGTATGATACATATGAATGTGGGCTGTGTATGAGGGCTGCTTGTGGAATTGTGTGTGGATGGATATGTCACATTTTGTGTTTGGTAGTGCGTGGGGGCTGTTTGGGATATTGCATGTGAGAGGCTGCATGTGGGGTTGTGTGCATGTATGTGTATTGTTAGTGGTGTTGTGTTTGTGCAGATTGTGTGTATGCTTGTTTGTGGGCTGTTCGTATTATTTGTATGAGGGGATGGTTATTGTGCATTTTTGTGTATATCTAGCAGTGTGGGTGGGTTCCCTGGGTTCCAGTGGGGACCAGGCTGGCCAGGTACAGGTCAAGGACAGGAGCTGTGATAGCTGTCGAGGACTGCTCTACTAAAGTGTGGATTCCCATTCACAAGTGCTGGGAGGCAGTGATCTGAGATCAGTTCCTCTATGTGCTGCAATGCATAAATTGAGGATTGTCCTTCACCACCTCTTCGTATTAGCAAATATCTGAAGTTTTACTGGAACTCCTGATAGGCCAGAGTGCGTTTGGCTCTAGCAGCCTTGAGTGCCGCACAAAGACACCTCGAGTGCCGTGCATGGCACTAGTTGCGTAGATGGCCTACCCCTGGTCTAGTGGCTGAATTTACAACCGGGCACATTTAGCCAAGATAGGTTGAGAACTAGCAGACGGAATGTACACCAGAATCTGCTTAGTCTCGTCGGCCTCCCCGACCTAGTGACCGAAATTTACACCTAGACATGCTAGTCAAGACAGGACACCGGTGTCCGGCATAAACTATTTACACCAAGATTTAGCCTGACACAAACCACCTATATTAGACGGGCTGACTACAGAGCGTCTAATTTCCAGATAAGCGGTGCGCCTTCGATTCTTCCCTCCAGAGGGAGGGGGCAATCCAATATCCGGTTCCAAATATAAAACCCCTTGTGTGCCTACTGCTCTAACGGTATCAGTCTTACCTTTTAGTTCCTGGACCTGGGTTCACACTCATTGACGGGGTACCCCGGTACTTACTACGTAAAGGCCGATGATCTCCTGGACAAAAGGCCAGTGGCGCCGAGACGAAAGGAGGTCCACGCAGAAGTTCAGGGGTGCTGCCGTGGAGAACGTTGGTAAAAGTTTACCGTCTCAAATCTCTGCGCCAGCTTCCGTGCCATGAGGTTCCCGGACCCAATGCACCAAAAATGTTACCAGAGGGATAACAGGAACAAACCGCAGAAGCCACACATAGAGATATGGACACAAGTCTTCAGGAAGTAACAGGTCTTTTATTTACACACCGATCGAGTCTCAGATGAACTCCTGTTCCAAAAATATCTGAGAGGCAGAAAGCATGGTGCAGAGGCCTTTTATTAGCAGCATATCCCCTCCCATACAGTATAACCCCTCCTATATTCCTCAGACCAATCAGCACACCGGATATTCAGGATCACCTTATATGGGCAGACCACATGGCATTTACAGACAAAGGAATGTACTATCCACTTCCACACATGCTCAGTATACTGATGACTCATCCAACTGTTTGTAATCAGATACTAATTAGCATATGCCATGTGGAGATTTCGGCCTACTAAATTTTGACGATGCTGGAATCCCATCACACTGTATTAGCAGGTCAACTATAGTAGCAGGTCAACTGTATTAGCAGGTCAACTGTATTAGCGTGTAAAATGTATTACCAGGTAATACAGTCTTGTTAAATGTAAAACTGCTTGGCGTGTGCGCTGTTCCTTTAATTATATGTCCAACTAGGTACACAGGGAACCTAGGCCACTGCCCAGCGCTATTATTATAAGGAGACAGTGCGACAAGTCAGATAGATCACTTGGAGATTTAGCAATTTGTAGAAATGTTTTTGGAAGCAACATGCCTGTGGTTTGTACCCTCTGCTCTTGTTTCATACCCTTGTTTGGTAACATGATTGCTACGGGCAGAGGGTTTGGTGTGATCTGTGCTCTTGGCAGTCCCTCATACAGCCTAGTCATCAGCTTCTAGGCAACTGCCTATAATAAAAGGTTTACCGTAGTAACACTGCGACTGTCTATAATAAAAGGTTTACCATAGTAACACTGCGACTGCCTATAGTAAAAGGTTTACCGTAGTAACACTGCGACTGCCTATTATAAAAGGTTTACCGTAGTGGCACTGCCCTCCCAAGTGAAACGGAGAATGCCATGATACTTGGAACATTTTTAAAAAGGAGTTTTGTTATTGAATCGTTTTTATTAAGGTTTATACACAGCGACATACATAGCAACGTGACAATGGTGTTTGTGACGAAGTGCCCTTCGCCACTTGGTCCTGGAGAGGCCTGCTTGCCAGCTTCCTCCCCTGTGACTATGACTCTTTGATGTATTTGGCTTTAAAGCCCCTATTTTACCTTCAGACAGACTATTTATGTAGGTTGCTTTATTTCTCTTATGTTTTAGTCACCCTGTACCCATTATAGGTGCAGGGTGTGTGTAATGTAATTGTTTATAGTGTGTGTGTGTGTGTGTACTGTGTAATGTATTGCCTGCTCTCCTGTACTGCTGAGGTTTGCTACCAACCAGTCGGGGTGCCAGGTGATCCGTTACAGTGTTTAACGATGCAGGTAAAGATAAAATCAGGAGTATAAATTATAGTATATACTAAAAGCAGCCATAACACAGACAGTGAGATAGTGATAGTTTATAAAACATGTCTGTACCAGTTACGTGGCTCAATGACATCATGTTATGTTAGGAAAGGCAAAACTCGTTTTATGTAAAGTAAGAAGGGAGTCTTATTGAAGAATTTATTTTAGAATTATACTATATGACTACTGAAGTGTGGGTTATAGAGCTGTTTTGACATATTAATGCTAAACCCCTAAAGCACTTTATCTTTCAGGAATGTGTTATGTATAAAGAGTTTGTCCTCTTTTTTTCATTTCAACTGAAATTTACACTTTTATAAATGAACCTGGTAATGCCCCCGGCTGTCAATCAGATACCCGCTCCTGTTACTTCCTGGTTTGGTTAACTCAGTGAAGATAAACTCAAGAGGCAGCAATTGCCCAGAGCACCTGCCTTATAAAGACTTCTCATTGAGCTGCATTGGGAAGTCTGTGATTGGACAGCCACAGAAAGTCTGGGCGGAGTTAGAAGGGGAGGGAATGCTTTTAGATATAACCCCAATGAAAAAATGCATAATTAAATGTTTGCATATTTTTATTTGGGGGGGGAGAGGCATATGGGAAATGGACTGTCCCTTTAAGAACTAACATACTTAATGTAAGGAAACCAAGTGTATTTAAACCTCATTCGGTAGTTTCCTCCCGAACCGCCAGAGCCTTAGTGATTATAGCCCTCCGTTCGGTAGATAAGGTAGACGAATCCTATAGTAATTCCAATAGCTTCACCAGATAATTCCCTTAGTGAAACACACGAATCCCCAAACATCAGCCGAAGTCAAGAAGAAGGGTACAAAATGAACTGTCCTTTAATGGGTGCACACAGCTTTTATGCAAGTCCCCATGCAAGGGGACAGCCCTCAGGGAGGGACAAACAATAGCCAATCATAAACAGTAAAATGTTAACACACACCTACAATTCCCTCCCCTAGCCAAGGAGATAATTTAGTCTGATAAAATAGTAACTTAATTATCTCCGGGCTGAAAAATCACTTTTTTCCCCAACTTTCAGAACACCTCTTTATACTGGGGGTAACCCCATAAATTATGTGTCCCCTGATAGCCCTGATCTGGGTGACCAACATATTCGATTTTCATCCTGATCGGTTCAGAGGTTCGCACATTTTATCGAAGTCTTGTGTGACCGGCTCACCCTGGGCTGCATGCCCAAAACAGTTCCATGAATTTGGTGGGTTTTGCCGGTCACGTTCGAAAAACATAAAAATGAAGAAAAGTACCGAATGGATCCCTCTGGCTCCTAGCAGCGTTCGTGCCCCTCTGTCGAATGCACCAAAGTACCGAATAGCGCTCTTCTAGCTATTCGGTAAATAGAGTTCCAGCGTTCGTCTGTTTGGGACCGGTGTTCGGGAAGTCGAGTGTCCGCAAAACAGTTCCATGCACTCGACGACCAGGTCCCCGCTGCCTTTGTTCGCATGAACAAAGATGGCTGCGTTTTTTTCTGCCACGTGGCGTTCGACTAACGAACGCTGACCGCACAGACAGAGGTAGCAATTTCACCTAAATCTTTGATGTTTAATGAGCCAGAGGGTGGTCCCGGTTCGGTAGTTTCATCTACCGAATGCAATAGGCAGTACATAAAGAATAAAAAGGGAATGCACACTGTAAATCACATAGGAATAGGGGGATTCCTTCACACTTAACCAGTGCAATGCAAAGACACTAATTCCCAAGGCCAAGCCCCACCTACAATAACATTGGCTAGCTTGCCAATGATTTTGACATGTTATTGGAGACATCAGTAACACATTATTATTATTCACTAAAGTGTCTGTTGTCATGAATAGGAAGTGAATTTCACATTTTACCCAAAATAGCTGAATCAAAACATAGCTGATTATTGTATATTATTAAATCTATATTTCTGATTCAATTATTGTGACGAGACCAATCTCGCCACTGTGCATTGGAGAAGCCTGGTAAACCCAGTATAAATAACTGTAATCTAACCTACACAGTGCATCTAACGTGTGGGAGCCTGGAGTGTCCCTTTAATAATATAATCCCACGCAGTATAACTAACTGTAACCTAACCTACACATTGCATCTAATGTGTGGGAGCCTGGAGTGTCCCTTTAATAATATAAACCCACCCATTATAACTAACTGTAATCTAACCTACACAGTGCATCTAACGTGTGTGAGCCTGGAGTGTCCCTTTTATAATATAAACCCACCCAGTATAACCAACTGTAACCTAACCTACACAGTGCACCTAACATGTGTGGGAGCCTGGAGTGTCCCTTTAATAATATAAACCCACTCAGTATAACTAACTGTAACCTAACCTACACTGTGCACCGAACGTGTGGGAGCCTGGAGTGTCCATTTAATAATATAAACCAACCCAGTATAACTAACTGTAACCTAACCTACACTGTGCACCGAACGTGTGTGGGAGCCTGGAGTGTCCCTGTAATAATATAAACCCATCCAGTATAACTAACTGTAACCTAACCCACACAGTGCACCTAACTTGTGTGGGAGCCTGGAGTGTCCCTTTAATAATATAAACCCACTCAGTATAACTAACTGTAACCTAACCTACACTGTGCACCGAACGTGTGGGAGCCTGGAGTGTCCATTTAATAATATAAACCAACCCAGTATAACTAACTGTAACCTAACCTACACTGTGCACCGAACGTGTGTGGGAGCCTGGAGTGTCCCTGTAATAATATAAACCCATCCAGTATAACTAACTGTAACCTAACCCACACAGTGCACCTAACTTGTGTGGGAGCCTGGAGTGTCCCTTTAATAATATAAACCCACTCAGTATAACTAACTGTAACCTAACCTACGCAGTGCACTAACGTGTGGGAGCCTGGAGTGTCCATTTAATAATATAAACCCACCCAGTATAACTAACTGTAACCTAACCTACACAGTGCATCTAACGTGTTTGGGAACCTGGAGTGTCACTTTAATAATATAAACCCACGCAGTATAACTGTAACCTAACCTACACAGTGCATCTAACGTGTGTGTGAGCCTGGAGTGTCCCTTTAATAATATAAACCCACCCAGTATAACTGTAACCTAACCTACACAGTGCACCTAACGTGTGTGGGAGCCTGGAGTGTCCCTTTAATAATATAAACCCACCCAGTATAACTAAGTGTAACCTAGCCTACACAGTGCATCTAACGTGTGTGGGAGCCTGGAGTGTCCCTTTAATAATATAAACCCACCCAATATAACTAACTGTAACCTAACCTACACAGTGCACCTAACGTGTGTGAGAGCCTGGAGTGTCCCTTTAAAAATATAAACCCACCCAGTATAACTAACTGTAACCTAACCTACACAGTGCACCTACCGTGTGTGGGAGCCTGGAGTGTCCCTTTAAAAATATAAACCCACCCAGTATAACTAACTGTAACCTAACCTACACAGTGCACCTACCGTGTGTGGGAGCCTGGAGTGTCCCTTTAATAATATAAACCCATCCAGTATAACTAACTGTAGCCTAACCTACACAGTGCATCTAACGTGTGTGGGAGCCTGGAGTGTCCCTTTAATAATATAAACCCACCCAGTATAACGAACTGTAATACACAGTGCACCTACCGTGTGTGGGAGCCTGGAGTGTCCCTTTATTAACATAAACCCACCCGGTATAACTAACTGTAACCTAACTTTACATACACACTAAACCCCTGCACACACTGCACCCCACAAACACACACTGAACCACTACACACATTGCACCCCACACACATACTGCACCACTACACACACACTGCACCACTACACACACACTGCACCCCTCACACACACACTGCATTCTCCCTACACACTGCACCCCTTACACACACTACATCCCCAAAACACACTGCACCCTTCACACATACACATTGCACACCTCTCACACACACTGCATCCCTCACACACACATTAAACCCATACACCTCACTGCAGTCTGTCTATGTATGTTTAGAAGTCTGTATGTGTGTGTATTCAGCATTCTGTGTGTGTGTATTCAGCAGCTTGTATGTATTCAGCAGTCTGTATGTGTATACAACTGTCTGTGTGTATTCACCTGTCAATGTGTGTGTATACAGAAGTCTGTTTCTTTGTGTTCAGCAGTCTGTGTATGTGTGTATTTAGCAGTCTATGTGTGTGTATTCAGAAGTGTGTGTATTCAGCAGCCTGCCTGTATATTCAGCAGTCTGTGTGTATGTATTGATCCGTCTGTGTGTATTCAGCAGTCTGTCTATGTGTGTATTCAGCAGTCTATCTATGTATGTACTCAGAAATCTGTATGTGTGTATTCAGCAGTCTGTCTGTGTGTATATATTCAACAGTCCGTGTGTGTGTGTGTGTCTCTGTGTGTGTATGTGTGTGTATTGTATTTGTTAGAGGTACCAATAAATATAAGCTTAATTTTATCGATAATTTATATTTTTATTCTTGTGAGTGGTTGCGTAGGCAGGGCCCCAGTGCATTGCTTTGCCCGGGGGCTTATAATGCAGTTAAGACAGCCCTGGCCGCACGTGAGGGGGGGAGCCACAAAGTGGTGCCGGAGGGGCCGAGGAGCGAGCACCTAATTCCCACCAGCCACAGCCAGCAGAAGTAGAAGGTACCAAAGGTAGGAAACTGGAGGGTGGTTAAAATTGTAAGCTGCATGTGTTTGTATTTAGTGTTTTTATCTATGTGTGTCATTGTTTGTTCATTTGCATCTGCATGTGTTACTGTTTGTATCTGCACGTGTGTCAGTGTATGTATCTGTGTGTTTGTGCAACTGCCTGTGTGTCAGTGTTTGTTTCTGTGCTATTTTTTGTGTGTTTATATATGTACGTATGTAGTGTTTGTATCTGTGTGTCTGTTAGTGTTTGTATCTGTGTGTCTGTGCATCCTCATGTGTGTCAGTGTTTGTATCTGTATGTCTGTCAATGTTTGTATATGTGTGTCACTGTTTGTATCTGTGTGTCTGTGTGACTATATCTGTGGTCTGGGTATCTGCATATGTGGCAAGGTGTGTATCTGCATGTGTGTTAGTTTATGTATCAATGTGTCTGTGCAACTGTATATGTGTCAGTTTTGTATATGTGTCTGTGCATCTGCGTGTGTGTCGGTGTTTGTTTCTGTATTTTCATCTATATGTATGTCAGTGTTTGCATTTGTGTGTCTGTACATCTTTATATGTGTCAGAGTGTGTATCTTCATGTGTGTCTGTGCGACTGTATGTGTGTCAGTGTTTGTATCTATATGTCTGTGTTTCTACGTGTCATCTATGTGGATCTGTGTATCTGCATTTGTGTCAGTGCTTGTATCTGTGTGTTTGTATCTGCATATGTGTCTGTGTGATTTTGTGTATCTGTATCTGTTTGTATGTCAGTGTTTCTATCTGTGTGTCTGTGCATCCGCATGTGTATCAGTGGTTGTATCTGTGTGTCTGTGTATCTGCATGTGTGTCAGTGTGTGTGTTTGTATCTGCATGTGTGTCAGTGTCTGCACCTGTGTATCTGTATGGATGTCAGTGTGTGTTTCTTGCGATATATACACACACACCTGGGGCAGAAAAGAAGCAGGGTAGCCTGGGGCAGAAAAGAAGCAGGGTAGCCTGGGGCAGGGAAAAGGGGGAGATGGAACAGAGAACAACATATATATTTGAAGTAACAGCAACTATATTAAAGAGACACTATAGTCACCTGAACAACTTTAGCTTAATGAAGCAGTTTTGGTGTATAGAACATGCCCCTGCAGCCTCACTGCTCAATCCTCTACCATTTAGGAGTTAAATCCCTTTGTTTATGAACCCTAGACACACCTCCCTGCATGTGACTTGCACAGCCTTCCATAAACACTTCCTGTAAAGAGAGCCCTATTTAGGCTTTCTTTATTGCAAGTTCTGTTTAATTAAGATTTTCTTATCCCCTGCTATGTTAATAACTTGCTAGACCCTGTAAGAGCCTCCTGTATGTGATTAAAGTTCAATTTAGAGATTGCGATACAATTATTTAAGGTAAATTACATCTGTTTAAACCATGCTTGAAAATATCTCAAGTCTTTAAAAATATCCAAATTGTTCACAATTATTTCCCATTTCTCAAACGTTCCTTATTATCTGAAGCTGTTTTATCTTCCTGCGTAAAATAAAACGTGTGTCTGTCAGAGTTATTTACTAACGTGTGTGTGTTGCGCGTAACCCAGAGTGAATGTAAATGAGGTTAACATTTTAGGCCAATATAGCTGATTTGGGGAATTATTCTAAATCAGTTGTTTGACACTTTAATTAATAATACTGATGATCCACGTGTCCTATTACCTACCAATAACCTACCTCCTGTCTTCCATAAAGGTATGTGTCTCTGTTACTTACCTGTCTAATGGTGATTATCACACTCCTGTCAGTGCTGAACATATGGAATTAATGTGGCATAGTAGAAATGTCAATTTATTAAGCAAGGTGGAGTCCCAGCACCCCATTCATTTTGGAATTCCTCTTGTGCGGCATATGAATGCTATATGGTACAGGAAGATTTATTTCAGTGTTGTCCATCGGAGCGAATAAGGGATGCGTGTCACAGACATGGAATGGATTAGAGAACCCTACATTAGAACTTTGCTGCTGATACATAGTTCATGTTTCATCTCAAAGAAGAGACAGTTGTACAGCGTGCCCGATGTCAGATGACAGAACCTAGCAAAGGAAGGATGGGCGGATGAAGGAGATAAATGTGTGTCCTGAAATTGTGGGTGGGGGTGTCACAGGGCTAAATGCTGCGGCATCAAAAAGGAGATGTTTGTGCCAAACGGAATGCCTTGAGCCAGCACTGATTCCAAGAATTAAAGCTATAAGCACCGTAATCACTGACACTCTCGAGCAGTGAACATTGTCCAAAGTTACATTAAATTGATATTACTATTGCAAGGTATGAAGGTCTGCTTTAGAGACTGGAAGGATCGCAGGAGCCAGGTAAGTGTCAAACCGTTTGTAAAACAGCTTTGAAACTTAGTGTGGGATGTGCTAGGGGATACCTGGCACCATAACAACTGCAGCACATCGTCCAATACATACATTCATTTATTAGTTGGTTAAAGGGATTCTATAGTTCCAGGAAAACATAGACGTTTTCCTGCAACTATAAATTTCAAAGGTGCCCACCTACCTTGCGCCCCCTTTCCTGCAGCGCGAAAAAAACTACAAAACCCTTCAGTTACTTACCTGAATCCTGCACTGATGACCTTCGGCACTGGGTCAGGCTCGGCCTACACCCCTTCCCCCAACAACGTCAGCCACCAGGGGAGACCTAATTGCCATGTGAGGCAATGGCCATGGTTGCATTATTCAAAGATCTGACACTGGAGGTCCTCATGCAGATTGTTAGGACGTCCAGTGACAGATACTGGACCAGAGGTCCATTTGGATTCCGGAAGCGCCCCCAGTGGCTGTCTGGTGGATTTAAAGCTGCAATGTAAACATCACAGTATCTCTGGACCTGCAATGTTTAGCATTGTAACACTAGGTGCAAAAGGGACACAGCACCCAGACCACGTCAATGAGCTGAAGTGGTCTGGGTGCCTATAGTGTCCCTTTAATACCTGCTGGTGGGATAAAGTCTGCAATGTAACTGGTTAATTCTTGTTCGTGGAATAAGATCAGTAATGGACTTGTGCACAGCGGAAAAATTCAGTTCTGATGAAATTCATGCAATATTTTTTATTTATATTTTCTGGATAAATGAAATCACTCGATTTCCAGCCTAGGTTTTAATTTAATATTGTTGGATACACTTTCCAAATGATTTAATATTGCTGTATAAACTTTTTTTTGAAATTCTTTTTTACATATTAAAAATATCAAAACATTTGCCATATATAAAAAAATATCAAAGTATTACAAAATGTAAATATTTTTCAGAAATCATTTTAAATATTTATCCAAAATATAATATCATTTGGAAAACGTATCCAACAATATGTGAGTATGTGTCAGTGAATGTGAGTGAGTGTGTATCAGCAGTGACGGACTAAGGGGGGGGGCGGAGGGGGCGGTCCGCCCCGGGTGCCACCTGGTTAGGGGGGTGCCATGACCCTGGTCTGATGGCTATTGAGGGATGTGTGAGCTGTGCCCCGTGGCAGCTGGGGTGTCGCACAGCTCACACGGAGACCAGCACGCTAAACTGGCCGCACGGGAGGAAGAAGGGGCGTAGCTACGGCCATTTAGGGGCGGAGCCAATCCGAGAGCCGGGGCGAGGCTTAATCTTTACAAGCTGCTGTTAATGCTGCACATGGAGGTGCAGGAAGAAGAAATCCCTGCTTCTCCACTTAACAGGCTCCAGGGAAGGATTCGGGCCAGGGAATCCACTCCTCCTCCAGCCCACATTGTCTGTGTGTGTGTGTGTCTGTGTGTGTGACTGTCTGCCTGTAACTGTGTCTGTGTGTGTGTGTGTGTGTGTGTGTGACTGTCTGTCTGTAACTGTGTGTCTGTGTGTTTGTGACTGTCTGTCTGTAACTGTGTGTGTGTGTGTCTGTGTGTGTGAATGTCTGTCTGTAACTGTGTGTGTGTGTGTGTGTGTGTGACTGTGACTGTGACTGTCTGTCTGTAACTGTGTGTGTGTATAACTGTCTGCCTGTAAATATGTGTGTGTGTAACTGTCTGCCTGTAACTGTGTGTACGTGTGTGCGTAACTGTCTACTTGTAACTGTGTGTGTGTGTGTATGTAACGGGGGGTTTAGATGGGGGGTGCCTAACCCAGGACCCGCCCCGGGTGCCACATGCTCTAGGTATGCCCCTGTGTATCAGTGAATGTGAGTGTGTCAGTGAATGTGTGTGTGTGTGTCTGTCAGTGAATGTGAATGCGTGTCAGTGGATTTGAGTGAATGAGTGTGTGTCAGTGAATTTGAGTGTGTGTGTGTGTGTGTGTCTGACAGTGACAGTGACTGTGTGTGTGTGTCGGTCAGTGAATGTGTGTGTGTCGGTCAGTCAGTGTGTATGTGCGTGCGTCTGTCAGTGGATGTGTGCGTCTGTCAGTGAGAGTGCACGTCTGTCAGTGAGTGTGTGTTCAAGTAAGTGTATGTCTGTATATGTGTATATGAGAGTGTGTGTCTGTCAATGAGTGTATGCATCTATCAGTGAGCGTATGCATCTGTCAGTAAGTGTGCGTCTGTCAGTCAGAGTGCATTTAGGCTGGAAGAAAGGAGATTTCATCTAAGGCAAAGAAAAGATGTTTAAACAGCAATTGGATAAATACTTCCAAAAACATAACATACAGGGATATAATTTCAAATTAGTGGGGTAATAGCTGCATGATCCAAGGAGACATCTTTTCAGCTATGTAATTATGTAACTATGTAAAGGAGTGGATGCGGACTATGTTTTTAAGATGGAATCTACAGGATTTGGCAACATACTGGATGTGAGACTCAACGGTGAGGCCAGAGTCAAGTATTGCGCCAAGACAGCGTGCTTGCAAGGATGGACTGATATGGATACCACTCACTTGAAGGGAGAGCGAAAGAAGAGGATCAGTATTACGAGGAGGAAAGACAAGGAGCTCAGTTTTAGAGAGATTGAGTTTCAGAAAGCGGGAGGACATCCAGTCAGAGATGGAAGATAGGGAAGCAGTGACACGTTACAGTACGGTAGGGGAGAGATCCGGGGAGGAGAGATATATCTGGGTGTCATCAGCGTACAGGTGGTAGTGGAATCCAAAAGAGGTAATACATTTGCCAAGAGAGGCAGTATAAAGAGAAAATAGAAGGGGACCAAGGATAGAGCCTTGGGGGACTCCAGCTGAGACAGGACAAGGGGAGGAGGTATCATTAGAAAAGGAGACACTGCATGAGCATTGGGAGAGATAAGAGGAAAACCACGAGAGGACAGAGTCACAGAGACCGAATGATTGAAGAGTTTGAAGAAGGAGAGCCATGATCAACATTGTCAAAAGCAGCAGAGAGGTCAAAGAGAATTAATATGGAGTAGTGGCCTTTTGATTTAGCTGCGATTAGGTTGTTAGTAACTTTGATAAGAACAGTCTCAGTAGAGTGGAGAGGGTGGAAGCCAGATTGAAGAGGGTCAAGGAGAGAGTTTGAATTGAGGAAGTGAGACAAACGGGCAAATACAAGTCTTCCCAGAAGCTTTGAGGAAAATGGGAGCAGGGATATGGGACGATAGTTAGAGGGGGACGGGTCAAGAGATTTTTTTTTCAGGATAGGCACTACATTGGCATGTTTAAGGTCAGCAGGGACAACGCCAGAAGAGAGAGAGCAGTTGAAGATGTGCGTTAAGGAAGGCAAGAGACAAGGGGAGAGAGATCTGATAAGGTGGGATAGGACAGGATCGAGAGGGCAAGTGGTGGGGCAAGAGGAAAGGAGAAGTGCAGCTACCTCTTCCGTAGCCGGGGAGAAAGTCCGAAGGGTAGGAAAGGCATGATCTACGTGTGGTTGAGAAAGACAGAGGCAAGGTAGGGTGAATTCTTTCCTTAGTTGTTCAATCTTGTCGGTAAAGTAGCATGCAAAGCTATCGACTGTAAGGTTAGTTTGGGGGGTGGCCACAGCAGGGCGAAGAAGAGAGTTAAGGTGTCAAAGAGATGCCTGGGATTGCGGTAGCATGAACTAATGAGAGAGGAGAGATATGACTGTTTGGTGAGGGCATGGACTGCGCTGTATGAACACAATATGAATCTATAATGGAGATAGTCTGCCTGGGTGCGGGACTTCCTCCAGGAGTGTTCAGCACAATGGAGGCAACTCTGCATCTTTCAGCTGTTTAGTAGATATAGACTTGTTGAATTGATTCAGTTCTGTTGAATTGATTCGGCTTAATTGTTTTTTTACATTTTTGGATCGGAAAAACTGGGGCTGAAATTTTTTTGGTTTGATGCGGAAATTCGGTTAAGACTAAAAAAATTCTGGAAGCTCTGAAAAATGTCAAGAAAGGCCTAAAATGAAGTTAAAAAAAAAAAGTGTCCATAGTGTCTCTTCAACAAAACAAAAGAAAGAAAAAAACTCTGACAGTTTAATTAATGATTCAAAGTTGATGTCAACCGAGCTAGTAGCAATTATTACTAGCAGGAGGTTCAGCAGACTGAATTCCGAATCAATGAAAACGGCTGGGGGATTGTGCTATTTGGGTAAAGTTCGGTTTAGAATTTAGAACGTCGGAGGAATTGTGGTTCGGACCAAACCGAATCTCCAAATTTACTAGAGGAGATATGTAGTTAATTACTTGATTTGTTCTTTAGTTCATTCACAAATGGTCGAGTCGGGAAATATTGTCCCAATCACGAGTAATCCATATCCGAATGCATAAGCATAATTACTACTATAACCAGCTAATTGCTACAGTGCTGCAGTGACCTCTAATGGTCAAAATGTATAACTACACCATGTGCTGAGCCTTATCATAAAAATACCTAACGTGTATTTTTACTGTATTTTTCCATGCATAAGACTATGTTTTTTTCTAATTTTTTTAGTCTAAAATTGGGGGTCATCTTATACACGGAATGTCACTGCAGGGGTTAAAAAACAACACTTGTGCGCCAACCAAGCTAGTCGCATGTGGCAGGAACTCCTTCAAAAATCAAATTATTAAGCCAAATACTTACAGTACTTACTCAGCGAAATTTAACACCTTAAGGACACATGACATGTGTGACATGTCATGATTCCCTTTTATTCCAGAAGTTTGGTCCTTAAGGGGTTAAGCACAAACCTTGGCTACTAGCTGACAGAACACTCAGCTGACTGTTGGGTCGGGCACAGACTCTGTGACCTGCTGACTTACTTGAAGCAGAGGAGGTGCTTCTCCGTGAATTTGATAGATTGTGTGCATGGGTCTGGGAGATCTTGCCCAACTGCACGCTTCCCTGCATCACTCTGAACCACGCCAAGACCTCATGGCTCCAGACTACAGATAGACACCACAGGGTCTATCTGCTGGGCAGTGAAGACCGAGTGTGCTGGGCCCCTCTCTGCAATGAACAGTGAGCTGGGGAAAACCGCCGTTTAGTTAACCTTCCCCTTTCGCAATATCAATAACTCCGTTCGCATAGACTGCAGTATACGAACCACCATCAGTGGAAGCGGGATCCGTGAAAGGCTCCAAACTCCCGAACAGAAATCCACGAAACGCCGCTAACTGCCGAACAAAGATATCCCCAGATAGCCTGGATCTGAGGGCATATTATTAGCGAATAGTGCTCAGATCCCACACACATAGTTCAATCACCATGGAGTCAAAGTTCTTACAGTCTTTCGGTATGCGATTGACTCCGTGGGAAGGCTATCTGGGTTAAGGCTTTTCGTGTGATTCCAAACTCCCGAACAGCTGGTGTTCGCATGCTTTCGTCGATGGAGTATGGCGACCGTTGTTTCAGCAGAAAAAGTGTCAGTTTTTAGTTCCATGAAATCAGTGCCGAACACCGCTGGTCTTTTGTGTGTTTTAAAATGGCCGCTGCCTCGTGGTCGACATGTGAACGACGGCCACCCTGAATTCGGTTTAATTGAGAAGTGTCTGCGGTTAACCACAACGTTCTAATTGGGATCAAGAGGTTAACCAGCAGCACACTTCTATCCTGGGTGGCCATCCGTTCGGTAGATTTGTTCGGTAAAAAAGAGTCATTCTTTGGCTGGGCTATAGAAACAGCCATTTACACGAAACAGGGCAGAAATAAACGAATCCACCACAATAGGCAGACAGATGGTTCTGTCACACGGCTCCCTCCTTGGCCTTTGGCGGGTAAACTTGGGGATGACCGGACTAGGAGGTGGTGGAGATGTCAGTTTGCCGGGATAACCCATCTGCATTCCCGTTCTGCTTACCGGGTCTGTAGCTGATAGTGAAATTGTAGGGCTGTAGTGCCAAACTCCACCTCAGCAGTCTACCTTTGTCCCCTGAGACCCGGTTAAGCCAGACGAGTGGGTTATGATCAGTCACAAGGGAAAACTCTTGCCCGTATAAGTAGGGACTTAACTTCTTCAATGCCCAGACCAAGGCTAAACACTCCTTCTCTATTGCCGCATAACTCACTTCCCTGGGTAACAACTTTCGGCTGAGATATGCGACAGGGTGCTCTCCTCCATCCTCCCTGACTTGGCTCAGCACAGCCCCCAGTCCATACATGGAAGCATCTGTGTGAACGAGAAAGCGTTTGTTAGGGACTGGGGCAGCCAAGACAGTGCCTGGAACGCAGCTTCACAAGCCGGAGACCACAGGACCTGCAAATTCTTCTTCGTCAGGTCTGTCAGGGGCTTAGCAATAGTTCTGTAGTCAGGGACAAAACGTCGGTAGTACCCTGCCGTCCCCAAGAAGGCCAATACCTGGGTCTTAGTGGTAGGTGTGGGCCAGTTAGCCACTGCCTCTACCTTGGCTGGCTCTGGTCTCTGGCTCCCACATCCCACGCTGTGACCCAGGTACTGTACTTCAGCCATACCTAGATGGCATTTCTCTGTCTTCAATGTCAGGCCAGCGGCCTGAATCTTATCCAGTACCACCCCTACATGAACCAGGTGTTCCTCCCAGGACCCACTGTAAATCGCAATGTCGTCCAATTATGCACAGGCAAATTCTTGGAAGCCATCCAGGAGTCTATCCACCATCCGTTGGAAGGTAGCCGGGGCATTCTTCATCCCAAAAGGCATGACCTTAAATTGGTACAGGCCAAGTGCGGTGAAGAATGCCGACTTGGGTATAGCATCCTCGGCCAGGGATATCTGCCAGTAGCCTTTACACAGGTCTATGGTGGTCAGGTAGCGACCCCTGGCAATACGATCTAGTAATTCGTCTACCCGGGGCATCGGGTAGGCGTCAGTGGTGGTCCGCTCGTTGAGCCGCCTGTAATCTACACAGAACCGGGTGGTCCCGTCCTTCTTGGGCACCAGGACTACAGGCGAGGCCCAAGGGCTCTCGGAGGGCTCGATGACCCCAAGCTGGGTCATCTCCTGTATCTCCTTCCGCATTCCTTCTCGGACTGCTTCAGGGATACGATATGGCGGCTGTCGTAAGGGGGTCTGTCCAGGGGTCTCGACCTTATATACAGCTAGGGTAGTATAACCTGGCTCCTGGGAGAACATCGCCTGCTTCTCCCACAACAGCTGTTTCGCCTGTACCCTTTCTGTGGGGTTTAACCTGTCCCCTAGCTGTACAAGGTTAGTGAGGTCAGTCTGGGGGTCCCTTTCTAACAAAGCGGGAAGGGGTAAATTCTCAGGATCATCTGCAGCCGGGGCACATACTGCCACAATATTCTCAGGTCTCTCCTGGTACTTATTTAGCATGTTCACATGAAAGGATCTCTGAACCCTTTCATATGTACAGCTGGCTATCAGGTAAGTAGTATCGCAGATCTGCGCTACTACTCGGTACGGGCCCTGCCAAGATGCTTGCATCTTGTTTGCCTTCACAGGTTTAAGCACCAATACTTTCTGCCCAACCTGGAAGACCCGCTGTCGGGCACCCTGATCGTACCACCTCTTCAGTCTCCCCTGGGCCACCTGGAGATTCTCCCTTACCATCAGGGATAGTTTCTCCATGCGGTCCCGGAGTTCCAGGAAATATGGCACGATGGGGGTCCCCTCCTGCTCCCCCTCCCCCTCCCAGTGGCCCCAAATGAGATCTATGGGTCCGCAGACCCTTCTCTGGTTCACAGAGTGGTTTGCAGTGTGGCTGGGAGAGTGGTTGGCATTGTGGTTGATTGGCAGTGTGGCTGGTTGGCACTGTGGCTGGGAGAGTGGTTGGCAGTGTGGTTGGTTGGGAGAGTGGTTGGCAGTGTGGTTGGGAGAGTGGTTGGTTGGCAGTGTGGTTGGGAGAGTGGTTGGCAGTGTGGTTGGTTGGCAGTGTGGTTGGTTGGCAGTGTGGTTGGGAGAGTGGTTGGCAGTGTGGCTGGGAGTGTGGTTGGCAGTGTGGTTGGTTGGGAGAGTGGTTGGCAGTGTGGTTGGGAGAGTGGTTGGTTGGCAGTGTGGTTGGTTGGCAGTGTGGTTGGCAGACTAATCTCAATCTCCAGGCTTGCCTGGACTAATCTAATGCAGTATCTCAGTAATAACTTATGCCTAGAGGAGTAGTGAGGTGTCTCAGCATGAGGTTACAACCCAGCACTGTGCGAGCACCACTAATGTAGTGTGTGTGTCTAGGAGATAGAGAGAGTGGCTGTAGAGAGTGTGGAGGATTTAGTGTGTCTATAGCGGACGTAGTGTCTGTTTTTAGGGATGTAAAGGTTGCTGCGTGTGTCTGTGTGAGAATGTTTGGGATAGGGGCTATATTGTGGGAGGTTGAGAAAGGAGGCCTGCCTGGACTAATCTAATGCAGTATCTCAGTAATAACTTATGCCTAGAGGAGTATTGAGGTGTCTCAGCATGAGGTGACTACCCAGCACTGTGCGAGCACCACTAACGTAGTGTGTGTGTCTAGGAGATATAGTGTCTGTAGTGGCTGTAGAGAGTGTGGAGGATTTAGTGTGTCTATAGCGGACGTAGTGTCTGTTTTTAGGGATGTAAAGGTTGCTGCGTGTGTCTGTGTGAGAATGTTTGGGATAGGGGCTGTATTGTGGGAGGTTGAGAAAGGAGGTCTGTGTGCCTGAGATGGGGGAGGGAAGCATTTGAATTTTCTTAAATAAAAAAATATAGTTAATTCCCACCTCCTGCCTGTTACCTTTGGCTAGGGAGGGAGGGGGGCGTGCATTACCCTGGTGATTCTCTGCTAACATTCATGAATAGTTCTAGTAATCTGTTTTTTTGCCCAGGATGTATAAAAATGTGGTATTTCGCTTTCAAATGTGCTCACACAATATATTTGGTAACTATTTATAGAACGTAAACATTGCTACATAACATTCTATTTATCACAAACAATTTATTATCTTTTGTTACTATTTTTAAGCAATCAAACAATCAGATCAATATTTATTTATTTTGCTTTTAAGTTTAAATAAAAAAAAAAGAATCACAAACTGATATATAGAGATTTTTTATTTTTAATATATATTTTTTCCAGACTTTGTCTTCCTTAATTTTTCCAAAAATGTTTTGTAAATGTACTAATTTACTAAAAAAAAATTAAAAAATAAATAAATAAAGTAAAAGGAAATATTAAGATAAAATGTCCCACTTGACGTCATGACAGTCATGCTATAGGGAGTTTCCAAATGCAGTACACATTTGTGTACACTAGATGCCAGTATACGACCATACTGCACTTACTATTAAACCAGACCCGTCACACTGCAGTATTATATCTGTATATGATCTTTATGAAATACTGATTAAGACTGTGTTGGGATTTTCTTATCATTTCAGTACAATCCAAAAATACTGTCAGACAATAGAAATTCTACTTTATCTTATGATAAAACCAAAAGAAAGACGTTGACAGACTTTGTCTGTGGAGGGTCGGAGGGTCTCATGGTCAGCGCTGAGGTGGTCTCTGGCAACCAAAACGCCAGGAGCCAAATCAGACGGCAGCGTAAATCTCACCTCCACTGCATCCCACGGCCACATCGGATCTGTGCGCAATATACAAAGACCCCTGAAATTGACAGATCCGCTTTACCTGTGATATAAGTTTATTCAATTATTGATATTTACCTCGTGAACCTCATAATAAATTGCCCCTATTTAGTCTATTTATTACCCCAGTCTTAATACTTACTCTATACTTTGTGTTCATCACTGATGTGTAACTATAACAAACACATCCTGCCTCTGAAACCCACAGTTATAGTTCTTAGTATTCAAGAGATAATTCCCCAAACATTGCATTGTGACACAGTGACAACTGAACTGCAAATTTCTGATCTTAGTATCCGTCTTGTTACATACACTGAACAAAATTATAAACACAACACTTTTGGTTTTGCCCCCATTTTTCATGAGCTGCACTCAAAAATCTAAGACTTTTTCTATGTACACAAAAGGCCTATTTCTCTCAAATATTTTTCACAAATCTGTCTAAATCTGTGTTAGTTAGCACTTCTCCTTTGCCGAGATAATCCATCCACCTCACAGGTGTGGCATATCAAGATGCTGATTAGACAGCATGATTATTACATTAAAATGTGCAGTTTTACTGTATTGGGAGAGTCCGGGGGGATCTGATTATTGCACAGGTGTGCCTTAGGCTGGCCACAATAAAAGGCCACTCTAAAATGTGCCTTTATTTCTATTGTAGAGCCATGCTGACCATAGAGGCTTAAAGACGAGGAGGGTTAAGCCAGGAGATGCGTTGAAATGAGGTATTCATTATATGTGTGCATTGCAAAATAATATATACAAAGTCTATAATACATATAATCTCCAGCACATTCGCTCAATTATTCCTCTTTCCATGATCATTAAATAACTCTGAATTTGGTAATAATATTTACATAAGAGGAATTGTTCATTTTTAATTGTTACAGTGTATTTATGATGTAAACAAATTACTACTAGTTTAAACTAAAAACACTCGGAATATCTTGGCTTCTTGGCAGCTAGCCCTGGGTCCCTCCTTAAGACCCTCTTTACAGCTGAAACCTAAAAAACATGCAAAGAGCAAACGGACATCGAGCAGGAGGGAATATATTTATATTTACGATTTGTTTTTAATGCTATGATTGATATGGTCACGAGGAAGTCTTGAGTGTTTAACGGCGAAACGCGTTAGTCCGGTTATTTTTAAACACTATCATCTTATGAAATAAATATTTTTTGTACTGAATTGGGTGTATCGTGCCATTTGGAGGGAACAGCGGAGGGGAGTGGTGTAATGGTTGCCCCATGGAATATAGATGCTCTACGCATGTTTTTTAGGTTTCAGCTGTAACCTCAAATCTGTTGTATATATAAGTATGTTTATGTTTTGGCTTTGTTTGTTTTTTTCAATGTATTTATGTTGACACTGAATATATATAGTATTGGAAGCTGAATCCTATATATTGTAGGTACGCTATCCTATAGGACAACAGCTCTCAAAATTCATTCCATACATTCAAAATGGTCCAGATTTTATTAATATCGTCAATGAATAGAATGAGGAAATCTGCCGTTCCTGGACCTGTTGGAGTTGCGTCACACTGGGTATCTCTTCTGTTAGATTCACTTTAGGTAACTATCCAGCAATTTTAACATAAAATCCCGAACGAATACAAATGAAAAACTGGTATTTCTTGTTCTGCGATATGAAATAACGATTAGCATCATTTACTGGCACAGTCTAATGAAAATAAAATAATGTAACCTGTTCTCAGAACTAATGAATATAGATTTTATTTTGCCATGACCTGCCGAGTGCCTGGCCAATTATCTGCTACTTACAGTGTGCTTGCTAATTTTCTAGAAATTCTGTGTTTTTAGCAGAACGTCGGAAAGAAAAACAACGCTCTTTAACGCTTTCATTACTCAGTGAATTAAAAATAAAACTGAGAGTAGCTCTGTTACAGCTTTGGGTAATTATTTTTTTTATCCTATTCTTATTTTCTATAGACTTTAACCTTTTTATTTGCCAATTTATGTCTCATTGGCCAATCTGTTTTTTTTTAGTGAATAACATGTTCTGCATTTAATCCAACTCCATACGGTTCATGGAAACAAGTGATTAAAGTTTTACCATGAGTTTTACAGTGATTGTTACAGTGAGTTTTATTACTATTATTTTATTATTTATATAGCGCCAAAAGATTCTGCAGCGCTTTACAGTTGGTGGACGAACAGACATGTAGTTGTAACCAAACAAGTTGGACACACAGTAACAGAGGGATTGAGGGCCCTGCTCAGTGAGTTTACATGTTAGAGGGAGTGGGGTATAGTGACACAGTAACAGAGGGATTGAGGGCCCTGCTCAGTGAGTTTACATGTTAGAGGGGTGGGGTATAGTGACACAGTAACAGAGGGATTGAGAGCCCTGATCAATGAGCTTACATGCTATAGGGAGTGGGGTATAGTGACACAGTAACAGAGGGATTGAGGGCCTACTCAGTGAGTTTATGTTGGAGGGAGTAGGGTATAGTGACACAGTAACAGAGGGATTGAGGGGCCTGCTCAGTGAGTTTACATGTTAGAGGGGTGGGGTATAGTGACACAGTAACAGAGGAGTTGAGGGCCTGCTCCAGTGAGTTTACATGTTGGGGGAGTGGGGTATAGTGACACAGTAACAGAGGGATTGAGGGGCCCTGCTCAGTGAGTTTACATGTTAGAGGGAGTGGGGTATAGTGACACAGTAACAGAGGGGTTGAGGGCCCTGCTCAGTGAGCTTACATGCTAGAGGGAGTGAGGTATAGTGACACAGTAACAGAGGGATTGAGGGCCCTGCTCAGTGAGTTTACATGTTAGAGGGAGTGGGGTATAGTGACACAGTAACAGAGGGATTGAGGGACCTGCTCAGTGAGTTTACATGTTAGAGGGAGTGGGGTATAGTGACTGTAACAGAGGGATTGAGGGCCTGCTCAGTGAGTTTACATGTTAGAGGGAGTGGGGTATAGTGACAGTAACAGAGGGATTGAGGGACTGCTCAGTGAGTTTACATGCCAGAGGGAGTGGGGTATTAACAGTTTAATTCATATGCTTTTATGAAGAAGTGGGTTTGTAACGATTTTTTGAAGGAGTGGAGACTGGGTGAGCATCTAACGGAGGAGGGAAGCGAGTTCCACAGGAACGGTGCAGCCCTCGAGAAATCTTGAAGGCGAGCATCAGAGGTGGGAGTACGGACAGAAGACAGACGTAAGTCTTCAGCAGAGTGTAAGGGCCTAGACGGGACATACTTGTGTATTAGGGAGGATAGATAGGTGTGAGTATTACCGTGAGTGTCAGTGAGTATTATAGGGATTGTTACAGTAGGGTTTAACCCTGCAGCTGTAAACATAGCAGTTTCAGAGAAACTGCTATGTTTCACTGAGGGTTAATCCAGCCTCTAGTAGCTGTCTCACTGACAGCCGCTAGAGGCGCTTCCATGATTCTCACTGTGAAAATAACAGTGAGCAGACACTGAACGTCCATATGAAAGCATTGTGTAATGCTTTGCTATGGGCAGTTTGAATGCGCATGCGGCTCTTGCCGCGATGCGCATTCGGAGCTGAGAGGTGGATCAGGGCAGACGGATCCCCAGTGCCAAGGGAGTCCGGCACTGGAGAAAGGTAAGTGCTGAAGGGGTTTTAAACACACACACTCTCACGAACAGACGCATACACACTAGCTAACAGACACACACATTTACTGACAGAAACACACTCGGTGACAGACATACATACACACTCACTGACAGACAGACACACATACACACTCACTTACAAAACATACACTCTCATTGACAAACACACACTCACTAACAGACACCAAACAGACTCACTAACAGACACACACAAACTAACACACTCAGTAAAAGACACACACTAAAACACTTACTGACACACAAACTAACACACACACTGACACTCACTAGCAGATACACACTCAATAACAGACACTCACAAACTAACCCACATAGTAACACACACACTCACAAAAACTAACACACTCACTGACACTCACTAGCAGACACACACACAGTAACACACACAGACACACAGAAACTAACACACTCACTGACACTCACTAGCAGACACACACAGAGACACAAAACCAACTAACACACACGCACACACACTCTAACACACACATACACACACTCTAACACACACACACACATTTTTTTAATATGTGATCCCCCAGCCTCTGTACCTTTGGGAGTGTTGAGGGGATTCACTTGGGTCCAGAGGGGCCGCCCGGCGGCCGGTCCTGCGGGCGCGCAAGGGAGCTCTCTGCCCAGCTACCTCGCACGCTGCTTACTGATGCCGGAGCCGAAATGATGTTATACTCCGGCTCTGGCATCACTGCGGTGCACGCAAGGGAGCTGGGCAGAGAGCACGTAGGGGAGAGTGCCCCCTCGCGTGTGCGCGCCCGGTGACACGAGGGCCAGCCTCGGGGAGCCCTGAGGTGGCCAGCTCCTGGGCCCCCCAGGAGAAGAGGCTGGCAAAATGACGTACATAATTGGTCGCAGGGCGGCCGGGCCCCCTGGTGGGCCGGGCCCGGTCACATCTGCGACCGCGGTATGTACGCCAGTGGTTTACAGTGAGTGTTACAGTAAGGTTTACAGTGAGTGTTACAGTGAGTATTACAGTGAGTATTACAGTGAGTGTTACAGTTAGTGTTACAGTGAGGTTTACAGTGAGTGTTACAGGGAGTTTTACAGTGAGGTTTACAGTGAGTGTTACAGTGAGGTTTACAGTAAGGTTTACTGTGAGTGTTACAGGTAGTGTTACCGGGAGTGTTACAATAAGTTTTACAGTGAGTGTTACAGTGAGGTTTACAGTGAGTGTTACAGTGAGTATCACAGTGAGGTTTACAGTGAGTGTTACAGTGAGTGTTACAGTGAGGTTTACGGTGAGTGTTATGGTGAGTATTACAGTGAGTATTACAGTGAGTGTTACAGTGAGTGTTGCAGTGAGGTTTACAGTGAGTGTTACAGTGAGTATTACAGTGAGTTTTACAGTGAGTGTTACAGTGAGTGTTTACAGTGAGTATTACAGTGAGTGTTACAGTGAGGTTTACGGTGAGTGTTATGGTGAGTATTACAGTGAGTATTACAGTGAGTGTTACAGTGAGTGTTACAGTGAGGTTTACAGTGAGTGTTACAGTGAGTATTACAGTGAGTTTTACAGTGAGTGTTACAGTGAGTGTTTACAGTGAGTATTACAGTGAGTATTACAGTGAGTGTTACAGTGAGTGTTTACAGTGAGTATTACAGTGAGTATTACAGTGAGTGTTACAGTGAGTATTACAGTGAGTTTTACAGTGAGTGTTACAGTGAGTGTTTACAGTGAGTATTACAGTGAGTGTTACAGTGAGTGTTTACAGTGAGTTTTACAGTGAGTGTTACAGTGAGTGTTTACAGTGAGTATTACAGTGAGTATTACAGTGAGTGTTACAGTGAGTGTTTACAGTGAGTGTTTACAGTGAGTGTTACAGTGAGTATTACAGTGAGTATTACAGTGAGTGTTACAGTGAGTGTTACAGTGAGTATTACAGTGAGTTTTACAGTGAGCCCATGATGTGAATATACCATTTATTCAGACAGATTCCAACTTTTTATGACTAATCGGTCACCTTCATTTTTTCAATACGCTGGTTTTGCTATTTACATCGTTACATAGTTACATAGCTGAATAGGGACTTGCGTCCGTCAAGTTCATCCTTCCTCACATTTGTTTTTTGCTGTTGATCCAAAAGAAGGCAAAAAAAAACAGTCTGAAGTGCTTCCAATTTTGCAACAAACTAGGAAAAAAATCCTTCTTGACCCCAGAATGGCAGTCAGATTTATCCTTGGATCAAGCAGTTATTACCCTACATTGAAAGATTATATCCTTGAATATTCTGTTTTTGCAAGTATGCATCTAGTAGCTGTTTGAACATCTGTATCTGTAATATGTAATCATTTCTGAATCAGTTACAGTTTTCTTATCCCCGGTATCTAACATCAACATATTAGGATGAAGCTCTCATATTGCTAGTGTTTATATCTAGAATAAGAGGAGAATTTGTACTCACTATTTATGGAGCTGTCACCCAGAGAAAAACATTTTAAAAAGTGGCCTCTGCCCTCTACTCGTAAGATTAAGGTAATGGGGGCTCAACATCTGCTGGGGCTTTAGAAGCTATTAAACCTTAAATGATTACTTGAAGTGGTTATGGTTGTAGGAGTCTGTATGTTAATTTTTATATGCTGCAAATTCAGATACATATATATTAGGGATGCACCGAAATTTTGGCTGCCGAAATTTTCAGCCAAAAAAGGGCCTATCCCATTTCGGACGAAAACGGGTAAAATCTGCAGAAAATAGGACAGAGTGAGTTGTCATGTCCTCGGTCCATGACTGAGGACCTGACTTTGGGAGGAGGCCCGGTGGCTTCCCTTGTATGCCACAGGGTGCGAGGCCCCTCCTGTCTGCCCAAGGAGAGAGGGCACAGAGCACGTGGCACAGAGCATGCCATCTTGTCTCACGAACGTGGGCAGCAGTACTTGGTCGTTGAGTGCCTGAAACTCTTTTCGGCTAGGCACTCGTGCGAACACCGGTAAACCTTAGACTGCTGCCAGTCCCAGTTTCTTACCACCTACATGAACGACGTTCGGGAGATATGAACTATCGAACAGGGGGAGCATTCATATCCTGAAATAAAGAGATTCCCTTGTATGGTTTTCACACAAGAAACCCACAAATGGAGACCGGCCAGAGCACCAATTTCCCTGGAACTGTTTTGGGGTAGCGCCTCATGTCTGGCCGGTCAAAACTTTACCACAATGTCATTCCCATTCTGCCGAACCGATCTGAGGTATGGTTGAGGTACTTTTTTAATACAGGATATTTAGTTGGATTTTCTGTACTTGGGAGATAATTAAATTAGAGGCATTTTCTCAGGCAATTATCTCTCAGGCACAGAGGATCCTGGGATTGAAAACCCTGCATTATTGTATGTGAAACCCCTTGCATGGGACTGGGCATAAAAGTTGTGCATGTGCCAATAAACTTCAGTTGAACCCCCAGAGCTGTGTGTCGTGCAGTTGCTCGGGATGAGTTGGGAGATTCGTTGACTATTTGACTTGTTCCTGTCTATGCTTTGGTGTAACCAACAGAGGAGAGTCCCTGCTAGGACTAGGGCTCTGCTACAACTCCTTACTTCAGTCACTGTCACCAGTCATCCCCTCTGAGTCAGATCTCAGTTCAGAAGAGGAGAGTGCTCTTGACTCAGATTCGGACTAATCTGATGCTTTATCCGACCATGAGTCGGATTATAGATTCGAGGAGGATCATAAACCCTCTCCTGATGTGATTGCCACTGGAACTTTTGGCTCTAAGTTGTCTAAGGATGGTAAAATACTTGACCCGCAGGCAGTGGCGTACATACCGCGGTCGCAGGGGTCGCGGCTGCAACCGGGCCCGGCACACCAGGGGGCCCGGCCGCCCTGGGACCGCGTATGTATGCCAATGTGGCCAGCCTCTTCTCCTGGGGGGCCCAGGAGCTGACCACCTCAGGCCCCCCCGAGGCTGGCCCTGGTGTCACCAGCCGGTCCTGCGGGCGCGCAAGGGAGCACTCTTCCCTGAGCTCTCTCTGCCCAGCTCCCTCGCGCACCACTTACTGATGCCGGAGCCAAAATATGACATCATATTCTGGCTCGGGCATCAGTGCGGTGCACGCGAGAGCGCTCAGGGGAGAGTGCTCCCTCGCGCGCCTGCAGGACCGGCCGCCGGGCAGTCTCACTAAACCCCAGGGCATCCCCTCAGCACTCCCAAAGGTAAGGAGGCTGGGGGATTAAAGTTAAAAAAAAAAAATGTGTGTATTAGAGTGTGTGTGTTAGTATTAGAGTGTGTGTGTGTCTGCTAGTGAGTGTCAGTGAGTGTGTTAGTTTTTGTGTGTGTGTTAGTTGTGTTAGTTTCTGTGTGTCTGTTATTGATTATGTGTCTGCTAGTGAGTGTCAGTGTGTGTTAGTTTGTGTGTCAGTGAGTGTGCTACTGTGTGTGTCTGTTACTGAGTGTGTTTGTTTGTGTGTGTCTTTTAGTGAGTGTGTGTTTGTCAGTGAGAGTGTATGTTTTGTAAGTGAGTGTGTATGTGTGTCTATCTGTCAGTGAGTGTGTATGTATGTATGTCACTGAGCATGTCTCTGTCAGTAAATGTGTGTGTCTGTTAGCTAGTGTGTAAGCATCTGTGTGTATTTAAAACCCCTTCAGCACTTACCTTTCTCCAGCGCCGGACTCCCTTGGCGCTGGGGATCCCTCCACCCCAATCTGCCTCCCAGCTCCGAATGCGCATGTTCGTCAAGAGCCGCTCGCGCATTCAAACTGCCCATAGGAAAGCATTACTCAATGCTTTCCTATGGACATCCAGCGTCTTCTCACTGATTTTCACAGTGAGAATCGCGGAAGCGCCTCTAGCGGTTGTCAGTGAGACAGCTACTAGAGGCTGGATAAACTCTAAGTGAAATATAGCAATTTCTCTAAAACTGGTATGTTTTCAGCTGCAGGGACCTGGCACCCAGACCACTTCACTTCACTTCAGACCAGGTGCCCGCCACCATGTGTTGCGGCCCACGCCCGGGTTTCGTGAGCAATTTGTTTCTTGTCTCTAAGAAAGGAGGTGGAGTCTGCCCTTGGATCAATTTAAAGCAACTAAATACTTATGTAACATACCATCATTAAACAACAGAGATTTACTCCAACCATCAAATTGGATGGCCAAACTCGACCTAAGGGATGCCTACCTCACGGTGCCCAGTGCAGACGTTCATCAGGATTTCCTGCAGTTCTCGTGGCAAAGAAGGAAATGGCGGTTCCGCTGCCTTCCCTTCAGTCTCTATTCTGCGTCTTGGTGCTTCACCAAGCTTATGAAGCCCGTTATCGCTATCCTCCGCAGTCATGGAATACGTCTAATCCTTTATTTAGACCATATCCTACTGTTATCCCAGTCTGTCCCCCTACTTCATACTCATCTGGGCTTCATTATAAATTGGGAAAAGTCCATACTCATTCCCACTCAATGGATAGAGTTTCTGGGCCTTCTAGTGGACATCAAAAAGGAGATACGGCGCATTCTTGCCACTTTTTAATTCTCTCTTAAGCATCTGGCCTGCGTAATCGGGCTCCTGGCTGCCTCCATACAAGCCATATTTCCAGGCCCTCTCCACTACAGAGCCCTCCAACGCCTACAATGTTGCCTAGTAACACTTCTAGTGAAAGTCACTCAGACGGCCTCTAGAGTGCATCCTGGATCAATGCTGCATAGAACGCAGCACCTACATTTAGCGTCTCCACGCTCTGCTGAATGTTTCCCATAGAGATGCATTCATTCAATTCATCCCTATGAGGTGATGCTCATTGGCGCATGGCATTTTGCCACACATGCGCAATAGCCTCCCAATGCTTTCCTATGGGAAAGCGTTGGATTGACTGAGATCATCAAGATTGATGATCACAGTCATGGAGATAGGGCCAGCTGGCGACCTTAGGGACTGAATGGGCTAACAAATCCCAGGTGCCAGGTCGCCATGACGACTAGGATTTTAGCCCTGACGCCGGGGATTTGTTGAGCCATGGACTATAGTGTCCCTTAAATACGCAGTCTTCTCTCACCGGTCGACTCTAAATTAGAGGGAAAGCAGGAGACACAAGTGAAGATGTACTTTGTTTGTGTCTTTCTCCCCAAAGCCCCTTTCATGTGTCTCTTAGCCCAAGCCCCTTTGTCTCTTTCTCCCCTTCCCCAGCCCTTCTGTTAGTCTATTTCCCAGACTGCAGCATTTCTGTGTGTCTCTTTCCCCACAGCTCCTCTGTGTGTCTCATTCTCCCCTTCCCCAGCCCCTTTGTGTGTCTGCTATTTCCCAGCCCCTCTGTCTCTTTCTCCCCAGATCCCACTGTGTCTTTTTTTCTCCCCAGCCTCTCTGTGTGTCTTTTTACTCCCCTGCCCATCTATGTGTCTCATTCCACCCTCTTCAGCCTTCATAGGCGTGCGCAGCCTATTGTATAAGGGTGTGCACCCTGAAGCAGAAACACACACGCCGCTTATATATATATATATATATATATATATATATACACAATATATATATATATATATATATATATATATATATAAACACATATATACACATACACATACATACACACACACTGCTGTGTGTGTGTGAGGGTGCTGTGTGTAGGTGCTGTGTGTGTGTATAGGTGCTGTGTGTGAAGGCGCTGTGTGTGCAGGCACTGTGTGTGAAGTGCGTGTGTGTGTGTGTGCTGTGTAAGGGTGCTGTTAGTGTGAGGGTGCTGTTAGTGTGTGTGTGTGTGTGTGTGCTGTGTGTGTGTGGGGTGCTGTTAGTGTGTGCTGTGTGTGTGTGAGGGTGCTGTGTGTGTGTGGGTTGTTGGTGTGTGCTGTGTGTGTGGGTGGGGTGCTGTGTGTAAGGGTGCTGTTAGTGTGTGCTGTGTGTGTGTATGTGTGAGGGTGCTGTGTGTGTAAGGGTGTTGTTAGTGTGAGGGTGCTGTTAGTGTGTGTGTGTGTGTGTAAGGGTGCTGTGTGTGTGAGGGTGCTGTGTGTAAGTGTGCTGTTAGTGTGTGTGTGTATGTGTGAGGGTGCTGTGTGTGGAAGGGTGTTGTTAGTGTGAGGGTACTGTTAGTGTGTGTGTGTGTGCTGTGTGTGTAAGGGTGATGTATGTGTGTGTGTGCCGTTTGTGTGTAATGTGTGGGGGCCTTTTAGTTAATATCCCCCCTCTCTTCTTACCTTATGTAGGGAGGGGGGACCGTGCTCCTGCCTTCCCTGGTGGTCCAGTGGAGAGTGAACTCTAGCCCCCTGTGGGGCAAGAGTTCACTCTCGCGAGATCTGAGCATTGCCGCGGTAACCACGGCAACGCTCCGACCGCGCGAGAGGAACCCGGCGGAGCTGCTGACAAGAGCTCCCTGGGTCCTCTCCTGCCTCCCTCCCTGCCTGTGGGTTGGTGAGGGAAACCGACCTACGGAGGGAGGCACATAGCGCGTGCCGCGGGGATTAGGGTGTGCCTAGGCACACCCGGCACACCCCGTGCGCATGCCTATGTCAGCCTTACATGTGTATCATTACCCCCGCCACCCCTCCATGCTTCTAAATCCATCCCCCCAGCCATCCATGTGTCTCAATCCATCCCCCAGACCTCCATGTGTATCATTAGCTCCCTCAGCCCTTCCATGTGTCTTATTAGCCTCTCCATAGGTCTTATTAGACCCCCAGCCCTCCATGTGTCTCATTAGCCCCCCATGTGTCCCTCTAGCCCCCTCCCAGCCCTCCATATGTCTCATTCCACCCCTCCAGCCTTACATTTGTCTCATTAGCCCCTCCATGTTTCTTAATCCATTAGCACCATCCAGGGGTCAAGTCCTGGGGAAAAAAGTGTGGGAACTCACCCAAGATTCCCGCCGCCCCCCCCCACCCCCCCTTTAAAAAAAAAAAAAATTACACTCCTATGCATATTGTGCAGTGCAGGGTGTGTATAATGAATGTAGTGTGTTTGTAGTGAATGCAGAGTGTGTATAATGAATGCAGTGTGTTTTTAGTGAGTGCAGAGTGTGTACACTGAATGCAGTGTGTTTGTAGTGAATGCAGAGTGTGTATAGTGAATGCAGTGTGTTTGTAGTGAATGCAGAGTGTGTATAGTGAATGTAGTGTGTAGTGAGTGCAGAATGTGCATAATAAATGCAGAGTGTGTATAGTGAATGCAGAGGGTGTATAGTGAATGTAGTGTTTGTAGTGAGTGAAGAGTGTGCATAATGAATGCAGTGTGTGCATGTGCGCGCTGGATGATGTGTGTGTGAGTGCTGGATGATGTGTGTGTGAGTGCTGGATGATGTGTGTGTGAGTGCTGGATGATGGGTGTTTGTGTGAGTGCTGGATGATGGGTGTTTGTGTGTGTGCTGGATGATGTGTGTGTGTGTGCTGGATGATGTGTGTGTGTGTGCTGGATGATGTGTGTGTGAGTGCTGGATGATGGGTGTGTGAGTGAGTGCTGGATGATGGGTGTGGGGGGGAGCATTTTTTTTTTAACTTTATGTGTATGTATAGTTTTTTATTTTATTCCCCCCTCCCTGCTTCTTACCTTGTCAGGGAGGGGGGAGATCGCCTGGTGGTCCGGGTGGAGGGAGCCAGCCGCTCGCTGCACAGAGGGGCCATCACACGCAGTGTTCCCTCTCCAGCTCTAACTCTCGCGAGACTCGCCTGTGCGGAGCGTTGCCATGGTAACAGCCGCGGGTCTCGCGAGAGTTAGAGCTGGAGAGGGAAGACAGCGTGTGCTGGCCCCTCAGTGCAGGTAGCAGGGCCGGTCCTGCAGGACAGGTAACGGGAACGGCGTTCCTGCTTTGGAAAAAGTGCAGGAACGCCGTTCCCATGCGTTCCTGCAGGACTCGAGCCCTGGCCCCATCCCTCCATGTTTCTTAATCCATTACCCCCAGCCATCCATGTGTCTTATTAGCCCCCATCCCTCCACGTTTCTCAATCCATCCCCCCAGCCTTCTATGTGTCTCAATCTATTCCCCCCAGCCCTCCGTGTGTCTCATTACTCACCCCCAGACCTCCATGTGCTTTATTATGTCCCTCCATAGGTCCCTATAGCCCCTCCCAGCCTTCCATGCGTTCCTATACCCCATCCCTGCCCTTCATGTGTTCCTATACCTCCTCACAGCCCTTCATGTGTCCCTATAGCCCCCCCAGCCCCGTGTGTCCCATTAGTTCCTCCCCAGCCCCCATGTGTCCCAATAGTTCCCCCTCCCACCCCATGTGTCCCATTAGTTCCCACAGCCCCCATGTGTCTCATTAGTTCTCCCCTAGCTCCCATATGTCCCATTAGTTCCCCCAGCCCCCATGTGTCCCATTAGTTCCCCACTAGCCCCCATGTGTATCATTAGTTCCCCCCATTTGTCCCATTAGCCCCCACCAGCTCTCGCTGTACCTTGCTGTAGTGTGGCCGACCAGGCAGACCACGGTGGAGGAGCTCCTGCTCACTGTACCTGGTCTGACAGGAAGCAGTTCTGTGCTCTCTGTGAGCACTTTCTGTCAGACCGGGTAGGGGAACAGAAGCTCCCCTACCTGCGCTCTGCCTGCTCGGCCACGCTACATTCTGTGACCGGCAGGAGGGGAGCGCATCCCCTCCTGCCGGTTATTTTGTAATTGCACCAAGCGGCCCGATAGTGTGCCAGCCCATCGGGAAATTTCCCAGTATCCCGGTGGGCCAGTCTGGCCCTGTATGTGATTTAGGCGTTCTTTAGGCTTGACTTGTTATAATATCTGTGCGTATTTTACATCTGTCATCAGCATGCATGGGAAGCTCTTGTTTCCCCTCCCTTCCTCCCCAATTTACTGCAGCCCTCCTCACCTCCATATACCATCAGTTGTTTTTTTAGAAATTGTCCCTGTCTCTTTCCACCCCTCTTGTTCCCCACTCTTTCGCTCTACTCGCCACCTCAGAGCGTGCAGAGACTGACATCTACTCCTTTACATTGCCTTGAATACTGTACTATGAAAGAATGCCAGGAGCTGCCAGTACACAAATCAATAGTATGTAATAGTGTATGTATGTGCACCTGTGTATCAGTTGGTATGTTTGTTGTATCTATCTGTGCGTGGCAGTGCATACATTACAACATTCAAACGCCAACAATGCTCACAAATACATTCCAGCATCCAAACACACACACCAGTCCGGACTCTAACGCTCGCACTGCACACAAACACATCCCTGCATTCAAACACACTCACCACAAACAAACACATCACTGCATTCAAACGCACACACACACACCACAAACAAACACATCCCTGCATTCAAACACACTCACCACAAACAAACACATCCCTGCATTCAAACACACACACACACACCACAAACAAACACATCCCTGCATTCAAACACACACCACAAACACATCACAGCATTCAAACACACACACCACAAACAAGCACATCCCTGCATTCAAACACACACCACAAACAAACACATTACCGCATTCAAACACACACACCACAAACAAACACATCCCTGCATTCAAACACACACCACAGACAAACACATCCCTACATTCAAACACACACCACAAACAAACACATCCCTGCATTCAAACACACACACCACAAACAAACACATCACAGCATTCAAACACACACACCACAAACAAACACATCCCTGTATTCAAACACACACACACAAACACATCCCTGCATTCAACACACACACACCACAAACAAACACATCCCTGCATTCAAACACACACCACAAACAAACACATCCCTGCATTCAAATTCACACACACCACAAACACATCACAGCATTCACATCCCTGCATTCAAACACACACCACAAACAAACACATCACTGCATTCAAACACACACACCACAAACAAACACATCCCTGCATTCAAACACACACACCACAAACAAACACATCCCTGCATTCAAACACACACACATCACAAACAAACACATCACAGCATTCAAACACACACACCACAAACAAACACATCCCTGTATTCAAACACACACCACAAACACATCACAGCATTCAAACACACACACCACAAACAAACACATCACAGCATTCAAACACACACACTACACGCAAACACATCACACCATTCAAACACACACACCACACACACACTGCATTCAAACACACACACCACAAACAAACACATTACCGCATTCAAACACACTCACCACAAACAAACACATCCCTCACAAACACACACCACAAACACATCACAGCATTCAAACACACACACCACAAACAAACACATCACAGCATTCAAACACACTCACCACAAACAAACACATCCCTGCATTCAAACACACACACACACACCACAAACAAACACATCCCTGCATTCAAACACACACCACAAACACATCACAGCATTCAAACACACACACCACAAACAAGCACATCCCTGCATTCAAACACACACCACAAACAAACACACACACACCACAAACAAACACATTATCCTCTCTGCATTCAAACAAAACACACCCCACAAACAAACACACATCACAGCATTCAAAACACACACACCACACAAAACACACATCACACCATTCAAACACACAGTACCACAAACACATCACACAGCATTCAAACACACACACCAGAAACAAACACATCACAGCATCCAAACACACACACACCACAAACAAAACACATCCCTGCATTCAAACACACACCACAAACAAACAAACACACATCACAGACCAAAACACACACACCCACAAACAAAACACATCCCCGTGACCAAACACACACACACCACAAACAAACAAACACATCACAGCATCCAAACACACACACACAGAAACAAACACATCACAGCATTCAAAACACACACACCACAAACAAACACATCACTGCATTCAAACACACAACCACAAACAAACACATCCCTGCATTCAAACACACACACCACAAACAAACACATCCCTGCATTCAAACACACACACTACACGCAAACACATCACACCATTCAAACACACACACCACAAACACATCACTGCATTCAAACACACACACCACAAACAAACACATTACCACATTCAAACACACTCACCACAAACAAACACATCCCTGCATTCAAACACACACCACAAACACATCACAGCATTCAAACACACACACCACAAACAAACACATTACCGCATTCAAACACACTCACCACAAACAAACACATCCCTGCATTCAAACACACCACAAACAAACACATCCCTGCATTCAAACACACACCACAAACACATCACAGCATCCAAACAGACACACACCACAAACAAACACATCCCCTGCATCCAAACACACACACACACCACAAACAAACACATCCCTGCATTCAAACAAACACACCCCACAAACAAACACATCACAGCATTCAAACACACACACTACACGCAAACACATCACACCATTCAAACACACACGCCACAAACACATCACAGCATTCAAACACACACACCAGAGACAAACACATCACAGCATTCAAACACACACACCACAAACAAACACATCCCTGCATTCAAACACACACACCACAAACAAACAAACACATCACAGCATTCAAACACACACACCACAAACAAACACATCCCTGCATTCAAACACACACACCACAAACAAACAAACACATCACAGCATTCAAACACACACACTACACGCAAACACATCACACCATTCAAACACACACACCACAAACAAACACATCCCTGCATTCAAACACACACCACAAACAAACAC
>OW240917.1:258047045-258139942 GCA_933207985.1 Pelobates cultripes | reverse complement strand
CTCTTTCTCCTGACACCTCACTAACCCACCCACCTCACTACCACTTCTACAACTCCATTATTTACCAATTAAGAACTAGTTATATTGTAAGCTCTCCTATCAAACAACTTTTTCAGTGTGTGAAATATGCTTTACCATTTTTACCATTTTTACACCACTCCCCTTAGAAGGTAAGCTTATTTTGTCCTCCAAACCCAACCTGTCGTGTTGCAGATTATGTTGTTGCTTTATCAATAATAATAATAATAATAATAATAATCTGGCAGTCATTGGACTAATTAAATGTTGAAATGCATTACAATGGACCCTCGGTGCAAATATATTATTCATCTAGCAAAAACAAAACACAAATCCATGTTTACTCGATATTGTACAGGGCTATAGAATTTCCTTCTTATCAGATGAGCATATTTTCATATAGCGTGACGGTACCCTTGTATTTAAGTCATGTTTGTGATTCAAATCCAGCAATATTGGCATTCATTTCTATAGGTGCAGTCAGCTTTTATATTACTGTATTTAACTAGTATGATTTGTTGTTGTCTTCTAGTTAAAATTCCCTGCCATGGGAACCAAGTGTCTGCTTCAGTTTCTTAATGCTGCAGATGTTTTCAATGCAATTAAATGTAATTTATCTACCTATCTATAAAGCTTTCTGTCTCTCTTTTGTTTATACTATTATTCCTATCAGTCGTCTTTGTGTCATTTTTTGATCTTGCTAGATCTGACATAAATCTGTAATTATTAGACAATATTAGTAGCGCTATATATATATATAAAACTTCCCTGGTCCCAGCCCGCGAAGTTCCCAGTCTTTTTAAATGCTCCGGTGCAGAATCTCCCTCCAAAATGTATATATAGTCCAAGTAGAGAGCACTCTGGAGTCTGTATAATAGGTTCCAAACTGCTGCTTTATTAAGCAAAAACAGTGATACAAGATATAGTCATCGTTTCAGTCTATGCAGACTTTTTTCAAGTCTTGAAAACGTTGACTGAACGACCGAAACGTTGACTTTTTCTTGTATCACTGTTTTTGCGCAATAAAGCAGGAGTTTGGAACCTATTATACAGACTCCAGAGTGCTCTCTACTTGGACTATATATATATATATGTGTGTGTATATATATATATATATATATATATATATCATAGTTATACATGTTTCTAAAATGTTAATGTAAACTCCAGCTACAGAGTCAAAACTTCTACCATACTCCAAAAAAGTGGTAATTGAGTAATTTTAAAGCAGCACTGTCACCTTCCAGTGTCTTTGCATAAATTACAGAGAACCCCAATGGTTACGTCACTGCTCACTTGTCAGGATTACTGTTTGATCCAGCACGTAGAACTGTACAGCACGGATGACAAATAAGTAACGTATTACCGGTCCTTAGAATGGCCGGATTTAACGTACAAAGAATAGTCAAAAATACTAGCCGAGGTCAGGGAACACAGAAAGGGACACAGCGATGAGGAAAGCCAGGAGTCAGGATACCAGAATATAGAGAAGCCAATAAACAAAGCCAAAGTCAAAAACCAGGTAGAAAACTATAAACAGGAACGCGCTCTCAGACAACCACAAGGGAAACCACGACAGGGCACTGAGCAGGTTGAGAACTGGGCCTAAATACCCCTCCTTTAGTTCTGATAGGCTGTAACCGGCCTTTGACCCCCAAAGTCAGTTACCAGGTTTCATTTGCATAATTGCTGCTCAGCATTAAACCTTCTGTGGATTAGGTTGCTGCTCGGCACAACTTTTCCTGTGTGGACAGTAAATGTCATTAACCACTTTTCTATAAGTGGATGAATACATGAGACCAGGTTTCATTTGCACAATTACTGCTCAGCATTAAAACTTCTGTGGATTAGGTTGCTGCTCGGCACAACTTTTCCTGTGTGGACAGTAAATGTCATTAACCACATTTCTATAAGCGGATGAATACGTGACATCACTGACATGAGGGTGCAGCAAAACTGAGATACCTGTTATCTGATGCTGTCCGCTGTGGGCGCCGCCATTTTCGATTTTAAAGGAACACTATAGTGTCAGGAGTAAAAATGTGTAATCCTAACACTATAGTTCTAAATAGCCGTTTAGGCTCTCAGCCTCCTCTTACCTCAGGTTAAAAGGGTGATGTTACTCACCTTTTTCCAGCGCTGCACACGTCTGGTCATGTTTGGACCCACCTATGCTCCATCCCCTTGGCTGAGATCATAAAACTTGATGATATTAGCCAATTCAATAGGAAAGCATTAGGAGGCTATCGCACATGCATCGCTATGGGGAAAGTTCAGTGCCTCCATGCAGAATGTGGAGGCGCTGAACGTGCAGCACTCAAGCAGAGTGACTGCTGCTGGAGGTGTCCCTAGGCTAAATAGACCTCAACAACTACATTAAGCTGTAGTTGTTCTGGTAACTATAGTGTACCTTTAAGCTCCAAGCATTTCAACTACCAGGGACCTACATCTGTTCTGTACTTTTGGACATACACAAGAGTATAACACTGAAGGATCCCATGAGACTAAGCAAGACGACAAATGTATTATCGGGCAATGCTTTTTTGCCACAGCTATCGCAATCAACAATGGAAAACATTTGCAGAAATGTATGGCAGAAGCTCTGCCTTTTGTCAAGTTTTTCCAGCTTGATGCTGTACGATAAAATAAAGTAATCTCTCTTTTGCCTTATGATATCTTTTGACTGCATTAGAATTGCAATAAAATTTTAAAGTGATCTTAATGAGCATTTCAGAAGGATTGTATCTTTCAAATGCTCAGAAAGATTTTAGTGACAAGAGCCGCTTAAACTACCTAACCTGGTAGCTAGGCATAGCAAATAAAACCCAGATGGTAAAATATATGTATTTAAAATCTCTTGCATATATGGAAAAAAAGTTCAAGAACTTTACTAATTTTAGACATTTCTGGGGATCCCGGAACTTCGCCCAAAATTATTATTCCCTGATATTATAATAATTAAATATAATTTGGCTGGAAACTTTGTTCAGCTATCAATCAAATAGTATTTCTATTATATGTATGCAAGTTATAAGCATTTTTCTTATGGTTTCAGAGTCTTGTAAAAAGAGCAGACTAGTGCTTGATTCTCTATAGAGTGTTTGTCTTGGATGGAGGCCTCAAACTTCCAAACCTATTTGTAAAATATGTTTAACCTTATTATATGTTTTACAATCCTCATGATAACTTGGTAGAAGAAACATATATTTTATTTGAAAATGAAACACTATATTTTGATATCTGATTACTTGTGTTAGCAGTTTTGTATGCATTTTATGTTTGCATAGGTATATCCCTGTTAGTCTGTGAGTCTCCTAGTGGCTGTCAGTTCTCTAGGGTTATCTATTAAAATGATTGAATGGACTAAACTGGATCCTCTTTATACTGAACCCTTATTATTATAGAGGAATTTTCTGTAGAAATTTTCCTCTTTTGTGGACCCCTTCTGTGCTCTTTCCTGGGACTTAATGGATTTGTAATAGCTTATTCTGAATTAGTCCCGAAAGGAAGATTCTGAAAAAAAAATATTTTAATCTGTGCATACCAAAAGGTAATTAGAAACAAATTAGCCCAATAACAGATGTTTTGATTAGCCTCCCGCAGACTTAGATATTTCTGTTTTCATTGCAAATAGAGGCCTCCATTTTAATTTTTTTTGTAAAATCTTTAAAATTATTTAATATTTTGAAAAATATTTAAATATTTTTGATATATTGATATACATATTTTATATTGTTTTCTATATAGTTTTATTGTATTTTAAAGCTAATCCCAAAAATATTAAATCGAGGCCATTGCTGGAAAAGTCCTTGAACTGCATATCTCTGGATAAATGCACCTGCACTGTCCCCATTTAACACAGCCTGGGGTAGCTCAGATATGCTTGCTAAATAGTCCATTAACCAAGCACTTTAACCTATGATGATGGTAAGATACCTACTACATACCATGGGTGCATAGTGTCTAAGGTGTAGTGCTTTCCATTAATAGATAGGATTGCGTTACAGGGTTTGAAGTTAAATAATGCCCAATGTGGTTTTGGACCATGCTGTATGCCCTACCTTGTCTTGCTGAATTTGGGTCATTTGGGAAGCCTAAAGTTTAGTGACAGCAAGAAACACCTTTTTTAAGGTAGGTTCATTTAGAGATAATGCCTGTGGGTGCAGCTCATTAGCCTTTGGTCTTGTGATTTATGACCTGTCCAGCCTTATTTTACATATTATATAGTTAACGTTTCTAAAGCATCTTTCTCTTTATGTAATACCTGTTTTGTTTTTGGTTTTTTTATTGTAAAGATAAAAATCACTTAAAAATGAGTAGACTGCTGCAGCCATCGGCGAGGCAGCTTTCCCGCAAACAAAGAACGCTGCTGTTCTAGATAGTTTGCTCTTCTGTGAGTGCAGCTTCACGTGGAAACCACACATCCATATCTGGAGAGTTAGAGGTGTGCTGCTAAAACTGTAGCAAGTTATTTCAGGTATTCTGCTTACATTCATCCTACCCATAATATGCTTGTAGAAACAGTAGTATTATTCCATGACTCTCCCTTCTGGCTCTCTCTTTCAGTCTGTAACTGTTTTGTGTATTGAGACAACAAACTGAATGATGGCATTTTGTGGATGAGTAATGCATGTGAAATTTATCAGGATACTGACAAGTTTATCCCAGGAAAAATGAACATAGAGGTCAAGGGGATTATCATGCATTTTGTGCATTGAGGATTTCTACTGAGAAACACACGTTATACCTCCTCTCTGTATATTCTCTGTATTTTTTCCTTCTCAAGAATTAAAGTCACAGTGGTCCTTTAACTCTTAAGTGTTTGCTTTATGATACATCATATAAAGTGATCTAATTACAGATGTTTTTCTTCACAATACTTTCAGAATAAAAGTATGTGTAGATTGCATATAAACTGCTCTGAATTAATTGAGTAAATAGCTGGATATTTGAAAGTAAGATATGTAATAACACTGTATATAATAACCCTGTGTATAATAACCCTGTGTATAATAGCAGTGTGTAATAACACTGTATATAATAACCCTATTAATATAATAACCCTGTATATATAACCCTGTGTATAATAACCCTATGAATATAGCAACTGTATATAATAACACTGTATAATAACCCTGTGTATAATAACCCTGTATATAATAACACTGTATATAATAACACGTGTATAATAACTTTATTAATATAATAACACCGTGTATAATAACACTGTATATAACACCGTGTATAATAACTACTGTATATAATAACCCTGTATAATAACCCTGTGTATAATAACACTGTATATAATAACCCTGTGTGTAATAACACCGTGTATAATAACACCGTGTATAATAACACTGTGTATAATAACCCTGTGTATAATAACCCTGTATATAATAACCCTGTATATAATAACACTGTATATAATAACCCTGTATATAATAACCCTGTGTATAATAACACCGTATATAATAACACCGTGTATAATAACCCTGTGTATAATAACCCTGTGTATAATAACCCTGTATATAATAACCCTGTGTGTAATAACCCTGTGTGTAATAACACTGTGTCTAATAACCCCGTATATAATAACCCTGTGTATAATAACCCCGTATATAATAACCCCGTATATAATAACACCGTGTATAATAACACCGTGTATAATAACCCCGTGTATAATAACACCGTGTATAATAACCCCGTGTATAATAACACCGTGTATAATAACCCCGTGTATAATAACCCCGTGTATAATAACACTGTGTATAATAACACTGTATATAATAACCCTGTATATAATAACACTGTGTATAATAGCACCGTGTATAATAACACCGTGTATAATAACACTGTATATAATAACCCTGTGTATAATAACCCTGTGTATAATAACCCTGTATATAATAACACTGTATATAATAACACAGTGTATAATAACACTGTATATAATAACACTGTGTATAATAACCCTGTGTATAATAACACTGTGTATAATAACCCTGTATATAATAACCCTGTGTATAATAACCCTGTGTATAATAACCCCGTGTGTAATAACACTGTATATAATAACCCTGTGTATAATAACCCTGTGTATAATAACCCTGTGTGTAATAACACTGTGTATAATAACCCCGTGTGTAATAACACTGTATATAATAACCCTGTGTATAATAACCCTGTGTATAATAACCCTGTGTGTAATAACACTGTATATAATAACCCTGTGTATAATAACCCTGTGTATAATAACCCAGTGTGTAATAACACTGTATATAATAACCCTGTGTATAATAACCCTGTATATAATAACCCTGTGTATAATAACCCTGAATATAATAACCCTGTATATAATAACACTGTGTATAATAACCCTGTGTATAATAACCCTGTATATAATAACACTGTATATAATAACACCGTGTATAATAACACTGTGTATAATAACACCGTGTATAATAACACTGTATATAATAACACCGTGTATAATAACACTGTATATAATAACCCTGTGTATAATAACCCTGTGTATAATAACACTGTATATAATAACCCTGTGTGTAATAACACCGTGTATAATAACACCGTGTATAATAACACTGTGTATAATAACCCTGTGTATAATAACCCTGTATATAATAACCCTGTATATAATAACACTGTATATAATAACCCTGTATATAATAACCCTGTGTATAATAACACCGTATATAATAACCCTGTATATAATAACACTGTATATAATAACACCGTGTATAATAACACTGTATATAATAACCCTGTGTATAATAACCCTGTGTATAATAACACTGTATATAATAACCCTGTGTGTAATAACACCGTGTATAATAACACCGTGTATAATAACACTGTGTATAATAACCCTGTGTATAATAACCCTGTATATAATAACCCTGTATATAATAACACTGTATATAATAACCCTGTATATAATAACCCTGTGTATAATAACACCGTATATAATAACACCGTGTATAATAACCCTGTGTATAATAACCCTGTGTATAATAACCCTGTATATAATAACCCTGTGTGTAATAACCCTGTGTGTAATAACACTGTGTCTAATAACCCCGTATATAATAACCCTGTGTATAATAACCCCGTATATAATAACCCCGTATATAATAACACCGTGTATAATAACACCGTGTATAATAACCCCGTGTATAATAACACCGTGTATAATAACCCCGTGTATAATAACACCGTGTATAATAACCCCGTGTATAATAACCCCGTGTATAATAACACTGTGTATAATAACACTGTATATAATAACCCTGTATATAATAACACTGTGTATAATAGCACCGTGTATAATAACACCGTGTATAATAACACTGTATATAATAACCCTGTGTATAATAACCCTGTGTATAATAACCCTGTATATAATAACACTGTATATAATAACACAGTGTATAATAACACTGTATATAATAACACTGTGTATAATAACCCTGTGTATAATAACACTGTATATAATAACCCTGTATATAATAACCCTGTGTATAATAACCCCGTGTATAATAACCCCGTGTGTAATAACACTGTATATAATAACCCTGTGTATAATAACCCTGTGTATAATAACCCTGTGTGTAATAACACTGTGTATAATAACCCCGTGTGTAATAACACTGTATGTAATAACCCTGTGTATAATAACCCTGTGTATAATAACCCTGTGTGTAATAACACTGTATATAATAACCCTGTGTATAATAACCCTGTGTATAATAACCCAGTGTGTAATAACACTGTATATAATAACCCTGTGTATAATAACCCTGTATATAATAACCCTGTGTATAATAACCCTGTGTGTAATAACACAGTGTATAATAACCCCGTATATAATAACCCTGTGTATAATAACCCCGTATATAATAACACCGTGTATAATAACACCGTGTATAATAACCCCGTGTATAATAACACCGTGTATAATAACCCTGTATATAATAACACTGTATATAATAACACAGTGTATAATAACACTGTATATAATAACACTGTGTATAATAACCCTGTGTATAATAACACTGTGTATAATAACCCTGTGTGTAATAACACTGTGTATAACACCGTGTATAATAACACCGTGTATAATAACACTGTATATAATAACCCTGTGTATAATAACCCTGTGTATAATAACCCTGTATATAATAACACTGTATATAATAACACCGTGTATAATAACACTGTATATAATAACACTGTGTATAATAACCCTGTGTATAATAACACTGTATATAATAACCCTGTATATAATAACCCTGTGTGTAATAACACTGTGTATAATAACACCGTGTATAATAACACTGTGTATAATAACCCTGTGTATAATAACACTGTATATAATAACACTGTATATAATAACCCTGTATATAATAACACTGTATATAATAACCCTGTATATAATAACCCTGTGTATAATAACACCGTATATAATAACACCGTGTATAATAACCCTGTGTATAATAACCCTGTATATAATAACCCTGTGTGTAATAACACTGTGTATAATAACCCCGTATATAATAACCCTGTGTATAATAACCCCGTATATAATAACCCCGTATATAATAACACCGTGTATAATAACACCGTGTATAATAACACCGTGTATAATAACCCCGTATATAATAACCCTGTGTATAATGTGTAATAACACTGTATATAATAACACCGTGTATTATAACCCTGTATATAATAACCCTGTATATAATAACACTGTATATAATAACCCCGTGTGTAATAATGTATATAATAACACCGTGTATAATAACCCCGTGTATAATAACACACTGTGTATAATAACACCGTATATAATAACCCTGTATATAATAACCCCGTGTATAATGTATATAATAACCCCGTGTATAATAACCCCGTATATAATAACACTGTGTATAATAACACCGTGTATAATAACCCCGTATATAATAACACTGTGTATAATAACACAGTGTATAATAACCCTGTATATAATAACACCGTGTATAATAACCCGTATATAATAACCCTGTATATAATAACACCGTGTATAATAACCCGTATATAATAACCCTGTGTATAATAACCCTGTGTATAATAACACTGTGTATAATAACACTGTGTATAATAACCCTGTATATAATAACACTGTGTATAATAACCCCGTATATAATAACACTGTGTATAATAACCCTGTGTATAATAACACCGTGTATAATAACCCTGTATATAATAACACTGTGTATAATAACCCTGTGTATAATAACACCGTGTATAATAGCCCCGTATATAATAACACTGTGTATAATAACACCGTGTATAATAACACTGTGTATAATAACCCCGTGTATAATAACCCAGTGTATAATAACCCCGTATATAATAACACTGTGTATAATAACACCGTGTATAATAACCCCGTATATAATAACACTGTGTATAATAACACCGTGTATAATAACACCGTGTATAATAACCCCGTATATAATAACACTGTGTATAATAACACCGTGTATAATAACACTGTGTATAATAACCCCGTATATAATAACCCCGTATATAATAACACTGTGTATAATAACACCGTGTATAATAACCCCGTATATAATAACCCTGTATATAATAACCCTGTGTATAATAACCCTGTATATAATAACACTGTGTATAATAACTCTGTATATAATAACCCTGTATATAATAACCCTGTGTATAATAACCCTGTATATAATAACCCTGTGTATAATAACACCGTATATAATAACACCGTATATAATAACACTGTATATAATAACACAGTGTGTAATAACACTGTGTATAATAACCCTGTATATAATAACACGGTATATAATAACACCGTGTGTAATAGCACTGTGTGTAATAACCCTGTATATAATAACACTGTGTATAATAACCCCGTATATAATAACACTGTGTATAATAACACTGTGTATAATAACCCTGTATATAATAACCCTGTATATAATAACACTGTGTATAATAACCCTGTATATAATAACACCGTGTATAATAACCCTGTATATAATAATCCTGTATATAATAACCCTGTGTATAATAACACTGTATATAATAACACTGTGTATAATAACCCTGTATATAATAACCCTGTGTATAATAACACTGTATATAATAACACTGTATATAATAACACTGCATATAATAACCCTGTGTATAATAACACTGTGTATAATAACACTGTATATAATAACCCTGTGTATAATAACACTGTATATAATAACACTGTATATAATAACACCGTGTATAATAACCCTGTATATAATAACCCTGTGTATAATAACACCGTGTATAATAACCCTGTATATAGTAACCATGTATATAATAACCCTGTGTATAATAACCCTGTATATAATAACCCTGTGTATAATAACACTGTATATAATAACACCGTGTATAATAACACTGTATATAATAACACTGTATATAATAACCCTGTGTATAATAATACTGTGTAAAATAACACTGTATATAATAACCCTGTGTATAATAACCCTGTATATAATAACCCTGTATATAATAACCCTGTGTATAATAACCCTGTGTATAATAACACTGTATATAATAACACAGTGTATAATAACCATGTGTATAATAACACTGTATATAATAACACTGTATATAATAACACTGTGTATAATAACCCTGTATATAATAACCCTGTATATAATAAACCCTGTATCCACTACCCTCTCAGTAAAGAATAATATATAACATATAATGTCACTGTATATAATATATTATACAATGTCACTGTATGTAATATATATATCTTTATATATTATATATTATATATAATGTCATTGTATATAATATGTTATGTCACCGTATAAAATATATACATTTCTTAATAAGTGATTGAACAGTACTGACTGGCATTTTCAATGCTTTTGATATATTTTTATATCCTTTTCCATCTTTATAAAGTTCCATTACCTTGTTACGCAGGTCTTTTGACAGTTCTTTTCCATGGCTCAGTATCTAGCCTTCTCAGTGCATCCACATGAGAACTAACAAACTCATTGATTATTTATACTCAGACATTAATTCCGATTAAAAAAGCCACAGTTGTTGGACATTAACCTTTAATTGCCATTTTAACCTGTGTGTGTAGCTGTCAATCAGATAACAGGTCCTTAGTGGATATACACCAAACAAATTGGTAGAGTATCTTTCTAAGATTTAAAAATAAAGATTGGATATGGCTACCATAACCACTGTTTCCCTAGTATAAAATAACCACAACCCGGGGTTAGACAATCAAAATGAAACACACTAATTGAAATAAATCAATTAAAAATACACAGGATTCAGTGGAAATGAAAATATATAGAGCACTTCACAATGAATGGAAATTAATATTTACTCTCTTATTCAAATACAAATGTGTCAGCTGGTCATGTCATCACCACCTATTAAATAAGGAAGGCAGAGTCTATGAGCTGCTGAAAATAATCTAATATAGGTTTCAATAAATGAATCCGATATATATGGCTGGATAATATAGATAAAATAAAATAAAATAAAATAGAACCCCTCCAAGGGTTAAAATCTGATGCAGCAGACAGATACTTTTCAAAGTTTATTAGTAAATGACAAAAGATGCTACAAATATATGTAGCTTTCAATAAAAGTCCCAAAAAAAGAGTAGCAAATAAGACAGCACCATTACCAGGTTTAACAGACCTCGAGCCCAAAAGATATTGAAATCACTTTCTCGCCGGCCGGACAGAGGTGAATGGGATCTTCCTCGTGCTATGTACCGCTGGTTTCTAGCCACGTGCGTTCCACTGTGGCTCAGGAAGTGATCGGGAATCACGAAACGCGTAAGGCGGCATCTGCAAACGAACATACATCGGTCCCGAGAGTGAGCATCTCTGACACACATCCTGTGTGTCCGGCCGACATGACCAGCTGACACATTTGTATTTGAATAAGAGAGCAAATATTAATTTCCATTCATTGTGAAGTGCTCTATATATTTTCATTTCCACTGAATCCTGTGTATTTTTAATTGATTTATTTCAATTAGTGTGTTTCATTCAGATAACAGGTCCTGTTACTTCCTGGTTTGGTTAGCAGAGTGGAACTAAACTTAAAAGGCAGAAACTGCCCAGAGTACCTGCCTTGCAAAGACTTCTCATTGAGTTGCATTGGGAAGTCTGAGCGGGGGTTAGAAGGGGAGGGCTTGCAAAGGCTGCAGACAAGAGATCTGCAGGTTTTGCAAGCTGTTTTTTAGCTATAACCCAAATGAAAAAAAAAATCATAATTAAATGCATGCATGTTTTGATTTGAGGTATATCTACTAAACAGTGACTTTATAAAAAAAAATGTTTGTATTTGGGCGTGGAGCGTCTCTTTAAGGATGACTTAGGGTTTGGAGTGATTTGATACAGAAAGGATTTAGAATAAGGGGATACCTGCCCTTAAGACACTGAACCGGGGGTGGGGACTGACAACCAACTGAGATAGCCGCATGTGGCTACAGCTCCTCAGAAAAGAACCTTTATAAGCCACAAACTGGACATTAACATTATATTTTGGGCAATAATCCTGCTATATTTTTTGAGGAATACTCTGCTGAATTTCGAGCCTGCTACTGCATGAATCCAGAAGATGTATCCCATGTTAAGCTTCTCGGAGGCCTTAACATACTCCAGGCATGGGAAACGGCTGAGCCTCTTCCTTGATTTACTGATTGCTTGTTCTGAAGCCCTGTTCCCCTCCCCCCCTTGGACCCGCGGGGGATATCCCGGTATCCACTGGTATACTCTTGTAGCCTAATCTGCGAGACATCGATATTATGGGAGAGTAAAGACCTACTCTATGAGATGACTGCAGTACTAGGGCCTGCTGATCCACAGGCCTTCCCACAGCCACCTGCTCAAGTGGACCTGCTTCTTTGAGCTTTGGACTGCCTGTTTGCCCAATTTTGGGGGAATCTATCCGCCCGAGCTCCAATCTTACCTGCTACTCCTAAACACAGAGCCAAAGCCTTCCTGATGCGGTCTGATGACCGACGCTGTAAAGCGGGGTTTCTCCCAGTCATCCCGCACGGCATCACAGAAGCAGAGGAGGAGACGCAAGCGGCTGGTGTATACACGCCAAGGGTCTGACTCCAACGCCTGTTCCCGCTCTCTTGGACAGTGAGGTAAAAACGGGACAACCAGGTGGAGGTTCCTTGATGAGCGATGCTGGATGCAGATGGCGGGTGGTACACAAGAACAGGCCACAGCCATCAGAAGCTCTTGGATGCCGGGGGGCCTCACATTGAAGAGTTCTGAGTCGTGGGCCAGGTGTGGCGCTCACTTTCAATATTGATGGGATACAGCTGCCTAGTGGCAGTGTCTTCACCTCAGAGGGCATCGGTTGAGCAGGCTACAGATATAATGAGATGCTGCCTTCCATTCAACCTCTCTCATTTCAGATACTAGCAAATATAGTTTATTTTTATTATAATGCAACCATTTCCCAAGTTCTCTGTTTTCTCTCTTACTGACATCTTTCTGTTTTGAGCTATCCTTTATTATAAAAAGTGCAGTATGCTGACATTTCACATTGCCCTTGTAACTGTGCATTGTCCTCTATACTCAAAGAAAGCTTTGAGTGTCACTAAGTGTCACTACCAAAAATAAAGAATATGGCACTGAGACATGTCAATCATTCAGGTTTAGAATTTGCATAATTTTGTGGTTGATTTGTCATCATTTTAGTGGTTAATTAAATTAATATTGTAAATTTTTATATTGTTTTTACCCTGACTGCCACCCTATGGCTTGTTGTGAGTAGTGTCTGTGGTTACTTGTAGATCGCCCCCGTGTGGTTAATCCTTTGGTACTTCAGATCAAACATATACAGAAAATGTATTTGTGGCTTTTATGATATCTGTGCAATTATGGGTATATTACGAGAGCAAGCCCCTGTGTGTGTCACAGACAAACCGTGGGAGGAAGAAAAGAATAGCAGTGAAATCAGAGCAGAGCTGGCTACCCATGGCACTGGGGGACAACTATAAACAAATTGCCTAATTTGCGACCAAACCAGCACATCACACTCTAGAGGGGACCATTACACACACACACACACACACACACACACTTTTATTTCCTATATATATACATACAAGGAAGAATAGTGTGCAATATCCCCTTCTGCTGCTGATGTACATTTATTTCCAATCCTATTATCTTAAAGGGACACTGTAGGCACCAAAACAACTTTTGAAGCAGTTTTAGTGTATAGATCAGGAGTGCCCAAAAAGTAGACCCCAAGATGTTGTACAACTATAACTCCCATGAGACTCTGCAATGCCTTTCAAATGGAAAAACATCACCGTAGCTGTAGTTTCAAAACATCTGCACACTTCCTGTAAAAACATCTAATGTTTACACTTCCTTTATTGAAAATTCCGTTAATTTTAGAATTTCTTATCTCCTGCTCTGTTAATAGCACATAGACCATGCAGGAGTCTCCTGTATGTAATTAAAGTTCAATTTACAGAGCAAGAGATACAAATATCTAAAGCAGGGCTTGACAAATTTGCTTGGAATCTAGGAGCCAGCAAAAAAAAGTTAGGAGCCAGGTTTTTAAATGTCAAAAATACAATTCTTAAAGGGTCACTATAGTCACCAGAACCACTACAGTTTAATGTAGTTGTTCTCGTGTCTATAACCTGTCCCTCCACACTTTTTAATGTAAACCCTTGGTGTCTAGTAGCGCTTCTAGTGAAAGTCACTCAGACGGCTTCTAGCGTGCATCCTGGGTCAGTGCTGCACAGTGTGCAACACCTACATTTAGCGTCTCCACGCTCTGTATGGAGACTCTGAACGTTCCCCATAGAGATGCATACAATTAATCTCTATGAGGAGATGCTGATTGGCGTAGCATGGCGTTTTGCAACACATGCTATAGCCTCCAATGCTTTCCTATAGGAAAGCATTGGATTGGCTGAGATCATCAAGATTGATGATAGCAGTCATGAAGGCAGGGCCAGCTAAGGTGAGATCAGTACAGCATGGGGCGGAAAAAGGTAAATAAAAAAACAAAAACCCCTTACCCATGTGATTTGAGGGGGACTGGTCACCTAAACACACGCTCATTGACACACACTCACGCGCACTGACACACACATACTCACTCACTCTTGACACACACATACACATGCTCACTCACCGACACACGCTCATTCACTGACACACTAACCCCCCCCACGCTCTCTATCAGCTGGACGGCCGACCGACCACACATGCTTTCCCTTTAGCCGGGTGTGCGACCAGCCGACTGCATGCCCGCGCTCTTTATGAGCCAGCCGCTCGCTTCCACTCATATGCAGCCGACCACCTCAGGGGCAGAAGGGCCAACAAATCCCAAGCGCCAGGACTAAAACCCTAGTCACCCGATCTAAAGTAAGTTACATCTGATTGAAAATTAAACCATGATGTTTTCATGCAGGCTGTGTCAGTTACAGCCAGGGGAGGTGTGGCTAGGGCTGCATAAACAGAAAAAAAACGTATTTAACTCCTAAATGGCAGGCAGACGAGTGAGCAGTGAGGCTTGATCTATACACGAAAACTGGTTCATTAAAGGGACACTATAGTCACCAGAACACCTACAGCCAATTGTATTTGTTCTGGTGAGTAGAATTATTCCCTTCAGGCTTTTTGCTGTAAACACTGTCTTTTCAGAGAAAAGAAAATGGCTGCTAGAGGTGCTTCCTGGGGCAGTGCTGCACAGTGTGACTGATATTTAGTGTCTCCACCCTCTGCATGCAGACACTGAACTTTCCTCCTAGAGATGCATTGATTTAAAGGATCTCTATGAGGAGATGCTGATTGGCCAGCACAGTATTTTGCTTGTGCTGGCTCTGCCCCTGATCTGTATCACTGACAATTTCAGCCAATCCAATATTTTCATATGGGAAAGCATTGTGATTGGCTCAGACCACCACTTCTGATAATGTCAGCCAAGCTGGCAGGATAGGGGCAGAGCCAGCAGCAGCAGACTAGAATAAAGGTAAGATTGTAATATATTTAGGGGAGCTAGGGGGCAGGGGAGCTAAATGGTGATTTTAACACTACAGAGTCAGGATCGCATGTTTGCATTCCTGACCCTATAGGACGCAGGACAATTTCATGCAAAACCTCATGAAAGGCCAGGAAGCCCTCTAGTGGCTGTCTGGTACACAGTAACAAGAGGCAGTCTTAGCGCTGCAATGTAAATTTGGCAGTTTCTCTAAAACATGTTTTACATTGCAGGATTCAGGGGGACAGGAACAGCGCACATAGTCCCTTCAAAGCAACACTATTACTTGATATTTTCTCATTCTTTCTCCCCATGAAAGATTATTACATTTCTGAATTTCAGTGATTTGAAGTGGTCATGGTGCCTGGAGTGTGTACAAGCAGTGTTTCGCTATGAAACGATATACATAAGAGAGATTAATCACTTAAATGCTGGAGGTGTAACTCCACCTCTGACAGTGTCATTAGACAGCTGGCTAATGTGAATTCTGTGCAAAATTGGTGTCTGACACAACGCTACTCCGTGCCAGCCCTGTCCTACCCACAGTCTGTCCTTCCCTTGTACTCCAGCAAGGGGGAATGATGTCAGGCAACAAAGATTTTTACTGTTAGTTTATTATTTTTATTGTTTAACTTTGGGGGAGAAAGGGGCAAACCACCGAAGAAATGATTACTGGAACCAAAATCAGTGTTTTATGAAAACTCTTTAAGGTAAGCGTAAATCACACATAGCTCCACAATCTATCTGTGTTTTCGAGGCAGTTTTGTGCTCTGGGCATGCCTGTGCATCCTCAGGCGTTTGTTGAAAATCTAAGTGCGGTCATGCATTCCTTTCATAATGTACCATAACCATTTACACTCTCGTTATACAGGTTTAGTGCAGATAATCATGTTTTTAAACAGACACATTGTGTAGATTACGCTGCCTGTCGTGAGATAACAACATTGTTATTTAGAATCATCGTGATTCAGTGCTTTGTTTTTTCTGTATTTTGTGAGTTCTAACACTGAATGGTCCAGTTCTTTATAGAATTCTAAATGATAAATTCTTTATAGTTAATTTGCTGTTTCGAGTTAATCATTTAATCTTGTTTTATGTATAAGGAAATTAATTTCTCACAAGTAAAAGTATACTATTGTACCAACAAATCATATTCCTTTTTTATTTTAAACTGTTCTTGGCATAATTTTCACCTCTGCCCCCCCCTTTTAGTTCTAAAAATTCGAAGAAAATAAATCCAGAGGCATACCTAGACAATATCAGAACCTGCGGCTCTGGCTCTCCACTTACTATGTGACAGGAAGTGAGAAGGCTCTAAGACAAAGTGGGAATCATAATGCTTACCTCCCGACATTGGTGTGAAGTCTGGATGGCCTTCAAGGGGAAATCTATAATGGGTGGGCTTGAGCAGAAGTGGGCATCACACCCACTGAAAGGTCGTATCGGCTGGAGTTACAAGGTGTTACTTCAAATATCTCAGCAACCTGCATCGGTATGACCTGTACAGTGTGACAGAGAGCTGGGGATGTTGTGTTTCCACAACGTCATTACCACCGATGTCAACCAACATGTGTTATGAATGCCTTCTGCATCTCTTGAAAAACATCTTACATACTCATCATATTACGGATGGCCGCAGATGCTGAATTCCAGGAAATATCCTAGTGGGTCAGCCCAGGTCTGAAGAACATTAAGAACTCCACTCACCAGCTCAGACAAAACTCCATTAAATTCAAAGCTAGCAAAGGCACATTTTCGTGCCGGTGGTGTAACTCCAGCCTTGGCATCCTTACTGGGTGGTCATTAGCCAGCCTGGAACAATGTCAATTCTGTGCTTTCAGCTGATGAATCCAGATGTTGTAAGCCAGCAGGAGTAGAGACCCAGTGCCCGACGGGGACCCAGGTAATTGGACAAACCATTGTAAAAGTATCGAGGGACAGTGCAGGATATGTCTGCCATTATGACCATTACAGAGTTTTGCAGTAGTTCTAATGGTTGGAGTAATCATTTGAATTCCTAACAGTTCTCACTTTTAATGATTTTTTTTTTTAAACTATGAGATGTATTTTGGGAACCCCAGAGAGAGCCACTCCTAATCTGATTACCCTGCAGCTTGATAATATCTTGGTAGGTTTATCTAGCACAGCAAGATACCACTACAGCTATTTTTTTTATTAATAAAGAAAGTAAACAGAAACCAAAACTGTTGCATGTCATGAGAATCGTTCATATGTTTCTGTATGATTAATTCAGAAAGCTAATTATTATAGACATTGAACTATATGAGGTTAAATGATTGTATTTAAACACTTCCTTTTTAAGAAAAAAATTAAATAAACTTTCTCAAGAAGCAAAACTGAAAATGAACCTGTTCTTAGAACATGACAAAGGAATTTACTCGAACTCTAGCAGAAGGAAACCTGATCACAGTTTCTCATCAATACAGTTTACATTTACTGGAATCATTTCACAATTTGCTTCCATTAAGTTAATTATCCTTTTGTCCCCTAGGGGGCGGTGCTGGTTCAGTAATGCTCCGTGTTACTCTTTGCCAGGAATTTATTTGCATTTGAAAATTTTGGCCCGGAATTGCAGAATTTCTCCAAGGCAGTTATTTTTTAGTTTGCCGATTTTGGCCTGAATTTGCAAAATAACTTTGAATTCCTGACTGACTGTGAATTAGGGAGTTCAAATCGGTGAAATCTGGTGCAGTTAGAGCATTTTCTTTCCATCATGACCTATAACAGCTGCATGCTTTTCTGGATATCATAAAGAAATCTTAGTACAGGATTAGATAAATTATTCCTCCGCGGCCGCCCTGAGCACCACCAGAAAAAGGGTTACGTGTTCAGAAAAATGCGCTGAATCCAGGAATCCTACCTACAGCTGTTGTCGGACGGCTTTTCCCAGAATTCCTGGCAAGCCGTTGGCAAAGAAAGAATTCTGAGATTTGTAAGACAAGATCTGTCAGGCAGAGCTGCATTATCTGTCAGGGTTGTCAGATATCATACAGATGGAAATGACATGAAAGGTTCTGCCCCGCAGTATGTAGAATTAATGTATTGCTGGATTCCTGTTTGATTCATTGAGTTCCACTGACAGAATTTGAATACACTCTGGACCCCTTAAGCAGTTTATCTTGCTGAAGCTCTTTACGTGTTCATATTACAAAAAGTGCAGATTTCAATAGAAATTGTATCTTTTATAAATGATACTTGTTACACCCTCCCCTACCTGTCAATCAGACACCCCGTCCTGTTACTTCCTGGTTTGTTGAGCTCAGTGAACATAAATTCAAGAGGCAGCAATTGCCCAGAGCACCTGCTGTGCAAAGACTTCTCATTGAGCTGCATTGGGAAGTCTGCGATTGGACAGACACAGAAAGTCTGGGCGGGGTTAGACGTTGGAAGGATTGCAAAGGCTGCAGATGAGAGATCTTCAGCTTTTACAAACTATTTTTATATATACGTCCTGTGAAAGAATGCATAAGTAAATGCATGCATGTTTTTATTGCTAGTAAATCTACAAAATAATATTTAGATGGTAGTAATTTTTTAGCTATGCCGCTGAGCATACACATTGCCGTGGAGGAAGATTCAGGTAAACCGTTATGGGCGTTACAACTCTACAACATAACATCTATTAATGCAGTCTAGAACACATGGAAAGTTGTTGTGTTTTTCATGTGTAACGGCGCTCCCTGTACCCCTGGCTGGGTACCTCCGGCAAGGACCGCTTCCTAGCTGGAACAGGGGACAAACCTCCGCACTCTTGCCCTCAGTCGCCATGGCTTGACTGGAGTCCTGGAACCGCTCTCTCCTGGAGCCGAATGAGGAACTCGCTCTAGCCACCCCCAGGTACTGGACGACACTCAGTCCTGGGAACTCTAGTCCTTACAAGTTCTGGGAGTACAAGCTGGGATAAATTTAATCTGGCCAGATGGCCTGCTTTTATACATTTCTGAACACAGACAAGCACGCCCATGACACTCCCACAGAAAACAGGATAATCCTTCCCCTATGCTTGGGAGATCATTGAGTCAGGAATAGTGATGTCCCGAACGGTTTGCCGAACGGTTCGCCACGAACGGTTCGCCACGAATGGTTTGCCACGGACTCATCATTGAGTAAACTTTGACCCTGTACCTCACAGTCAACAGATACATGCCAGCCAATCAGCAGCAGACCCTCCCTCCAAGACCCTCCCACCTCCTGGACAGCATCCATTTTGAAGCTGCATTCTTAGTGAACTGTCCAGGAGTTGGGAGGGTCTGGGAGGGAGGGTCTGCTGCTGATTGGCTGGAATGTGTCTGCTGATTGTGAGGTACAGGGTCAAAGTTTACTCAATGATGAGTCCGCGGCAAACCGTTCGTGGCGAACCATTCGTGAACCGTTCGGGACATCACTAGTCAGGAACTCTACAAAACTCAATTATCTCCAGGCACAAAAAACACATATTTCATAAACACCCCAAAACAGTTCCAGAAAATCAGGGCTTGCGGTCGTTCTAGTTCGGTAGTTTAAAAAACAAACAAACTACTGAACATAGTCGATGTTCTTACCCTGGAGCTTGTTCACCTTGTTCGTGGGAACGTTTCCACCGAACAGTCGCTTCCAGGCGATCATGGAAGTCCAGCGGTGTTCGGGAGTTTGTGTCCGAAAATAGTTCCATGAACTCGACGACCAAACACTGCTTCCTGTGTTCATGTGAACAAGATGGCTGCCACCTCGTGGTCGTCCATAGGAAATGCGGCCACCCATACAAACACTTAGAACACTGCCGTGGAAATTGCTACAAAGTAGCAATTAGGTTTAACAAGCCCCAGGGTGGTCTCCGGTTCATGCGGCTGTTCGGTTCCCGAACCATACAGTCCAAACACACAAACAGAGACTTTTACATCACATATTACAGGGTCCGTAGTCTGTGGGCAGGAGGCTGGCAAGCAGGCTTCTCCAGGAGCTTGTGGCAAACTCACGTGAGAAGGGGAGTTTGTAACAACATGATACTCTCTCTTTGGTTGAAACACCTCATCTGGTTGTCAGTTCCATGAACTAAGTACACTTTAAATTTTTCTACAAGTAGGAACATTAGAGAAAGATTCTTCCGTCATATAAAAGAACCTACATTCACTTGCAAAATGCAAATCTCTTGGGACATGTCCAATTGCTTTACGAATTGTGAAATACAGGAAACTGACACAATTCCAGATGGGCCACCGGTGCCAGGGACAATCACACTGGTAAGAAGGCAATGCGACTGTTACGAGAAGAAAAACTGTTCCCTTGAACAGCAGGAATCTGTAATTACTAGCGCCAACAGGAAAATCTCTCTCCAGATTTGACAGCTACCAACTTGAGCTAGCATTTAAAGGGACACTTTCATTAAAATTAAGTTGTTATAATATAAGGAGGTCCACTTACTCTAAGTCTTCAATCCAGCGCCCATCAGGTCTCCCCTGAACCTCCATTGCAGTCTGAGGGTTGATTAAGGAAGCCTCGGACTGGGTGCCAGGCTGAAAGATGCCGGATTGAAAACTTTGGGGTTAAACCATTTGTAGCACAGGCCGTGTACCGTACGATCTCCACTCCTTTAAAGACTACCGCTATCATGGGGAAAATGGGAAATGTATGCAGACTGCAATTCATGGTTTAATAAAAGTCCTGATCATTCGGCTAATTGTTTCTACATTGCTATTACTATACCACATATTAATGATTGAATGCTTTGTTGCAACAGAAGGGAAGAATTTACTACAAGGAAGTGCTGATCCTGCACAATGGAGAGTTAATTATTCTGAGAAATCAAAAAGAAAAAAAATGATGCAGAATGCAGTGTGAATTTGGGTAGGATTATTTTACAAACTGGAAATAAGGCGGAGAATGAATTCAATAAATATGCTGTATTGGCCTAAAATGAGCAATTGGGAGTTTTATTGCTGTGGAGCTCTGTGATACATTCATACACACTGTGTATTACTGTTAGTTTTATCGCGGTGGAGCTCTGTGATTCTCTCATACACACTGCACATTACTGTGAGTTTTATTGCTGTGGAGCTCTGTGATACATTCATACACACTGTGCATTACTGGGAGTTTCATTGCTGTGGAGCTCTGTGATACCCTCATACACACTGCACGTTACTGTGTTTTATTACTGTGGAGCTCTGTGATACCCTCATAAACACTGCATGTTACTGTGAGTTTTATTGCTGTGGAGCTCTGTGATACACTCATACACACATTACTGTGAGTTTTATTACTGTGGAGCTCTGTGATACACATACACACTGTGCATTACTGTGAGTTTATTACTGTGGAGCTCTGTGATACACTCATACACACTATGCATTACTGTGAGTTTTATTGCTGTGGAGCTCTGTGATACACTCATACACACTGCACATTACTGTGAGTTTTATTGCTGTGGAGCTCTGTGATTCCCTCATACACACTGCACATTACTGTGAGTTTTATTGCTGTGGAGCTCTGTGATACACACTGTGCATTACTGTGAGTTTATTGCTGTGGAGCTCTGTGATACACTCATACACACTGCACATTACTGTGAGTTTTATTGCTGTGGAGCTCTGTGATCCCCTCATACACACTGCACATTACTGTGAGTTTTATTGCTGTGGAGCTCTGTGATTCCCTCATACACACTGCACATTACTGTGAGTTTTACTGCTCTGGAGCACTGTGATACTCATACACACTGCACATTACTGTGAGTTTTATTGCTGTGGAGCTCTGTGATACACACTGCATTACTGTGAGTTTATTGCTGTGGAGCTCTGTGATACCCTCATACACACTGCACATTACTGTGAGTTTTATTGCTGTGGAGCTCTGTGATTCCCTCATACACACTGCACATTACTGTGAGTTTTATTGCTGTGGAGCTCTGTGATACACATACACACTGTGTATTACTGTGAGTTTTATTGCTGTGGAGTTCTGTGATACACTCACACACACTGCACATTACTATGAGTTTTATTGCTGTGGAGCTCTGTGATACCCTCATACACACTGCACGTTACTGTGAGTTTTATTGCTGTGGAGCTCTGTGATACACTCATACACACTGTGCATTACTGTGAGTTTTATTGCTGTGGAGCTCTGTGATACACTCATACACACTTTGCATTACTGTGAGTTTTATTGCTGTGGAGCTCTGTGATACACTCATACACACTATGCATTACTGTGAGTTTTATTACTGTGGAGCTCTGTGATACACTCACACACACTGCACATTACTGGGAGTTTTATTACTGTGGAGCTCTGTGATACATCATACACACTGCACATTACTGTGAGTTTTATTGCTGTGGAGCTCTGTGATACTCATACACACTGTACATTACTGTGAGTTTTATTGCTGTGGAGCTCTGTGATACACTCATACACACTGTGCATTACTGTGAGTTTTATTGCTGTGGAGCTCTGTGATTCTCTCATTCACACTGCATGTTACTGTGAGTTTTATTGCTGTGGAGCTCTGTGATACACTCATACACACTATGCATTACTGTGAGTTTTATTACTGTGGAGCTCTGTGATACCCTCATACACACTGCACGTTACTGTGCGTTTTATTGATGTGGAGCTCTGTGATACCCTCATAAACACTGCATGTTACTGTGAGTTTTATTGCTGTGGAGCTCTGTGATACACTCATACACACTGCTCGTTACTGTGAGTTTTATTGCTGTGGAGCTCTGTGATACACATACACACTGTGCATTACTTTGAGTTTATTACTGTGGAGCTCTGTGATACATTCATACACACTGCACATTGCTGTGAGTTTTATTACTGTGGAGCTCTGTGATACACCCATACACACTACACATTACTGTGAGTTTTATTACTGTGGAGCTCTGTGATACACATACACACTGTGCATTACTGTGAGTTTATTGCTGTGGAGCTCTGTGATACACTCATACACACTGTGCATTACTGTGTTGTATTACTGTGGAGCTCTGTGATACCCTCATTAACACTGCATGTTACTGTGAGTTTTATTGCTGTGGAGCTCTGTGATACCCTCATACACACTGCACATTACTGTGAGTTTATTACTGTGGAGCTCTGTGATACACTCTGTGACAGAACCATCTGTCTGCTGGATTTTTGCCCGTTCGTCTGTTTGTCCCCGTTCGTATGAATGGCTGGTTTCTATAGCCCAGCCATTCGAATGACTCTTTTTCCCGAACAAAACCGCCGAACGAACGGCCACCCAAGTGAGGAGTGTGCTGCAGGTTAACGAAGTGATCACCATTATAACGTTGTGGTTAACCGCAGACACTTCTCAATTAAACCGAACTCAGGGTGGTCGTCGTTCGTATGTCGACCACGAGGCAGCGGCCATTTTAAATCATGCGAACGCTCAGCGGTGTTTGGCTCTATTTCTATGGAACGGAAAACGGACACTTTTTCTGTCGAACACCGCTGAAACAAGGGAACGCCTGGCTGCCTCCACGAAAGCATGCGAACATCGGCCGTTCGGGAGATTGAGAACACACAAAAGACTTAACCCAGATAGCCCACCCATGGAGTCATTCGTGTACCGAAGGACTGTAAGAACTTTGACTCCATGGCGATTGAACTATGTGTGTGGGATCTGAGCGCTATTCGCCAATAATATGCACTCAGATCCAGGCTATCTGGGGACATGTAATACGAATGGGAAATGTTCAGTCTTCATGTAGTTATGCATTTTTGTGTCTTTTATTATTTCATGTTTAAGATGGCGACTGTCCTTGTCCTGGAGTTAATTGAGTTACTTGGTAATTAACTCCAGGACAGAGGGGAGGGAATCAGAATGTACTGTGGGTAAAATATGTGACTGTGTGTCAGAAATGTCCTGCTATCTGTCTGTACTTTAAGTCTTCCATTTGGTCCCCTAGGGGAGTGTCCACCAGGTGGGAGACCTGCATAAATACGGGCAGGTAGCCCACAGTAAACCCAGATCTTATTTGACCCTCAATGCGGAGCTTCTGTCTCGTTATTGGGGGGATTTCTTCTTCACGTTTAGAGACTGCTGGATGGAACGAAAGCCGCTTTGGGGATATTATTGTTCGACGGTTCCTAGCAGTTCGTATATTGCCGTTCGGGAGTTTGGAGCCGTTCGTGGATTTCGATCGGGAGATTGCCGCTTCCCCTGCATTTGGTTCGTGGGTTACAGAGTAAGCGAACAGAGACTGTACTGCAGCCGGGGAAGGTTTACTAAACGGCGGTTTGGCTTAAAGACACGGGAGGTGTCTTAACAATTGGTGGCAAGCGACGGGATGAATCCTACAGCACTGGAGGTCAGCTACAAGACATGCAGTACGAGGAATTAAGGCGTGCTACACTTAAGGACATATTGGAACGCCGAGGAAGGTCAGCAAGCAATTTAAAGAAACGGGAGATTATTGCTTTGCTAATGGAGATGGATGCAGCAACGGGAATGGAAAGAGTCAACGTGCCCAGTACCTTGGATTTAACACCCGAGGAAATACAATTCAACCGGGCAGTACAAATAAGGCTGGCACATTTTGGCCCCAACCCCTCAGCTGACATCGTGGTTCGTGTGCAGGCAGCAGTGGCAACACAACAGGCAGCCCGGGAAAGAGGAGCTGCAGCAGCAGAGGTACCGTATGACAATAATGTGGTTGCTAGAAAAAAGGTACCTTTTGCTGCGTTTAAAAATTTTGTGGAAACAGAGGGAGAGATTGATGGATTTTTGGCAGACTTTGAGAGGCAGTGTGCGCTACATCAGGTACCTGCAGATGAATGGGTCACCATCCTCTCTGGGAAATTATCTGGCCGGGCTAGTGAAGCTTTTCGGGCCATCCCAGAGGAGGAGATCACCAGCTATCGGGCTGTGAAAGAGGCGCTCCTAGCCAGGTATGCAGTAACCCCAGAGGCGTACAGGCGGAGGTTTAGAGAAACCAACAAGCTGGTTGGGGACTCTTATGTGGAATGGGCCTGCAGAGTCCATCGTACCGCAGCCCACTGGATGGCTGGATGCCAAGCGGTAACTGGGGAGGAGGTGTTACAAGTGTTCCTGCTGGAGCACTGCTTTGATAGACTACCTGCTGGGGTCCGGGAATGGGTCAGAGACAGAAAACCCTCTACCCTACCCGAGGCTGCCCGTCTGGCAGACGAATACACGGATGCCCGCAAGTTGGATGGTACAGCTGCTAAAGCCCCTGCCAGACTGGAATATCGACCAGCAGTAACACCCGCTCCTGCAGTCTACCAACCCCCAGTACACCGTACCCCAGCCGCACCACCAGCTAACAATTATATGCAACCAGCCCGATTTAATGCCCGGGAGTACTCCCAACCCATCCGGTGCTATGGATGCAAGCAGTTGGGGCACAAGCGTCCTGAGTGCCCCCTGAACAGTGCCAACCAGGCTCAGTCCTGGAGGAGACCAGTTAACGGAAACCAGCGCCCACCTCAGCCTGCTGCTCACTGCCTAGAGCAGGAGGAATTTTGGGGCATTCTGCACGAGGCAGACCCAGTGCAAGCGGCTCACCAGGATAATCGCCAGCAACATCGGCAAACTGTGAAGCTAAATGGCAGAGTGGTGAATGGGCTGAGAGACACAGGAGCCACGATGACACTGCTCCAAAAGAACTTGGTCTCAGAGCATCAACACACTGGAGACACTGTGGCAGTAAGGGTAGCAGGGGGTGCCGTGTTTCGCTTACCTGTTGCCCGAGTACATTTGGATTGGGGAGTGGGCGCTAGGCATGTGGATGTGGGGGTGATGAAGGACTTGCCCGCAGATGTTCTTTTGGGAAACGATTTGGCCCCTTTGGTTTCAGCCTATGCTCCGATGGGCCCTGCAGACGTGAACCCAGTGACCACCCGTGCCCAGACCCGTGCTGCCGGAACCAGCCCACTTGCTGACGAGACCCAGATGCTTCCATGTATGGACTGGGGGCTGTGCTGAGCCAAGTCGGGGAAGATGGAGGAGAGCACCCTGTCGCATATCTCAGCAGAAAGTTGTTACCCAGAGAAGTGAGTTATGCGGCAGTGGAGAAGGAATGCTTGGCCTTGGTCTGGGCCTTGAAAAAGTTAAGCCCCTATTTGTATGGGCAAGAGTTTTCCCTTGTGACTGATCACAACCCACTCGTTTGGCTTAACCGGGTCTCAGGAGACAATGGGAGACTGCTGAGATGGAGCTTGGCACTACAGCCCTACAATTTTACCATCAGCTACAGACCCGGTAAGCTAAACGGAACCGCAGATGGGTTGTCACGACAAACAGACGTTTCCATCACCTCGTAGTCCGGTCATCCCCAAGTTGACCCGCCACAGGGTCAAGCCGGGTCTGCCGGAGTGTCCCACAAGGAGGGAGCCGTGTGACAGAACCATCTGTCTGCTGGATTTTTGCCCGTTCGCCTGTTTGTCCCCGTTCGTATGAATGGCTGGTTTCTATAGCCCAGCCATTCGAATGACTCTTTTTCCCGAACAAAACCGCCGAACGAACGGCCACCCAAGTGAGGAGTGTGCTGCAGGTTAACGAAGTGATCACCATTATAACGCTGTGGTTAACCGCAGACACTTCTCAATTAAACCGAACTCAGGGTGGTCGTCGTTCGTATGTCGACCACGAGGCAGCGGCCATTTTAAATCATGCGAACGCTCAGCGGTGTTTGGCTCTATTTCTATGGAACGGAAAACGGACACTTTTTCTGTCGAACACCGCTGAAACAAGGGAACGCCTGGCTGCCTCCACGAAAGCATGCGAACATCGGCCGTTCGGGAGATTGAGAACACACAAAAGACTTAACCCAGATAGCCCACCCATGGAGTCATTCGTGTACCGAAGGACTGTAAGAACTTTGACTCCATGGCGATTGAACTATGTGTGTGGGATCTGAGCGCTATTCGCCAATAATATGCACTCAGACCCAGGCTATCTGGGGACATGTAATACGAATGGGAAATGTTCAGTCTTCATGTAGTTATGCATTTTTGTGTCTTTTATTATTTCATGTTTAAGATGGCGACTGTCCTTGTCCTGGAGTTAATTGAGTTACTTGGTAATTAACTCCAGGACAGAGGGGAGGGAATCAGAATGTACTGTGGGTAAAATATGTGACTGTGTGTCAGAAATGTCCTGCTATCTGTCTGTACTTTAAGTCTTCCATTTGGTCCCCTAGGGGAGTGTCCACCAGGGGGGAGACCTGCATAAATACGGGCAGGTAGCCCACAGTAAACCCAGATCTTATTTGACCCTCAATGCGGAGCTTCTGTCTCGTTATTGGGGGGATTTCTTCTTCATGTTTAGAGACTGCTGGATGGAACGAAAGCCGCTTTGGGGATATTATTGTTCGACGGTTCCTAGCAGTTCGTATATTGCCGTTCGGGAGTTTGGAGCCGTTCGTGGATTTCGATCGGGAGATTGCCGCTTCCCCTGCATTTGGTTCGTGGGTTACAGAGTAAGCGAACAGAGACTGTACTGCAGCCGGGGAAGGTTTACTAAACGGCGGTTTGGCTTAAAGACACGGGAGGTGTCTTAACACACTCATACACACTATGCATTACTGTGAGTTTTATTACTGTGGAGCTCTGTGATACACTCATACACACTTTGCATTACTGTGAGTTTTATTGCTGTGGAGCTCTGTGATACACTCATACACACTATGCATTACTGTGAGTTTTATTACTGTGGAGCTCTGTGATACACTCATACACACTGCACATTACTGTGAGTTTTATTGCTGTGGAGCTCTGTGATACTCATACACACTGTACATTACTGTGAGTTTTATTGCTGTGGAGCTCTGTGATACACTCATACACACTGTGCATTACTGTGAGTTTTATTGCTGTGGAGCTCTGTGATTCTCTCATTCACACTGCATGTTACTGTGAGTTTTATTGCTGTGGAGCTCTGTGATACACTCATACACACATTACTGTGAGTTTTATTACTGTGGAGCTCTGTGATACACATACACACTGCTCGTTACTATGAGTCTTATTGCTGTGGAGCTCTGTGATACACTCATACACACGGCACATTACTGTTGTGAGATTTATTACTGTGGAGCTCTGTGATACACATACACACTGTGCATTACTGTGAGTTTATTACTGTGGAGCTCTGTGATACACTCATACACACGGCACATTACTGTGAGTTTTATTGCTGTGGAGCTCTGTGATACCTTCATACACACTGCACATTACTGTGAGTTTATTACTGTGGAGCTCTGTGATACACTCATACACACTATGCATTACTGTGAGTTTTATTACTGTGGAGCTCTGTGATACACTCATACACACTTTGCATTACTGTGAGTTTTATTGCTGTGGAGCTCTTTGATACACTCATACACACTATGCATTACTGTGAGTTTTATTACAGTGGAGCTCTGTGATACACTCATACACACTGCACATTACTGTGAGTTTTATTGCTGTGGAGCTCTGTGATACTCATACACACTGTACATTACTGTGAGTTTTATTGCTGTGGAGCTCTGTGATACACTCATACACACTGTGCATTACTGTGAGTTTTATTGCTGTGGAGCTCTGTGATACACTCATACACACTGTGCATTACTGTGAGTTTTATTGCTGTGGAGCTCTGTGACACACTCATACACTCTGCGCATTACTGTGAGTTTTATTGCTGTGGAGCTCTGTGATACACTCATACACACTGCACATTACTGTGAGTTTTATTGCTTTGGAGCTCTGTGATACACTCATACACACTGCACATTGCTGTGAGTTTTATTCCTGTGGAGCTCTGTGATACACTCACACTGCACATTACTGCGAGTTTTATTCCTGTGGAGCTCTGTGATACACTCATACTTAACTTTTTTTTTAAATGATGGATTCCAGGAAAGTACGATGGACGGAGGAAGCTAGGCCTTACTGAAAGGCAGTTATTATTATTATTATTATTATTATTATTATGTTATTATTTATACAGCGCCAGCAAATTCCGTAGCCCAGTTCCATGATGTGTAACCCAGAGATGTCTATTCATTTAAATATTACAAAAGAACAGTGAAGACTTGCTTTGAAACCTCATATGTTTCTGAATTACTTATCCCATGGTTACCAGCCAGTCTTAAAGGGACACTCCACTGCATTTCAGCAAATTAAAGTGATTTAAGTGTGTGTATTGTTCCCTTAAGGGAACCTATAGTTACCTGAACAACTACATCTTATTGTATAGGATACAGCTTAACTGTAGGCTTTTTCTGTAAACACTGTATTTTCAGAGAAAAGGCATCATTTCCATTGCTCCCTAGGGATACCTTCAGGGCAGTCCCCTTTAGACAGCCAATAGAAGTGCTTCCTTGGTGACGTTTAGTGTCTCCATGCTGTGCATGAAGTCGATGATCTTTTCCCATAGATTTGCATGAGGAGAAGATGATTGGCCCAGCGTTTTGATGCGCATGCGCAATAGACTCCCAGTGCATTCCTATGGGAAAGCATTGAATTGGCTGAGATTCCAGCCACGGGGACAGATTGGGGTGGAACCACCCAAATAGTGATTTAAACACTACAGGGTCAGGAATACACATTTGTATTTATGACCCTATAGTGTTCCTTTAAGGCATACTATGCATCATGGTAAATGTAGTTCAGAAACATCTGGGGGTGCAAAACCAAGCTTCCTCAACCTAGGGTAAAATGTAATATTTACATTGTGATTACTCTGCGTCTCCCATATTATCTGCTATTAGACAGAAATTCTCGGGGTGTCAGAAAGTGGGGAGAAGGTAATCCACCTTGGGTCATGACAAATTGTGTTTGTATGAAGACGCTTTCTTCACTCTCTATGTACAAATCAACCAAAACCACGAGAGATGCCTTCTGCAACAGAAGGAAACGATGCAGAAAGGATTCTGAGTTAGTTAATAGAATGGGTAGTAAAGGGGAACCGTCTCTTCTCTGTGTGTTACACCATTGAATACAACACTGAAAATCACCTACAACTGGAAGAACTACATTTAGCAAATTACAACTGCAGCTATAAGGTTATGGTGTAAGGAGGTCCCCTGTCTCCCCGCACACAGTGTATTATAACTGCAGCTATAAGGTTATGGTGTAAGGAGGTCCCCTGTCTCCCTGCACACAGTGTAATATAACTGCAGCTATAAGGTTATGGTGTAAGGAGGTCCCCTGTCTCCCTGCACACAGTGTATTATAACTGCAGCTATAAGCAGCTATAAGGTTATGGTGTAAGGAGGTCCCTGTCTCCCCGCACACAGTGTATTATAACTGCAGCTATAATGTTATAGTGTAAGGAGGTCCCCTGTCTCCCCGCACACAGTGTATTATAACTGCAGCTATAAGGTTATGGTGTAAGGAGGTCCCCTGTCTCCCCGCACACACTGCATTATAACTGCAGCTATAAGGTTATGGTGTAAGGAGGTCCCCTGTCTCCCCGCACACAGTGTATTATAACTGCAGCTATAAGGTTATGGTGTAAGGAGGTCCCCTGTCTCCCCGCACACAGTGTATTATAACTGCAGCTATAAGGTTATGGTGTAAGGAGGTCCCCTGTCTCCCCGCACACAGTGTATTATAACTGCAGCTATAAGGTTATGGTGTAAGGAGGTCCCCTGTCTCCCCGCACACAGTGTATTATAACTGCAGCTATAAGGTTATGGTGTAAGGAGGTCCCCTGTCTCCCCGCACACAGTGTATTATAACTGCAGCTATAAGGTTATGGTGTAAGGAGGTCCCCTGTCTCCCCGCACACAGTGTATTATAACTGCAGCTATAAGGTTATGGTGTAAGGAGGTCCCCTGTCTCCCTGCACAGTGTATTATAACTGCAGCTATAAGGTTATGGTGTAAGGAGGTCCCCTGTCTCCCACACACAGTGTATTATAACTGCAGCTATAAGGTTATGGTGTAAGGAGGTCCCCTGTCTCCCCGCACACAGTGTATTATAACTGTAACCATAATGTATTATAATTGTGTAATGTGTAATGTGAACGAATCACCAGCTCAGGCTACCCCATTAATGGCAGATCAGCCTGGCGTCAACACACCCCGGACTTTCTGCCTAGGTTTTAGGGCCAGTCCACTGATGGCAGACACTGCAAGAAGTATGGCCTGAATGCACTCTGCAGGGTTCTAGTGTTTATTGAAGATAGCTCCCTGGTGTCCCAAAAAAATGGAGGCCACGGAGCTAAGCTGGGATGATGGGACAAGACCCCAAAATCACGACTGTTCTGCTGAAATCATACTGACATGAACAGGAATGAGTTCTAAAGGGCAATGTTTAGTGGGCTCCGCCAATTAATCAAGGGTCTCTACCCAAAACACCTCGGCTCCCATTGCTGCTCTGACCTCTACTTCTCCCCAACATGCCGCTCTGTCTCTGCACCTCTTACTCCAAGGGAACATGTCTCTCCTGTTCACAGAGTATTGCACTTGAGAGTCAGCTGGCTTCTAATCCATGTGTGTCAGCATTTTGTGACATCATTAATTGGGTACTTTGCTTATTGAGGGGATAATGACTTTAGGAAAATGCATTATTTAGGTGCTGGGAGTCTACAGCAGGCTAACATGGATGTAGTGAAATCTTTGCAGGAGGTTCGACATACGACAAGCCGATGTCCGATTGTTCACAGAGTTTTTAAAAAATAACAAACGTTTCACAAGTCGGATTTATTTTTTTGTATTTTTTTTTTTTTTTTACAGGACGCCCAACATAGACAGGGTTATTCTTCAAAATTAGAAATTTTGGTAATTCAAAGTAAATATCAAACTTAGGGACTAAGTAGCCAAACTGGAACTGGAGAATGTTTCCAGCTCAACTAGATTTGCCTTAAATTTGAAATTCACTTTGATTTCCAGATAATTCTCCCATTAGTGAATAATTCTATAAACCTTTTAGGATTGCTGTTATTTTAAGTAGTAATCTTACTTTAGGAATAGCTGAAAAGTAGAACTCTAACTCCCATAACGCTCTGTCAGATTTAAAGCTACCTTATCTATTTTACATCAAGGTAACGTTATATATATTTATTATTTTGTTTCGCATGATACTTGCTCAGTGCGTCACTATGGGCTGTTGACCCATAAATAAATGTAAATGATAATGGTTAAAAAGCTGAATGTGAAAGCTCAGAGCGATCCCACGATAAGGTGTTATCTCACGTTTTAACCTCCAGAGGAAGTAAGGACAGACGGTGTCAAATACTGCATTACATCAACGTTCATTTCTAACAGCAAATGGGTTTATGCAGAAAATAGATAAAGGCGATATGGACTTGTAACAACAAAAACACATTTTCTGAAAGCTGTACATTGATTGCTTAGTGATGGATGTTTGCTGGTAAACCTCCTAGACTTTAAACTCAGTGATATTATTAGGTAAAGTGTTATTTTGGATTTAGCAAACTCAAAAAAGATCCCCTCCCAAAAAATATGTATCGCAAAATATACAAATTAACACAAAATGCTCCTAAAAGAGCCCCAAGGTGGGGTAGACTCGCTTTCGTCTATGTGGGAATTAAAACATAAGCAATTCCTGAATTAGTCCAGAATATAGAAAAAAAGACGGTTATGTGTTTTCAATAAATAAGTACAGGATAAGATTGGAGCCCAGGCTGTGTGTGCGCAGTTTTGAATACGTGTATCTATGTGTTTGTGAATGTATGCGTGATGGTGAATGAGTGTATTTAGTAGGTAAGTAACTGGTTAGCTTTGCTTATTTGTCTAACGTGGTTTTTCACTACAGTGTTCATTTTGTCGACTAACAATTTTAGTCAAATTTTAGTCGACTAAAATATTTTAGATTTAGTCAGCTAAAAGTAGACTACAACTAAAACAATTCAGATGACTAAAATACGACTAAAACTAAAATGTCTTTTTAGTCAAAAGACTATGATTAAAACTAAATTGAAATTTGCCGCCAAACTTAGCACTACAGAGAGGTGGTGGAAGGGCCAAACAAGAAAGACCAGGACTTGGGAGAGAGACACTTAGAGGGGCTGGGAGGACACAGAGAGACACAGAGGGGCTGGGGAAGGGGCAAGAGAGACAGACCAGGGCTTGGGAGAGAGACACCTAGAAGGGCTGGGAGGACACAAAGAGACATAATTATTATTATTATTATATTATTTTATTATTATATTCATTATTATATTATTATTATTATTATTATATAATTATTTTTATATAATTATTATTATATAATTATTATTATATAATTATTATTAATTTTAGTGTTTTATTATTAATTTTATTATTATTTGTATTAATTATTATTATTATTAATAATTTTATTATTATTATTATTATTATATTATTATTATATAATTATTATTATTATTGTTTTATTATTATTATATTATTTTATTATTAAATTATTATTATATTATTTTATTATTATTATTATTTTTATTATTAATTTTATTATTATATTATTATTATTATTATTGTTTTATTATTTTATTATTATATTATTTTATTATTAGATTATTATTATTATATTATTATTATTATTTTTATTATTATTTTATTATTATTATTATTTGTTGTTGTAACAGGCTGGGAGGGAGGGAGGGAGGGAGTGAGGGAGGGAGTGGAGCTGGCAGGCCGCGTTGCCATGGCGCCGTGACGTCACGCTCAGACTCTATAAAAGCCGTGTCCCCGGCTCGGGCTGTCAGTCAGGCAGTCGGACGGCGAGGTGGCTGCACGGAGCGAGCTGCACTCAGAGCCGGTCACAGCCAGCACGATCCCCCCCATAGCCCCCGGGAGGTGCAGGGGAGCCCCCCGATCACACAGCCCCCTCCCCCCCTCCTCCTTCATGCACCGCCTGCTGCACTGGGACCCGGCAGCATGTCTACCACCCCCGCCGGCAGCTAGATCCATGGAAGCGGGACACTACTACTGCGAGCCTGCACACAGCATCGCGGAGTGCCTGGGGGGCAAGCCTCACCGGCGGGGGGGCCCGGAGCCCAGCATCGGGGAGCACGAGCGAGCCATCGATTTCAGTCCCTACCTGGAGCCCGGGGCGGGGAGCGGCAGCCCGGCGGCGGTGGTATCCGGGGGGTACGAGCAGCCCTGCGGGGACTTCCTCATAGACCTGCTCTCCGCGGACGATTACAAGGGGCTCCGCAAGGGGGCGCTGCTCTACTCCGGGCTGGCCAAGCAGCACCCCCACTCTGGATTATTGGGGGGCCCCGGGGACAGCAAGGCAGACCCCCCTGCGCTCCTCGAGAGCCTGGACTGTTACAAGGGCCCCCGGGGGCCCCCCAAGGAGGAGCCGGCCATGCAGAGCGCGGGGTCCCCCTTCACCATCAGGTCGTTTTTGGGGTACCAGTCGGTGCCCAGCGGGGGGAGCAGCTCCTCGGGGAGCCCCCCCGGGACCCCCAACCCGGCAGACCGCAAGGAGGGCAAGGCCGGCGGCTACAAGGGCAAGAAAGTGCTGGACAAGCACAGCGACGAGTACAAGATCCGCAGGGAGCGGAACAACATCGCCGTCAGGAAGAGCCGGGACAAAGCCAAGATCCGCACCATGGAGACCCAGCACAAGGTCCTGGAGCTCAGTGCCGAGAACGAGCGCCTCCAGAGGAAGGTGGAACAGCTCACCCGAGAGCTGACAACGTTACGGAACCTCTTCAAACAGCTACCGGAGCCCCTGCTGGCCGCCAGCGGGCGCTGCTAGACTCCGCGGGGGCGGGGCGATCAGGGACACGCCCACTGTGCTTCTTCTACCAGACTGGATCACATGGATCAGCAGCAATGCCCCCTCTATTAATGGGGAGCCCCACTCTACAGAGGATGTAATGCCCCCCCACCATCATGTACTGTAGTGTTATATACAGTATGGGGGGGGCGCTGGATATTGAGGAAATTGTGGCTTTTTATTGTATTCTGTGATGTTCCTTATGCTGGAGGGAAAAAAGACCTGGTATTGGGGAGGGTTGTTGGTGGGATTTGGTACCGAAAAGGTTAATGCGCACAATAATGTAAGGGGGTCACTTCTGCCTGTATGTGTAATAGCAGCTGAAGTTCACTCATCTGGAAGCTGCTGCAGAACCTCTTTGCTGTAGGTTGCCATGTCTTGGCAGGGTTTGTGTTGGTGTTGGTTTAATAGCCCTCTGTGAGTGGCAAAGCAGGTTTCTACAGTGACCCAGATTTCTGAACTACAGGGGCTTATTCTCTAAACTGCGAATTGTGGTGAATGAGCTTTGCAAACTAAACACCGGCGCAGCAGTTACTTAGAAAGAACTTCTATAACTGGACAATTGGCTGTTCAAGGAATAAGCCCATTCCAGTATGACGGTGACACCCGGCAGATCTGTACTTGCAATCCTTGTTTTACTTTGAGACTTTGTTACAAGGGGCGTATTCACTAAAAGGCGAATTGTAAACAGAGTTGCATTTACGTTCACCACCATCGTTGGTGCATAAACCCCTTGGTAACAATGATGCTGACAGCTTGTGTAATAGTATAATTATGTACTGTTGGGCAGATATTTTGGCTCTTAGGAGGGGGTCTCAGGAATATAAGCCCCTCTTAGACTTCAGAGTTTGTCAAGCACAGTGTCCCCGCTCCTTAATATTAAAAGGGATTAACCTTCAGAGTCTCTGGAAATGTCATTGCCAGTACCCCTCTTTTAATCCAGTGTTGCACCCACTAACAAACTGTGGATTGGGCGTTTAGATGGCAATCAGAATTTGTATTGAGTGGGGAAAGTGGACATGGATCCCTTCTAGCTGCTATGTATGTCCTATATGTGTATTTTTTATTTAATGCTGAACAGCAAAACATGCACTGTGTATATAGTATGCAGCCACCCATCAAGGTTCAGGACAGCAGATAATATTTTATAGGGTTTGTATTGCACCCAGAGCAGAGACTTTCACAATGTTATCTTGGGTTTTGTCTCCCTTGGTCTGTGGACACCCATTGGGGTTTGAGGAAGTCTGGAGGGTTTATTAAATAAACTACAACTTGTAGTGAATTTAAAAAGCGAATTGTAAGATTTGGATTAAAACCACCGAGCTGTTACGATGCGTGATTTGGGGAATTCTTCCAGATCTGCTATTCTGTTTTTAGTTTACTGCAATTTTTAGTGAGTAGCCATCTGTTCTGAACACTTTCAAACAGGTCACCCCTGTAGTAAAACGTTCTGGTGTGAGACCGTTAATCTATCTGCTTTCTGTGTACACAATACTTTAAACCCCTTGGACTGTCTTAACTGCGATTTGGCACTAATTACTTATCACCCCAAAGAGGTCTATTCACTAAATGACTAGAAGCAGCAAGTTTGAAACCACTGGGCAAATTAAAGCCAAAATTGTGAAGTTGGTGAAATCTGACTTTTAACTTAAATTATTTTATATTTCTTTGCCTAAATTGTGCATGCCAGTTTGCGGTTTAGCGAATAGACCACATGGAAACACTTGCTGAAAGACTAAAGTGTGCAAAAATAGCTCTGTTAATGACAAGCTATTCCCATACCAGCCAAGGTGAATTTCCCTTGTTTTCTCAAATCTGATGCAATTCTATAAGAGAAGGAGAAATCTCATACAGCCCTCCTTGTCATCATATCTGATGGCAAGGCAATGAACTGTACTGTGTAGGTTACCATGCTCATTACAGACAGGCAGCAACTCCGTATAGCATCCCTTAACGCACGGTACTCTGCTAACCTGGGCTAAGGCCAGTGCGTTCATTTGTAGCTTCTAAGATTTGCTGGCAGAGTGTAATAAGAGTTGTAATCTGTTCAGATGGAGCACAGGCAATAATTGGACTCTCAGCCACAGGAAAAAGGCCACCTGTGCCAAGAATCCCACTGGTGTTGGTGCAATTTACTCCCAACAATCCCTTTCCTCTAACCTGGCTTAGAATGATGGGTCAGGCACAGGTGCTATTGCTGCAGCCTTCATTTGGCACTTAATGTTTAATACCATTTTATGTTTTTATTTTGGGCACTTTGACAATATTTGGGAGATTTTAAAAGACGTTGGGTATTGCAACGAACTGCACTTTGACAGAACTGCATTAAAAGAAATCACAAAGGGCACTTAATTTTTTTTAATATAGTAAAAAATATATTAAGTCTTGGGTGTTAATGGTATATTGAAAAAACAAACCTACGTTTTTTGTTAACCGTTCAGTCAAATGACTTGCCTCTTGAAAAAGTACCAAAGGCAGTAGGGGGGGCAATTTCTCAGCGAATATACCATGCCTCCTTTCTGAAATTAAAATGTAAATAGTTTTAATCACCCAGAGATAGTTTCATGGCAATGTTCAAAGCCTTTCAATTTTATTTTTTTTCTTAAATACAGAAAGTGAATATTGTGTAATCCCACCGTACTAGCACACAGGTTTAATAGTGTTACTTTAAGAAATGATAAATGTTTTACACTCAGTGATGCAATACTTTAAGCAAGGCTAAGAAAGGTCTGCTTATTCCAGATGATGCAATATTATGTAACTCAGCCATGAGAGGTGTAATCTTTTTAAAGATGTTTTTTGTTTTTCTAAAAAAAAATCTATTTCTGTATGAACAAAACATTTTGTATATTTTGGGATCTTTATATTGAAAGCATTAATGAACAATTGTTAATAAATTTGTATGCTCTCGTTTGCAAAAATGTGAAAAAATAATTCATTTGTTCTAAATTATTTGTATTTGTACAAGAAAAGCCATAGGTAATAGCTACTACACCTAGGCCATGGATCTACAGCCTGTCATGATGCATAAATGTCATTTTTCTTTTTTTACACCCATCTGCCTGTCCAGTCTTTATTCGCCATTAAAACTGTTATATTTTTATATTGATCATGATTGTGTATTAATCATTTAAAGGAATATTATTGTTTGCACATACCGCTCCTTTAGAATAGTTTGTGTCTTGGACATAGTCTTTTTATTTTTTAAAATCTGTCCCAGGATTAAACTAGCACTTCAGAATCAGGAGTAGGGGGTGCAGTATTCTCTGCACAGATTGTCGGGGAGAAAAAGGGAGGGCTTGCAAAGGCTGCAGAAAGCAAGGTTCCCACCCATTTACCTTAAAGAAAAATGCATACATACTTTCTTTGTGGCCATATCTTCTAAATTGTTATAAAAGTCAGTGGAGCGTTCCTTTAAAATCTGTACAATCCAGATTATTCAAGGCTGGACCTCACCACCCAATAATAATTACCTTACCAATTTATCTGAAGATTCCTTTAGTTATTGACAGGGGCAGAAAGTAAAGAATAGGTTGGCTTTATCAAGGTACCAATTAAAGGGATTCTATAGTGCCAGGAAAACAAACTTGTTTTTCTGGCACTATAGATTTCCCCTCTGTCAAGGCACCCTACCGCAGCATTGAAGGGTTAATAACCCCTTCAGTCACTTACCCGGGTCCAGTGCCGATGTCCCTCAGTGCTGTCTCAGCTCGGTCCGCGCTCCTCCCCTGTTGACAACAGCCAGTGCGAGAGACCTAATGCGCATGTGTGGAAATGGCCGCACTCTCATTAGGATCTCCCTATAGTAAAACATTATTCAATGCTTTCCTATGGGGAAAATCTGATGCTGGAAGTCCTCATGCTGAGCGTGAGGACGTCCAGCATCAGATAACGGACCAAAAGTAGGTTTCAATTCCCGAAGTCCCTCTCTGTAATTCAATGAATCATGAGAGCTGTAGTTCAGCAATATGTGGGGGGGCAGAGTTTGAGGACAGCCAAGTGAAGACTTAAAGGACCACTTCAGCTCAATGAGGTGGTCTGGGTGCCAGGTCCATCTAGGGTTAACCCTGCAGCTAGCAGTTTCAGAGAAACTGCTATGTTTAAATTAGGGTTAATCCAGCCTCTAGCGGCTGTCTCATAGACGGGCGCTTCTGCTCTTCTCACTGTGATTTTTTTTTTTTTTTTAAGTGAGAAGACGCCAGCGTCCATTGGAAAGCATTGAGAAGGCTTTCCTATGGACTGACTGCGTGTGCGGCTCTTGCCGCGCCTGCACATTCATCAGAAGAGGGAGAGCCCCCAGCGCTGGAGAAAGGCAAGTGTTTAACCCCTTCCCCTCTCCTGGGGAGAGGGGCCATGATGGTGGGGGTACCTATTAACACTATTGTTTTCCTTGCACTATAGTGGTCCTTTAACCCTCAGAGGTAATTATTGCAGTTTATAAAAACTGCAAAATGACCACTGCAAGGTTAAGGGTGATGGGAGTTTGCCCCAAGGCTACTTCAATGAGCTGAACTGGTCTGGGTGCCTACAGTCTCCCTTTAATCACATGAGGGTCTGATTCCGTTACCAAACTGGTTTTATTAAGGTATACTGGCACCTGTTACTACTCTTCTCGCAGTAATAAGGCTGCTTATTGTACTGTAAGGATAGCTTTATTTCCTTATTGGGAACACAACCATCTTATCAGACTGAACATACCGTAATTATTTTTTGCTTTTTCTTCCTTTTCCACAACCCAAATGTACTGGTATTATAGAAGGGTTTTGTTCACTAATCTCCAAATACTAGCAAAAAAGGCTACAAAGTTGATCTGTGACTAGCCTGGCTGGAGAATGTCTCCACATCAGCTATTTTTTTTTTTCCAATATTTTCCTTACTACATTTTGGGCTTTAGTAAATAATGTTGGCTGAGTTCATGACTTTAGTTTCTTTTTTAATGCTGTAAAGCAAGCGCAAAGATGAAAGCATTTTAGGATATGATTTAACATTATTTTCTGGTACTTGTATTGGGAAAGAAAGCAATGATCTGTTTTCAGCTAATGCCAATATATCTAGAATACAGATGGCCACGTACCTCCCAAGTGTCCCTGTGGCTGTTTTTAGATCATGCCCATAAATTATACCGATGGAAATAAACTGACAGTCAACTACCTACCTGTGTTAAAAATGATCAGTGGAAGATAAGCTTAAATCTTTCCATATTTAATATGGAGCAAAAAACTGGTCTGCCGTGATGGGAGTCTTCCCTTATCGGACACAATACAAGGCCACCAGCTTGCTGCTTTGTGTAAGTCCAGTTTGAGTCCGGCTGCTTTCCGCAGTGAAGATCTTTGTGTTTTACTCCTGATGCTGTCTGGATAAAATTCTGATACATCTAATGGCTCTTAGGGTAGGAAACAGGAATTCTGCTGTTTAAATCAAGACCTGCAGGTTATCCAGACTACCAAATCTCTTATTGCACTGTTACCAAATATTGATCAGACTTGACCTGTTAGTCATCAACTATGCTTCCCACAATCCTTCAGTCACATAACTGCTGCTGGCAGATGGTAAAAAGGGATTGTAGTTCATGGTGCATATTTCACCACCGGTTGCCAATGTGTCTCGTTGTGGGTGAAATTAACACATTTGGAAAATGCCAAATTCCTAAATCACTTTAACGAATGTGCCCCTGTTTTTTCATTTGTCACTTTGATAAATGAGCCTTGTTACACCCCCTTGGCTGTCAATCAGAGAACTGGTCCTGTTACTTCCTGGCATCAGCATGCAGAGCACATTATATTGGGTCAAGAATAGGCAACCTTTGGTACTCCAGATGTTGAGGACTACATCTCTCACAATGCTCTTACAGCCATAGAGATGTAGTGCACATCGGGAGTGCTGAAGGTTTCCTACTCCGCATTAGGCTTTGCAGCTGGGGAAAACTGGTAAAAAATAAATACAAATTTAGGTAAAAGATACAAACTATACACTTTTACTCTCCTAATAACTAGGTCTACACAGAGGCTTTCTTCCAAAACATAAGCTAATCACCAACTAACATAAAAGTGCGGGCAAAAAGGGCAGCTTGGGCCTGCATTAGGATGTGCCAGGCACCTGTCTATACTTCCTGGTTGTATAGCTCAGTAGAACTAGAATCAAAAGGCAGCAATTGTTTAGAGAACCTGAATTGGGATTCTGTGATTGGACAATCACAGACAGTCTGGGTGGGGATAGAAGGGGAGGGCCTAGCAAGACTGCACCATTTGCAAGACTTGTATTTTTCATTTAAGTTAAATTAAAAAATAATTATTAAATGCCTTAAGTTAATCATTTGGGTTATAGCTATTAAACTGTGATTTGATTTTGGGTAGTGGAGTGGCCCTTTAAAGATGATCAGAAAGTTGAACATGAGTGTGCACATGCTAAGCCCCACATGTGACCAGAAACATGTGGGGCTTAGCATGTGCACACTCCTGTTCAGGAACACCATAGCGTTAGAAATACAATTCTGTATTTATAATGCTGTATTGTCCCTGTTCCTAGCTGGATGTTGGGTGCCCCCCCACATTGTCATTAAAATAAGTTTTACTTAGCGCGGGTGCTGTTCACCTCCATTGACCTCATGGAGCAGGTATGACCACCACCACTCTCCAGTCCCATAGGCGTGCGCAGCCTATTGCATTAGGTTGTGCACCCTAGAGCACAAGCACATGCCACGTATATGTATATTGTGTATGTGTGTGTATGTATGTATGTATGTATGTATATATATGTGTATGTATATATATGTGTATATGTGTGTATATATGTGTATATATATGTGTGTATATATGTGTATATATATGTGTATATATATGTGTATATATATGTGTGTGTGTGTGTGTGTATATATATATATATATATATATATATATATACACACACACGCACTGCTGTGTGAGGGTGCTGTTAGTGTGATGTGTGGGTGCTGGTAGTGTGATGTGTGGGTGAGGGTGTTTGTGTGTGCACGCTTGTGAGGGTGCTGTTAATGTACTGTGTGTGAGGGTACTGTTTGTGTTTGAGGGTACTGGTAGTGTGCTGTGTGTGTTTGTGAGGGTGCTGTTAGTGTGCTGTGTGTGTGTGAGGGTGCTGTTTGTGTGCTGTGTGTATGTGTGGGTGCTCTATGGGTGTGTGTGTAGGTGCTGTGTATGATTGTGGGTGCTGTATGTGTGTGGGTGCTGTGTATGCCTGTGGGTGCTGTATGTGTGTGGGTACATTACTTAATATCCTCCCTCCCTTCTTACTTTATGTATGGAGGGGGGATCCTTGTTCCTGCTGCTTTCCCTGGTGGTCCAATGGTGAGCCTGCGGGGCTAGAGTTCATTCTAGGCGAGAGGAACCTGGAGGCGCTGCCGGCAATAGCTCCCCGGGTCCTCTCCTGCCTCCCTCACTGCCTGTGGGGAGGGAGGCTGAGAGCAGAGCCGGCGCTCGGATAGCGCCGGGTCTGCATGAGCCGACAGGGGAGATCCTGAGATCTCCCCTGCCGGTCTCACTCCATAGGCGTGCCGCAGGGATTAGGGTGTGCCCAGGCACACCCCATGCGCACGTCTATGTCCAGTCCAATGCTCTTCAGATGGGACCAGCACTCACTTCCTCCCAGGCTGCCTAGTCAGCAATACCCATCAAGTGGCCCTAAGAGTATGGGCCATCCAATGGGCTCCTCCCAGCATGTGGGCCCCGGTGCAGCTGCACTGGTTGCGCTGATGGTAATTCTGCCGCTGTTGTTATGCTAAAACATAACAACAAAAATAGTAAAATAGTCAATTTGGAGAATTTTCCCGGTTCTGCAGTTTTGATCTTACATTTTCTTAACAATTGTCCCCAATTTCCAGTTTTGTTAATACACCCAGTATAAATCTCAATGTTTTCATTGTAGTTGCTGTCAGGAAAACAACCACTAGAAGCGCTTCCACAGCTATAGCCGACTTACACGTGCGGTAAATCACCAAATTAATATATATATTACACAAGGTTCGTCTACATTAAAAGGTATTTATTAGAAGGCAACAACACAATACTATAAATTAATCACATACACACAGCCCAGACCCACGGAGCAACAACCCTTTTTAAATCTATCTATCTATATAGTAATCCCCTTCCCCACACGTTTGATCTCACCCACGGTTAGGCCTTCACATCTAGTAATGGCTCACTGCTGCAAGTTCAACATCACATCCACCAAGGAAGAAAAGGAAGCAACAGACAGTAACATGGTTCACCATGCTAGCACATGGCATCTGCACATCTGCTCTGCAGCACAGCCAAAAAGGAACAGAGAGGAATGGAGATAGGGGGAAGTAGTTATCTCTCTCCTGACTTGTAAAGGTAGTGAATTACCCAATTACCATATCAAAGGGTAAGGCTTACCCCCCTTGTAAGAAAGGCATACATGAGCTTGGTCACATGACCCCTGGTCACCATATTAGTTTGATGACAGAATGTCACCACAACACGGAGTTATTATTATAATGACACTAGGAAGCATTTGATTTGTGCAGCGCTGAGTTTTGCCATGCATGTGTACTAGCCTCCCAATTCTTCCAAGCATTAGATTGGCCGATACAATGAATCCCGAGGATCTCAGCCAGGGAGGTGGAGCAGCAGTACGAATACCAGCGTTCTACTTTTTTTTAAATCAGATTAGTAAATCTTCATCCTGCGGGAGTTGAGGGGGCTCATTACAGGGTTAGGATACATGTTTTGTCAAATCAGAGCAGGTTTTCTTATTGAATATATAAATCTGTATTAAGCATTTACAATCCCTTATAGCCAAAGAAATATCAGAATCTTTAGGGAACAATCGATTTAAATGCTTTCTTTCTCAAATCACTAGGATAGTGTTGTTATAAATCGATCTGCCATATGGGGACAGGATTCAAGTAACTCAGGTAAGTTACCCTATCTTTCTAATGACAGGCAGGGGATAGGTGTGTCCTTTGGGTCGCTGATCAATCACCTTTTGTAAATCGTATTTTATGATTAGAATGTATATACATTTTATCTTTCTATCCTTAGTGTTTAGAAATCTGGAAATTCTTAAAAGCAGAGATATGAGAGTGAATGCAGATAATTTGGGAATTTTAATGTAAACAGGTGATTTTACTCTATGAATTAAACTTTGTGCTTTTTCGATAAGGAAAACGTACTTTGTAGAACAAGTTGCTGAACTCCCTATTTCATAAATGAAAACTCTTTGCTACCCACACACCAATGTAATTACTGATCGGCATGTTCCCTCAAAGGTTTATTCACTAACGTGTGTGTTTTTTACAATTCATAGTGAATTTAAACTTTTTGGCTAAAATAGACAAACTGGTAAAATTCATTACACATAGTTATATTTTCATTTTGCCTATTTTGGCCTGAAGCTTGAAATTCACTTTAAATTTATTCTAACTTCCCAAAAATCCCCACTTTAGTGAAGAACCCACCCAAATATGGAGAATGTAGATGTTATATACCCTGACAGGCGAAGTGAATAACATTGATTATATTGTTACAATGGCTCCTGTCTGTCAAGGAATTGGATATATTAGTCAGCAATGGCACAGTCCGTTCTTGAATTTCATGTATTGGAAGCAGGAAAATGGGCAAGTGAAAAGATCTGAGTGTCTTTGACAAGGGCCAAACCAAATAGTGATGGCTAGATGACTGGGTCAGAGCATCCCAAAAATGGCAAGTCTTGTGGGGTGTTCCCAATATGCAGTGGTTAGTACCTACCAAAAATGGTTAAAGGAAGGACAATCAGTGAAGCGGCGTCAGGGTCATGAGCTGCCAATGCTCACTGATGCACATGGGGAGAGAAGGCTGGCCCGTGAGGTCCAATCACATAGAAGAGCTATTATAGCTCAAATCGCTGAAAAGCTTAATACTGGCCATGGCAGAAAGCATCACAATTTGCAGTTTATGAGGCTGCGTAGCTACAGACTGGTCACAGTGCCCATGATGACTCCTGTCCATTGCCGAAAGCACTTTCACCATGTGAGCGCTGGGACTGGACAACGGAGCAATCCAAGAAGGTTGTCTGGTCTGATGAATGCACAAAGTATCTACAGAAAACTAAAACTCATAGAGTAGTAATATTCATACACCAAAGATATAAAGAGTTGAGACTGATGCACTCACAAACATTCCCTTGATTGTAGGCATACCATAATCAAAGTTAGATGTCTCCAGCAGAATGAATGGGCTTGTGGGAGAAAAATAAACACATAATAAAAGATTGTTATGGTACAATATTGCAGTTTAATCTGGATGCAATTTACAGGATTTTCAGAAATGATAAGCTCATCAAATCATATAGATGTAATCCAAACTGAGTCAAGATTCTCCACTGAGAATTGAGTAGACATCTAACTTTGATTATGATATGCCTACAATCAAGGGAATCTTTGTGAGTGCATAAACTCCAACTCGTGAAATCTTTGGTGTATGAAGAGTTTAATTTTATCTTCCTGTAGATACTATGTGCATTCTTGTATATTGCTGAGGACCTGGAGGAGTCCTATTATCTATCTACAATAATTGGAGTAATCTGGGTAAAATGTATTTTATTCTTTTTACTAGATATGTGCAATTTGTTTCGTTCCGAATGTGAATTTGGCCGAATTTCGGGAAATTCGGACATTCAAATGTTTCTGAATGTCCGAAGGGAGAAGTGCTGAATTTTCGAACTTCGGAAGTGCCGAACCAAACCGAATTATCAAATTTTGGAAGTCCCGAAGTGCTTCGGATTTTTGAAAAGTGGCAAGACAAGAGAGGGAGCGAAAATGATGTGAATGATGACCCGGGAAGGGTTAAGGGTAGGGGCTGGGGTAAGATTAGGGAGCCCTACAGATATCCCGAATTTCAGAAGTGCCGAACCAAGTCAAAGTGCCAAATTGTCGAAGTTCCCAATTTGTTTCTTACATGAATTTCCAAACCCAATTTTTTGCATCCCTACTTTTTACCCTATCACTGAGCACTTTCGACATGTGTTTTTGGTCTGATGAATCACATTTTATTATAGATCAGGTGGGTGGCTGTGTGTGTGTGCCATTTACCCGGGGAAGAGACGGCAGCAGGATGCAGTATGGGAAGAAAGCAGGCGACGGAGGCAGTGTTTTGTTCTGTGCAATGTTCTGCTGTGAAACCTTTGGTCCTGGCATTCATGTAGATGTTCCTATGACACGTACTACCTACCTGGAGATTGTTGCAGACCACTTACACCGCTTCATGGCAATGGTGCCCTCTGACGGCAGTGGCCTCTTTTAGCAGGATAACACACCTTGTCACACTGCACAAAAAATTGTCAAGGAATGGTTTGAGGAACATGACAAATAGTTTAGGTGCTTGGCCTCCAAATTCCCCAGATCTCAATCCGATTGTACATCTGTGGGTTGTGCTGGAACAAATCCGATCCATGGAGGCCCCAATCACACGTGCCCACTGCTGCTTAGCCTAATCCTTCGTAATTAGCCCAAGCAGCACAGAGGTGATGGGCAGCTAGGGGCTCTCGTTTTGCATTAGAACATTAAAATGGTTTAATGCTGAATGGAAGGACGTGTCAGGGGACTCCACACACTATAACCACTTCAATGAGATGACATTGTTACAGTGCCAACATTGTTCTTTTAACTTTGTTAAATCATTTGAGATCTTTTTAGGATATTTGACAATATAACTATTGACATCTTTTTTAAACCAGCAGTGCATTCTGGGTACATATATGTTTGAATCGTTTATTGTACAATTCATAGACATAGATTTTAATCTGATTTTCTATTAGCCATTATCTGATTTGCTTTCCAATACTGTGCCCCACCATGTGAAGATATTGGTATAAACACGCCAGATCCTCATTCGGTATTTCCTTAGTCCTGCATTAATCTTTAGAGAAGTGTATTAGGAAATATTGTAAAAAAAAATATTTATTGCAGCATGTCATTCTGCAAATAGTACTTCTACAGTATCTGAGGCAGAGGATTACCTCCCAGACTGGCAAAGCATCGTGGGAATTGTAGTTTTGCAATTTGTCCTGCCCTGGGTACGTGTCATTTTACAAATTAACTAGTGGCAGTTTTTAAAATAGAAAAATTGGGCAACTTCCTAAATTCTTTACATCGTATTAGGACATACTTCTTGCACATTTTTGTGATTCAGCATTAATGTAAACTGTCCGTGTGCGGTTGGGCTGACAGATTACACGCACGCTTTGAAGTGAGCATTTATCGCCTAAATAAACCTGTCACGTCTCCCTTTAATTCCAGCCCAAATCCCCTCTAGACAAATTACTGACATGGCGAGAGAAATGCGATAAACTGCGAGATCTTTGGAAAGCAGCAGCTCATCCCAAAAGTTTGGCTCAATCCTACATCCTGCACATGGCGGAGGGATTTTTTATTTCCCAATCCTAACAGTTTTAAAATAATTACATGTTAATGCATTTGTTTCATATAGCGCTGATGGCATTTAACAGAGTGAAAAGCAGATAGAATTGTGCTCACTGCAGATGCTGCACATCCTGGGGATTAGTGGCAAACACGGAGTCTTAGAACACCACGGCCTTACTTTTATTTAATTTGAAAATAGTATAGATTTTAAAGGAATTAGCTACATAATGATTTTTCTAAAAATGGCACCAACACCAGCCTTGAATGTCCTGTTGTGTAAAACGAGAACTGTCAATCAATGTACAGCAAGTTAATAAATCCCAAAATGTGTAAATTAGCATTAACCAGGATTAGAAACCTTGCTACGTTTATAGGCAGATCCTACCTGTAACTTGTTTTAATACGAAGACATGATCTCTTTCTGTTTCGTATAGATAAGATTATTGAACACCTAGCAGGTAAATCAGACACAGCGCACAGATCTCAAAATTTTACAGCATGGTAATTGTGTCATTTAACCTTTTATCTGGCATTTGGTGAAAGCAGTAACTATTTAATTAGTCATTCCTCTGACATGCACAGGGTCACATGCCGACAATAGACAAAACAAATCTCAAAAAAAACAAAAAGGCGAGCCAGTCAATAGAAGGAGAATAAGAATAGATACACTTAAGGTTCCAAGAGAAAATGGGGAGTAACTCCTAAATGGTGCATTCAATGAGAGAAAAACAGCAAAACAAAAATTGAAAACCAAAAAGTAAATCTATAAATGTGAGAAAGGAAAAATCTATTAAAACTTAACTTTTATTGCCGGCTCCAGCGGAATGGCAGGGGGTTCCGGCAGGTACCCTTAATGGGCCACCCAGGGCCAACAGATGGACTCACCGCCCACACGTAATCACCCCATACCAAGCACCAAGACTGCCTTGCTTCAATTCCTATTGAGCCAGATAAGACCAGGGACTCTGTTACTGAATTATGGTTTAGTTTTAATATACTTATTATTTTTTTAGAACTCTTTTATTACCTAGGCCAACACTAACCGGGACGCGGGCGGCCCCCCAGGAGATACACGGGCAGCGAGTAACCCACCCTAAAAATAGGCACGCAACCATGAGACATAGGGCGCTACAAATTGATATAGTGGGCAACAGTATAGGGTTGTATATAAAAAAATACCCCTTTCTGTCTCACTAGAGATATTTTTGCCAGAAGCTCAAGGAAGCAAGGTAAAGGGTCAGTGTAGGACCCGCCTAGGGGGGTCTGCCTTGACGTTGGCAGGTGGGCATTCCCTCCAGTGGCCATTGGAGTAACTAAATGACCTCCATTTGTTGGAATATACATAAGGATTAAGGAGAGAGCGCAGGTAACTTTTTTTCTTTGGTTTTTACTATATATATTAGCTGATGTGTACTGTAGTCATTGCTGCCGCCCAGGAGTGATGGGAGTGAGCGCAGGACTTTTCTTTTTGTATTGGTGACAGTATAGGCCTCAGCCACGTCACAGTGAGTACAAAACGTATCGAGAGTTAAAGACCATGGCACCTCATAGGCGACATACACACACACGATGATTAACTAGCAGGCCTCCCCACCAAATTAGTCGGAAGGGGTCTATAGCCACCCCCGGTGTTCGACCGTTGCCCATATAGAGGCGTCTATTGCAGCTGGACCCCAGCAGAGTAAAGGGGCACCTTGGGGCTCTAGACACTGCACACATGCAGCTGTGATCCCCCAGGCCACCCCCAAGTTTTCCCACAGCAGCTAGCCTCACCTGTGCCACTAATCTCTTAAACACCCACGTCCTAAAAATGATACGTAAAAGTGGGTGGATATGGCTCCAGGCCTTAGCACCACACAGCAGGGGTACACCAGACTAGCAACAGAAAACACCAAGACATAACAAGGGCGCCCACAGACAACCCTACCCACCAACCAACCACGCTCTCCATATGAGAAATGAAAAGGTTCTCTCTGTATTGTTGTAATGGGCAAAAGGTCAGAATAATCACAGTATATCCGATAGAAACAATATATATTGTATTGTCACTACGTTGTGATATCAATATAGAGCAGCCTAGAAGCGGAGAGGAAAAGAAAAAATATATATTTATGTAGAGAGGGAATAGTAAATAACCTAATATTCGTATTAATAAAGGCTAATGTGCCTTCGAGGGCACCCCTTAACAAATAAACCTGCTCTCACACTAAGCCTCCCATCATGCCCAGTCCCAGAGAAAATAAGAGGCTAAATAATAAAGTTAGAGTAGAGGACTAATCCATTATATAGAACAGAGGTAGCTCAGGTATCAGTTGCTGCGGCTGGATGTGCGGTAGTAACAGACTGACACCTATGGTATGCTGAGTGTGCTACCTGAGCCTCTGACGAGCGTGTTTCGCCAGTTGGCTCATCAGAGGGGAACCGAGCACAGGTAAGTATCGGTAATATTAAGTCAGAGTGTCGCTAGTAGTTGGTCAATGTGGATTTGAATTGTCCAATAGTAATGGGGAGGCGTGCCTCTAACAACGCTGATAGTGGAATTAACCCTTAATGATACTTATGTTACTATGTCGGTAAATGCTGATGGATAAAATGGATGCGTATAAAGAAAATATGTGAAAATATAATATTGATGTTTTCTCGCAATATAACAATGAAATGAAATAAAATTAAATACAATACAAGAAGGATACTACCGCACATCCAACCGCGGCAACTGATACCTGAGCTAACTCTGTTCTATATGTGAGAGCAGGTTTTATTGCTAAGGGGTGCCCTCGAAGGCACATTAGCCTTTATTAATACGAATATTAGGTTATTTACTATTCCCTCTCTTTTTCTTTTCCTCTCCGCTTCTAGACTGCTCTATATTGATATCACAACGTAGTGACAATACAATATATATTGTTTCTATCGGATATACTGTGATTATCCGGACCTTTTGCCCATTACAACAATACAGAGAGAACTTAATCCGTATATTTGATTTCATATTCCATTGCACATAGTTTTTTTAATTGAACTATAATAAAAGTTAAGTCTTAATAGATTTTTCCTGTCTCACATTTATAGATATACTTTTTGGTTTTCAATTTTTGTTTTGCATTTTTTCTCTCATTGAATTAGACAAAACAAAAGAATATTTTGCTGTGAATGTGTCACACTTTCTCTGTGCCTCCGAGACCGGGACTGCTTCAACGGAGATGGAATGGAAGCCCGAGGGCGCTATCGCTGTGTCACCAAAGGCGTGTCCTGGATGCGTTCATAGTAATTTTTCTGTAATTTTCTGTGGAATGAGTTATGGGACTGGCTTATAGGAATCACCATATAATTTCGCTGCTTGTGATACTATCTGTGACCTAGGGCCACACCTTGCGTGAGTGAAAAACATGTTGATGCTTTAATGGGAACCATTAAACTAAACACTGAAAATCACCTATAACTTGTGTTAACATTTTTTTTTATGTGTGATGCTCTGTTTGTTTTCTTTTAATTTTAAAATAAAGTTTTGGCATTTTACACCAATCCAGTTCAGTCCTGGCACAGTCAGGCACACGCTGCATTGGAAGAGGTGATACAGAAACATTGTTTCATTTCTCTTTCTCTCCCGGTGCTGACTGACAGATGCAAAGGGTAGGGCTTGTAACTATGATTGACAGGTCTTCCAAAATAAAAGTATCTACAACGGAGCAGATTTTTACATGTCATTTTATTTTTCACACCTCAAAAAACACATTTTTGTTAAATATATAAGTAACAATAGATAAGTAAACATAAAAAATCATAGATCTTTTACAACTGGACTTATTGGAGAGGCTTATTCACTAAACAATTACAGTTATTTATTTAAACAATTCGTGACGTGTTTACAATTGGTTTGAAAAATGTAGAATTTAGAGTTAGAAAAAAAAAACTTCTGCAACATCTGTTTGACTAATAATTATGCAAAGTACTTCTCACATCACCATGACTGGCTGAATAGCCAATGATCTATAACTAATCTAATCACTAAACTGAGAACTGTGGATGAGTGACAGGAGGAATGCAAATATTAGGTTAATATAGCTGGAAAAGTGAGAAAATTACAGCGATAGTCAAAGATTAGCTTTAAAAACTCAGGATGCAAACCCTCTGTGTCCTGCATCCTCTGCTCTCTCTGCCCCTATACCCTCTGTGTCCTGCACCCTCTGTTCCTACCCCTATACCCTCTGTGTCCTGCACCCTCTGCCCCTGTACCGTCTTGGCCTGCCCTCTCTGCCTGTATACCCTCTGTGCCCTGCACCCTCTGTCCCTGCCCTCTCTGTCCTCATACCCTCTCTGCCCCTATACCCTCTGTGTCCTGCACCCTCTGCCCCTGTACCGTCTGGGCCTGCCCTCTCTGCCTTTATACCCTCTGTGCCCTGCACCCTCTGCCCCTGCCCTCTCTGCCCCTATACCCTCTGTGTCCTGTACCCTCTGCCCCTGTACCGCCTGGGCCTGCCCTCTCTGCCTCTATACCATCTGTGCCCTGCACCCTCTGCACCTGCCCTCTCTGCCCCTATACCCTCTGTGCCCTGCACCCTCTGCCCCTGCCCTCTCTGCCCCTATACCCTTTGTGTCCTGTGCCCTCTGCCCCTGTACCGTCTGGGCCTGCCCTCTCTGCCCCTATACCCACTGTGTCCTGCACTCTCTGCCCCTGTACCATCTGGGCCTGCCCTCTCTACCTTTATACCCTCTTTGTCCTGCACCCTCTGGTCATGCCCCCTCTGCCCTTATACCCTCTGTGTCCTGCACCCTATGCCCCTATACCCTCTGTGCCCGGCACCCTCTGTGCCCTGCACCCTCTGCCCCTATCCTCTCTGCCCCTATACCTTCTGTGTCCTGCACCCTCTGCCCCTGTACCATCTGGGCCTGCCCTCTCTACCTCTATACTATCTTTGTCCTGCACCCTCTGTGTCCTGCACCCTGTGCCCCTTTACCCTCTGTGCCCTGCACCTTCTGTACCCTGCACCCTCTGCCCCTGCCCTCTCTGCCCCTGTGCCTTCTGTGTCCTGCACCCTCTGCCCCTGTACCATCTTCTGCCCCTGCCCTCTCTGCTCCTATACCCTCTGTGCCCTGCACCCTCTCTGCCCCTATACCCTCTGTGTCCTGCACCCTCTGCCCCTGTACTGGCTTGGCCTGCCCTCTCTGCCTCTATACCCTCTGTGCCCTGCATCCTCTGCACCTACCCTCTCTGCCCCATACCCTCTGTGTCCTGCACCCTCTGCCCCTGTACCGTCTGGGCCTGCCCTCTCTGCCTCTTTACCCTCTGTGCCCTGCATCCCCTGCACCTGCCCTCTCTGCTCTTATACCCTCTTTGCTCTGCACCCTCTGCCCCTTCCCTCTCTGCCCCTATACCCTTTGTGTCTTGTACCCTCTGTCCCTGTACCATCTGGGCCTGCCCTCTCTGTCTCTATACCCTCTTTGTCCTGCCCCCTCTGCCCTTATACCCTCTGTGTCCTGCACCCCATGCCCATATATCCTCTGTGCCCTGCAACCTCTGGGCTTGCCCTCTCTGCCCCTGCCTCCAATGCCCTTATACCCTCTTTGCCTTGTACCCTCTAGACCTGTCTTCTCTGGCCTCTGCCCCATACCCTCTGTGCCCTGCACCCTCTGCCCCTATACCCTCTGTGCCCTGCAACCTCTGGGCTTACCCTCTCTGCCCCTGTACCCTCTGGCCCTATACTCTCTGTGCTCTGCAACCTCTGGGCCTGCCCTCTCTGCCCATACTCTCTGTGCCCTGCAACCTCTGCCCCTGTACCCTCTAGGCCTGCCCTCTCCGCCCCTATACCCTCTGTGTCCTGCACCATCTGCCCCATACCTTCTGTGCACTGCAGCCTCTGTGCTTGCCCTCTCTGCCCCATACCCTCTTTGCCCTCTCAACCTCTGGGCCTGTCCTCTCTGCCCCTGTACTGTCTGTGTCCTGCGGCACCCTCTGCCCCTGTACCCTCTGGGCTTGCACTCTCTGCCCCCTTTGCCCCTATACCCTCTGTGCCCCCTCAACCTCTGGGCCTGTCCTCTCTGCCCCCATACCCACTGGTCCTGTACCCTCTGACCCATCTCCTTGGTTTCGTCATTATGAATTGCTTCAGTCTATTTCTCTTTAATATAACATTTCTGATAAGATCTTCTAAATCAATCTTTTTTTTAATGATGATTTCATGAATTTCACTTCCTTTAAATTTAGATCGTTTTTGCTTGCAGTATATTTTCTTTTTTATTCCATAAATCAATGAAAATCTGCTGAATGCGACACATACTGTAAATCATTCTGCAGCGGCACGGTACTTCATGACGAAGGGATGGAGCCAGAGAGGAGACTGTGTCCCAGAAGACGGGATCACCCAAAAAGGACACAGAATGCCCATATGTAGAGCTCTCCTGAAATACTCGAATATGGGAAATATTAGCTTAGAGCTAAACAGGGTTATTTAATTTAGTGAGAATTCAAAACTGAATTTCAAATTTAAGGCCAGAGCAGCCAGACTGGAAACAGAGATTTAGAGATTATTTTTTAGTTTGGCTAATACCTTTTAATTTAATTTGACTTTTGAATGTTTAATGATGCGCTTGACCTGCACTTTCTGTGGATTTGTCTCGGATGTACCAATCTGTAATGGTGAAACTGGGGTCCAAAATCATGACTGTGTTACCAGCTTTGGGACACTTGGGATGTATGATGTTTCACTGCCAATAAAATGACCAAATATGTATTGTTTAAGCCAGTTTCATACCTCCCAGGTCGGCGGAGCCCTGAGCAGGCGTCACTAGCAATGCCTAGAATGGAAGATGCAGGAAGCGCTGCTGGAGTCTCTAATTATTATTATTATTGCCATTTATATAGCGCCAACAGATTCCGTAGCACTTTCCAATATTATGAGAGGAGGGATTTAACTATAAATAGGACAATTACAAAAAACGGAACGATAGTTTGAAGAGGACCCTGCTCAAACGAGCTTACATTCTAATGATGCGCTTGCGCTATGCTGCCCAATTTCCTGGTGTTCGAAGGGAAAGAAAACGGGATGGCAGGTCAGGAGCTGCCGAAAGTAGACTGTTGGGAGCCCTGCAACTCCACTGTGAAACTCTTTTAATCTACTCAATACTCTTAAATTGGATTTTGCTGAAACAAGCATAAACAGTGTTTTTCAATGAAAGATTCTGCTTGCAGGGTGACCGTTTGGAACTTTGGAACTTGGACAGAATCCAAGAATCTCCGACCTTCAGCCTTCCTGTGAATCAACTGCAAAGGTCAATTCAGTGCGTCTGAAATCAGATCGGGGCCTATCACTAAACTGGGATCTGACCAGAATTGACACATTTTACTTTAAAATGAGCTGGAAAACAGCCAGGTTTCAGAACTCGTAGGTTCCAGTGTTTTGTCATAAAATTTATAATTGGTTTGATATTTTTAATTAATCCACAGTTTAATGAATAAACTCCCACAAGGTTATTTACTGAAGGGAAAACGGTCAGGAATTTATGGTGAATTTAAAAAGGGACACTCCAGACCCGTGAAGCAATTTAGCTTGCTGAAAATCTTCATGTGAAGAGTGTGTCATCTTTTCATTCATTTAGTGCAGGTTTCAACAGAAATTGGTACTTTTATAAATTAACCTTGTTACACCCCATGGCTGTCAATGAGAATACTGGTCCTGTTACTTCCTGGTTTGTTTAGCTCAGTGGAACTAAACTCTAGAGGCATCAATTGTCCAGAGCACCAGTCTTGTAAATACTTCTCATTGAGCTGCATTGGAAACTCTGTGATTGGACAGTCACAGAAAGTCTGGGCGGAGTTAGAAGGGGAGGGCTTGCAAAAACAGCAGACATGAGATCTGCAGCTTTTGCAAGCTGTTTTTATATATAACTCTAATGGAAAATGCATAATCAAATGCATGCAAGTTTTCATTTGTAGTATATCTACTAAAATGTTTTTTTTATTTGTGCAGTGGAGTGTCCCTTTAAGGCCATACTAGCCAATCCGGAGGTCCAAAAATAATAACTGTCCCTCAGATTCAGAACTGTTGACACATATGTGGTCATCATTCAGATGCACCAGGCAACACACACTGAACATGTGCCCCTCGCCCCTAAATTGCCAATTGGTGGTATTATTTAACTAATGTTTCAATGCCCCAAACACTACAATCAGTAAAAGAGATTTGTAACTCCTAATGCTAGATTTGAAAATAACGTAAGAATTGGTGCTCCTACATCGGAGAGGGTGAACTAGGACGAATTAGTTTGGCAGCGATGGATTTTTCGTGCATTATCAGGATCCAATGTTTATGATACCTTATTTTTTTGGCAGAAACACAAACCAAACATTTACACTGCACATTCTTGCAAAAAAAATAAAAAAAAGTGTAATCAATCACCCCAGGTTCAGCTTCATGAAAATCATCTAAACACTAATTCCATCAACCCATTGATCTCCGCGCAACTCATCTTCCAAGAACAACTCTACAGCGTTGTAATACCAGAGCTTTGAGAATGGGTACAGGATCGCCACCCACTTACCCTCACAGAGGCAGCCAGGTTTGCTGTACGATGTATGTAGGACAGAACGCGAAGGATCTTGGACACAGCCCTGGGCTTTTGTCACTTATACTGGGTCTTGTCACTAATAAGGGGAACTAGAGGGGGGTGTTTGTTTGAGATCAGGAACTATTATACAGGTAGACCGAAACTAAGATTCAGGGGTCACCCTCAGCCCTAGTTGGTAGTTCCCCAGAAATACCGACTGGCGCTTCTGCAGATCAGGCATGACATACCCCTTGCAGGACATCTTGGTATTCCCGGCCACTTCTGGCCCAGAGTCACTTGAGACATCTGGCAGTATTGTATACTTGCCTGTGGGTGGTGAAAAATGGGGACTGCCTCAGAGCTCGATTAAATTCAATGAACCTCATAGAAGAGCCTTTCAGCAGGGTAACCTAGTTCATCTGGGAAGAAGTACATTTTTACTATAGTGGATTATGCTACCAGGTACCCAAAAGCGGTCGCGTTTACCAATATTCAAGCAGAAACAGTGGCAGACTCCCTGATCATAGTGTTCTTTCAAGTGGGTTTCCATGGGATATCATCTTGGATCAAGGTATCCAGTTTATAGTGGAGGGTCACTACCAACTTTGGAGGCTCTGTGGGACCAAACCCATACGGGGCTCCCCCCTGCTCGATCACATTGCCAGGGGACAGTACCTTACCATCATTGACCTTTGCAAGGGCTATTGGCAGATTCCCCTGGCTGAGGATGCTATCGTAGTACAGCCTATACCAGTTAAAGGTAATGCCCTTCGGAATGAAGAATGCCACGGCCACCTTTCAGACTCCTCAATGGTCTCCAGGGTTATGCATGTGTGTACCTGGGCGACATTGTGATTTACAGCGCTACCTGGGAGGAACACCTAGCTAATATAGGTATGGTATTAGACAGAAGCCTGACTCTGAAACCTGACAAGTGTCCTATATGGCAGAGGTGCAATACCTAAGGCATCGAGCAGGGTGCTGGATGCAACGCCGAGAACCTGTTAAGATAGAGGCCATTGCAAATTGGCCCACCCCCCATACTAAGACCCAAGTTATGGCTTTCTTAGGTACAGACCATCAATTCCTGAGTATAGCACCATCACAAGGCCCCTTATGAACTTGACCAAAAATAAGCTTCCCAGGCTGGTGCTCCAAAGTCTCCTAAGTGTGAGATGGCCTTCCAGCAGCTAAAGAGTCAACAAATCATTTTATCATTCACAGAGATTCTTTGATGTTTGAATTGGGAGCCATTATAAGTCAAGTCAGGGAAGATGTCAGAGAACATCCCGTGGCTTACATCAGTATAAAACTATTGCCTTGGGACGTGAGCTATGATGCTGGCAGGAGGAGTGCCTGGCATTAGTCTGGGCACTGGAGAAATTGTAGCCATACCCCATGACCCTTTACTTTAATCATGGACCACGACCCGTTGGTGTGGCTTAATTGGGTCACAGGAGACAATGCTCGATTACTGTGGTTGTGTCTGGCCGTCCAGTTTTACAACTTCACCATACACTACCGCCCAGTAAGAAGTATGGAAACGCAGACGGGTTATTCTGGCAGACCAAAGTTGAAAAATTTCTACTAAGTCTCCAGATATTCCCAAGCTGATCCATAAGGGTCAGGCTGTGTCTGCTGGAGTAATGGTTAAGGGGGAGCATCTGGAATCATAATCAATTTACAATCTACCATTAGAAAGATCTAGGCTCATACAGACACAGAGGACCCGACCAGGAGATACCCAGAAACACCAAGGAACTATGCATCGCATTCATGATATGCCATGGTCCGGTGAACCCTTATTAAGGTATTACTCTGTTCCAGGGCTATCAAACAGGGCGCTATTTGGAAGGGGAATTAGGGAGGCGATGAGGTATCAACTACATCCAGGATTTATGGGAGCTCCCTTCTCTAGAGCCACAGACATCCCGTAACTAAACATTGTGGAACTTTGCACTGGATTGGAGATTGGTCGTGACCCTGTCAAATTACATCCAATGATTGTTTGGGCTAGACACCTCGGGTTTATTTTATTTTTGGACAATTTGCCCCTTGGAACCACAGCTCTTCAGGATTGTATGACACTTGGGGATATTATGTGAAAAACACCTGGTTTTGGGGTATTTTTATATAGGTACCTTAGTGTCTGGTAGTTAATTTAATTATCTGGCTGTTGATTGAGTTACGTCCCAGACACCAAGACGCCAGAGTGGGATTGCATGGTGTGCCTTGTTGGGAATGTCTGTATATAAATCTGCAGCTGCTGAATAACAATCAGATCTGCTTTACCCTTCATCAAGCTTCGGCTGGTATTTGGAAATCCAGTTGTAATCTCTCTTATCTTATTATTCCGTAGAGAGGGAATACTTGGCGGTGACACTTAGTCAAAGTATAGGAGCTCTGTCACATAACCCCTGGCTATTTTAAGGTGCAATGTAGGCATCAAAATATCTTCAGCCTGTTATAGTGGTTATGGTGCCAGGAGTCCTCAGCACCGTCCCATGGTGACTAGTTTAACCATTTTTAAACAGTTTGACAGAGATTGGAGATTGTTATCATGGTAAGTACACCACTGCTCGTTTGTTGCAGATAAAAAAAAACACCTTTATTTCAAATGGTCTGGAAGGAACGAGCAGTGATGTACTCCTTGGGTTTCAAGGAGCGGAGGCTGTTATTGTGAGTTCCGGGTTGGTTGCTTTGACTATTTTTTTTTTTTTTTTTTTTACAATTGGGTTGTCCACGTACCTCCTCTCATTGTCTTAATATGGAAGCCCCTAAGTCTGCATTAACGATATTAGTTTCACCTATGTTTGGACGCAATTCATTAGCGGATAGTTTCAGAAGACAATCTCTGCCAATAAACTACATCCAAATATGGACAGAATTAATATTTTATAGATATCACAAATGGAGGCTGGACTGGAGTCTCCCCCTATCCTTTCTGGCGCCCCCATGAAATTGGACATATAATCAGCTGGCACAGCGGAGGTTTCCAAGGCCCTCACAATTAAAGGTGCTGCTTTAATGAGTGAACCCCATAGTGTTAACATTAACTCAGAGAAAGGGTTACTTTATATATTACAAAATGTAAGAAACCGTTTCCACTCTTGATGAAAGTACTGATGGCACGCCTTATTATCCCTTTAACATTTATATATTTTTTTTCCAGTTAAGTGAGGCACTTACGTGCAATTTACTAGAACAATATATAGATTGTATTCCGTGCCATGTACACAAACTGCGAGCACTGCTTCTGTGACAGAGAAGCTTTAAATTCCTTGTGGTGAAAGGATCTCTAGAACAGCGGACGCTATTTTTTTTTGTTAGTTCCCGATTAGGCAATAACTCCTGCAGCTTGTGGATGCCAACAAAAACCCAGCACTCAGCCACCGATCTGGCAGGTTATCTGCCCAGCTCTCCGAAAGCATCTAATGTTTAAAATAAAGACTTTTAAAGCGATCCTTTGTGCAGTCATAGCAGGCTGGCATTATCTTTAAGGCTCAGTTAAGCCGCCAGAAGACTTTATTAGCAAATAGCGATCTCCCCCATTGGACGCTTGTTTGGCCAGTAGTCGAACACATTATAAACCGGCGTGTTTGCCTTATCTTGCTCCACTAGTGATGTTGGACTCACAGGCCCACAGTTACCTAATACCCAATGTTTTTATGTGTCCCAATTAAGTTCTAGAACAGTTTATCTACAACAACAAGTTGGACGCTTAATATATTAACTCTGCCATAGACGTACAGCTATAAAGGCTTTAAATAGTCCAGGGTGTAGCTCGTGAAGGCATCTTGCATTATCCACCTTTAATTTTAGCAGTTCAAGTAAAACTTGCTCCTTAATAACTGGAATTGAGTCAGCAGTTCTGGCACAAATTACATCTGTGTTCCTTTGTTTCGTATTCAATGATAAAGAATCAGGGGATTAATTTAAGTGATAATTTTTTTTTCATGTTTTTAGCAGCCCGTTTTCAGTTTCATTATGACCAATTTTTCTTTTCCTTATATTAGACTGAAAGCTTGTCTGAGCAGGGTCCTCATCAACCTATTCTTCCTGTAACATCTTGTAATTGTAAAAATATTGTAAAGCGCTACAGAACATGTTGGCGCTATATAAATACCAATAATGATAATGATAACATTTCTGAATAAAAAGATGTAATGTCCTTTAAATGGATGTTTGTCCCCTCTGGCATATATTGCTTTTTGTTTTGATAATCCAACTGTTGAATTTGAAATAATTCCCTGTGGCATTTAAACTCTCTGCCATCATTCAGCCGAGTATATATAGCAATGGGTGGTCATACCTACCAATGGAACATCACACGTGAGGTTAATATATTGTAATTCAGCACAAAAAAAGTAGCCATCACTTATTGCATTATTGTTTTCCATCACATGACTAGCTTTATTACGAACTTCTTTTTATAAAATTACTCCGTTTGAAATCCAACTGAAATTTGGCCAATGGGCTAAGTGGAGAGGTAAAATCAATGCAATGCCAATGTTATTATTAATGTTATTGGTATTTAAACACCGGTAAGTTATTCCATAGCGTTTTACAATATTACAAAAGGGGAGAATGGAACAAATGGAAAAATGTTACAGGAAGAACAGGTTGACGAGGACCCTGCTCGAACGTGCTTACAATCTTAAGGAGGTAGGATATAAAAACACAAAAGGAAGTTTAAACAATATAATGAAATATTCCGTTTCAGGAAGATGAGGGATTGGGAAAAATCAATCAATCTGCAAACACAAATTAGAATTACTTAGCGTGAGCGTCAGCAGATGGCATACAGTACTAGACCTGCAACTTCGATTTACGAAACTGAAGCATTGTGGGATTTGTGACAAAAGAAAGTCAGAAGAACAAATGGCAGATCCTGCAAGCATCCTGCAAGAATTGACCCCATGGCTACTTGAAAGTGCGTGAGTTGGCTTTGTTTTATCAAATCTAACTAATGAGTAATTTAAAATAAAAATACGAAACATGTCCATGCTATTCATTGTATTTCAGTACACGCTCTGTCCTTCACACCTGGTCAGCATACCTGGTCATTCACACCTGGAGAGCACAAAAGGAAAAATGAAACAATGTTTCAAATTCTCTTCTTCCTTATCAGTGTTTGTCCTGGCTTTGCCTTGTCTGAACAGGATTGTGATGTCATTTGTGAGATCTTTAATATACATTTATAGGAAACCAAAGCATTAAATGAGAAAAAAGGTTAACACATGTCATAGGTGCTCTGCAATGTTTTATTCAACGATGTGAATTCCAGAAAAGTGACAGTTTCCCTTTAAGAAATGATACACACGTACTGCTAGATAAATTGTGTTAGACCTTTCCATTTGTAATATAGAAATATATATATTTATAAAGAAAGCTGACTTGCAGATAAAGGAGATATCCCGGCTCTCCTTTATAGATTAACTCAACAGATCAATAGCGGATATTTATTTAGCTTTATTCCTGCAAATACAAGATAAATGCCGTTCTCTCTAAAATATCTATCTATCTATACCTATAACCACATTAAGGGACTTTTATTAATAATATAAAAAAAAGACATTTAAAAAAACCCAACTTGGATGTTTCGTGGGAAAACCCAAAATTCCTGTACACGTGTCAGAAATGCCTAAAATTGGAAATGTTATCACACAAACGCTTGTTTATCCTATGCTGAAATAATGGAGGGCTGACACATATTATAGATTATACATTATCCCTTAATGTTAAATATTTCACACTGCTTTTACCATATTAGCAGACGTACACGACATTTGTTGTCACATACAATTGAAAACCCCAAAACAATTAAATCAAATGGGTGAATACTTTTTGGGGAAATATGCATTTTTTTTAGAATTTATTTTCCTTTTTGTCTATTTTGGCCTCAAATTTGCAATCTCTTAAATCTCCTTTATTTTGAAATCCTCTTTGAATTCACCCTTTTGTTGTTGTTTTTTGTTTTAATACACAATAATGCGATCATTCCTCCCAACGTCGGCTCAGCTGTGTATGTTTATAGAACTGGCCAATCAGGAGAGCCGAGGATAACATTACTTGTGCGTGATAAAACAGTTCAGACGAATAAACTGCGAATTGTCTTTTTTGTTTGTGTGTGGGAAGGTCTGGCATCGCTTACTGAGCACTGAATTTGTGCCAAGGACAGCCAGCAATGTTTAGACACGTTCTGGGTGGGTTGGTTTCATGGGCAGGGTAACAGGATGGCACACTGCCACGCTTTGCGTGCAGATATTGTGAATACAGCCTGGGAATTAAGGAGAAACAGGTCTTCAGAGCGATGACAGTGTGTATAATCATCCCTTAATAATTAGGATATACCAAGGCACCCAAACTATTTACAGAGTGAACAAATCCTCCAAAAAGATTGAAATTATATGGAGCTAACTGAGTACTTAATACATAACTGAAATGTTTTTCTCTTTTTTAAATTGTGGATTTTCTTAAAGAGACATTCCAGGGTACAGACATTTTTGCTACTCAGTATTGCGCGTTGTTGCTTTCTAAAACACCTGAGGTTTTTTCTCTCTATGGCTCTATGCCTCCTTCCCTATGGCTCCACCCTTAGAGTCATGTCCCGCCTCTCCGCGCAAACCGTGCCAACTATGTGAGATGAGACGTCAATGGAAAAATCAAGAACGTGCACCATTGCCAAGCATTCGAAGCAACCATGCCTAGACACACCATTTAAAAGAACACTGAATACAAACATGTATTCCTGACACTAGAGTATTAAACCAACTATTTAGGTGACCGGCCCCCCCTCTGTGCAGTAAAATGGAAACTAAACTGACGTTTTTCCCACACTGCGCCAGTCTCGCTGCGGCTGGTCCCTCCTCAATGGATGAGATAATCATGATGATCTTAAATAAATATATTGGGAGGCTATTGTGCATGCGCAGAAAATACAGCACTGTGCTAACCTGCCTCTCCTCAGAGATATATTGAATCAATGATCAGCAACCCCACCCCTGATTGTTATCGGGCAGACATTACCTGATCTTTTTATTTTATATTTGAAAATCAGCGGCTTGATGCAATTATAAAAAAATTAAAAAAAAAATGCTATCCTGCTGCCGTTGCACCACATGTAGAAATTCAAAGCTGAAGAATGTCTGGGGCTTCAACCCCCCAGTTGCCAGCCCAATGCACACTTCTGCTCAGTGAATTAAAAACTGAACTTTAAAATTTGGACAAATATAGCAGTTATGGACAAATTCTTCAACATAGCTATAGTTAAAGCTTAGTTATATTAGATAAAAAATTTAAATTAGGTTTACAATTTAAAGTTTAGTGTATAAACCCCTTGGTGTTCCCTGGGTCACTGGGCTGTCTGTTTTTATTTAAGTTAATGAGAAAGGTTCCCATGTGTCTCCCTGTCCACAGCATTTAATTCTAGTTAAAAAGAGTTTATCTTCCCTAGGCTTATCAACCAGGAAGTAATAGGGCCAGTTGTCTGACTGACAGTCAGGGGGTGGAACAAGGTTCATTTATAACTGTATCAATTTATATTGATATCAGCATTTTTTTGTTAAATGCAGAAAATAGGACACAGTCTTCGAGCTAAAGTGCTTTTGGTGTGTGGAGTGTTCCTAATTAGGAATATGGAGGCTCTGATTTCTGTTCTGCAGCCTATTTACTACAACAGGACAAAAAAAACAGTCACTGGGCTATATTTACTAAAGTGTGAATTAACAGGGATTTAGATTGTATACCTAAATAACCAGATAGAACAGTTTGCTTGAAGAATTTTTGCAGTTTTCCTATTTGGACTTAAAATTTGAAATTTGCTGTGAATTCCATCTGAATGAACTTTGAATTCCTGTCATTTCTCTCTTTAGTGAATATGCCTCAAAATATACGTTTCAACACTCGTAATTCTCGGGATCCATTATGTAAGCTCCGTAGCATCCTGTGCAGCTTCAGTTTATCCTGCTGAACTTGTTAGTCACAGTTATTTATTTATTAAACAGATACCTCTAGATCCCGCTAATGCATCGGACAAAACGTACACTGTCTGTAACATTGAGAGGTGTAAGCCGCGATGACAGAATAGGATAACATACAATATTGTTAGTGAGTGCATTCAGAGAACAAAAAACACAGAATTAAAATATACTATTAAATAGAAACACAGGACAAAAACAGAGGTGTAGACTTAAGGGTATCAGGTGATTGGCAGATTTCCTGAATTCCGAGCAGAAATATACCCGATTTAAAGGATCACTATAGGCACCCAGACCACTTCAGCTCAATGAAGTGGTCTGGGTGCCAGGTCCATCTAAGGTTAACCCTGCCTGCTGTAAACATAGCAGTTTCAGAGAAACTGCTATGTTTACCTATGGGTTAATCCAGCCTCTAGTGGCTGTCTCATTGACTGTGATTTTCACATTGAGAAAACACCAGTGTCCATAGGAAAGCATTTCAGAATGCTTTCCTATGGACTGACTGAATGCGCACTCGGCTCTTGCCGCGCCTGTGTATTCAGCAGATGACGTCGGAAGAGGGAGGAGAGTCCCCAGCGCCGGGCTCGGCGCTAGAGAAAGGTAAGTGATTAACCCCTTCCTCCCCCTTCAGCCGGCGGGAGGGGGGCCATGAGGGTGGGGGATACCTAAAGACCCTATAGAGCCAGGAAAACGAGTTTGTTTTCCTGGCACTATAGTGGTCCTTTAAGGACTGGCTGAAACGTGCAATGCCAAACATGTTCGGGGGGCCGGGATAATATTCTGTATTTCCACCTGCGGCAGCAAAAACAAAAATAAAAATAAAAAAAAGGAAAACAATAATTGATGGTTGGCGGTCAGTCACTAAATGTAGATTTTATTCACAGATCAAGAGAGTATTGATCAGTAAATGGAAAAAAGTGGCAGCAGTAAAAAATAAATAAATAAATCTATATTTATTTTATATTTAATAAATATATGTATAATATGTTAACATATAAATATAGTTATTTTCCATATTGGTTACTTTTGCTTACTTGACCTGCGAACCAATTGGCAGGAAAATGCTCGTATCGGTTAACTGCAACTAATATATTATATATTATTATTATTATCTATATAGCGCCAGCTAATTCTGTAGCGCTGTACAATGGGTGGACTAATAGACACGTAATTGTAACCAGACAAGTGGATGCACAGGAACAGAGGGGTTGAGGACCCTGCTCAATGATCTTACATGCTAGAGACATTCAGAAGGTATGGTTTCTAAATTATCACACAGTCAAAATAATGCAATGTATGATCAATGAATCCGTCCCTGGCTGAGGTATTGACAGCCGTTGTTAAGTTGCTTGATCTAGCAATGAATGGGTGGACGCTTTACATGGGAAGAACACAAAATCAATATTTTATATAGGAACATATATAATAAAAAAAATAAAAAAAAATACTTTGATGAGAATTTCCCTTGAAAAGTTACTTGTTTCAGTTTCAATATAAATAAATACATGTTCCCATTTTTTAAAGCTTGCTTTTTCTATTTTGAGTTAACTACAGCGATAGTTATGCAATAATTACAAAAAACAAACAATTCACTTGTTTAAATGCAATAAACATTTAGAAATGCATATAGATAAATCGATGGCACCCCTGTCTACAGTTTGAGCTATTTAGAACTTTTTCCGTACCTTAGCCCACAAAACACCTCAAAGAATCAGGCTTTGCTAAGAAAAATCTTGGCATTGCGATCTTCTTCAGAGACAAGATTCCTCGAACCGAGCCTCTATCACAGCAGGCAAAACAGTTACACACCAGAACTACTACAATGGAATGCCAGATTGCCCCAGTTTATGGTCCACTTTTACAAATGTGGAAATAAAGGGAGTTTAAAGAACCATGCAAAAGTTACACCCTGCTACATGGGACTTAGACCCTGCTCCAACTCCACTCATATCTGGAAGCATTGAAACACTCGCCCCAAAATAGTGCAGTGTTCACTAAAGACTGGAGACTTCCCATATCCTCTAAAAGAAGCTGTGGTAAAACCTAAAGAAGCCTTTATTAGACCCAGACTGCATGGCTAATTACAGACCAGTATCCAACATTCCATTTCCGGGGAAAATAATTGAACAAATAGTGGCAACTCAACTGGAGGCCCATCTATGAAGCTTGCACATTTTTGATCTTTTCCAGTCAGGCTTCAGATGCCGCCACAGCACGTAAACAGCGCTAGTCCAAGTGATAAATGATCTCCTTATGGCGAGAGACAAAGGTGATTACTCCATCCTAATCCTCTTGGATCTCTCAGCTGCATTTGACACCATCTACTATTCACCAATCTTTCCTTACTGGTAGATGACAGAGAGTAACATCAGGATCAAGCTCATCGGCACCAACAGAACTGGCCTGCGGAGTTCCACAAGGATCCATCTTGTCTCCCACGCTATTCGCAATTTACTTGCTACCACTGGTGACATCATTAAAGGGACACCGTAGGCACTGTATCTGTTTCATCTCATTAAACTGGTTATAGTGTCTGGAGTCCTCTGGTCCCATAATTTCTATCAGCATTAAACAGTTTTTAAAGTTTTAATGTTTTATTGCTAAACAAGAGTCCCCGGCAATCCATCCCCTCTGTGCTGCTTTGGCTAATAAGGAAGCATTAGCCTGAGCAGCAATGGGCAGCTGTGATTGGCTGAGGGTGTCAGCTGACTGATTTTAGCCTGTCAGAGTTCCAACTGACGGTATGAATGGGTATGACAACAAGGAAGTGTGTAATCTCTGCCTTAGCTACACATACTGAAGGGGCCGGACTGTGGGTGGCCAGGGATTCTTATTTTGTAGCATACTGCACGAACATGGTGCAACACTGAATGGAGGGACAGTGCCCGGGTACTCCAGGCACTATAACCAATTCAAAGAGATGAAATGCTTATAGTGACTACAGTGTCCCTTTAAGCGACATGGCATAAGGTATCATTGTTACGCTGATGACACACAATTCTGCTTCTCCTTTGCTCCAGATACCACAGACCCAACATGCCGCATCAACAGTTGCTTAGCAGACTGCATAGAATGGATGAACTCAGACAAAACAGACTTAATCTTAATGAGGGGACCCCGGGCAACAAAAATATCCCATGGTCACCCAACTGGCCTGAAGCTTGGAGGCTCTGAACCCATCAGTTCATCAAAGGTATGAAACCTCGGAGTGCTGATTGACTCTGGACTCATTTAAAGAGCAGATATCCTCCGTAGTAAAATCTGCCAACTTTCATCTGAAAACATAGCCAGGAAACAACACTTAATGCTACCGGATGATATGCCAACATTAATCCATGCATTGTATCCTCTCGGCTAGATTACTGCAATGTACTTTACTTGGGCCTCCCAGAATAAGAACTCCATCGCCTTCAGACGATACAAAATGCCAGGCTACTGACCAATCAAACTCGCTCCTGCCACATAACACATGGTCTCCACTCCCTGCATTGGCTTCCAATTAAATGGCGAACATATTTTATAATTGGCCTTTTGACCTTCAAAGCCTTAAACAATCAAGGCCCACAGTACGTGAAAGAACTCCTGACACCCTACATTCCATCCCTATGCAAATTTAGATGTACAAACATTCATTGGCTGAGAGGGGTCAGCTGACGCTCTCAGCCAATGAATGAGTGGCATGATTGGCATCCATCTTTGGCAGCTCTGCAGAAGCCAGATGTCGTAAACCCGGCTCCATTATAGAATGGATTGCTCCATTACCAGCGAAACGCGCCAGGGTACTCCCACCATCATAACCAGGACAGCGGGGGCTTGGAGTAACCCTAAACCATGCTGAATGATATGTAAATGTTGTATATCACTGTGTTTAAAAATACACACACACAGGGCCTCACCTACAAATGTGAACATATTCTTCAATCCTAGTTAATTATAAAGTGTAACTGTCTAATTACAGCCATTGTAATGTGTCTTCAGGGCAGAACAGTAAATTATAATGGTAACATCACCCAAAATTTAACTTTTAGCCTCTATCCCTCCCTTGTTTATAGATTCAACTAGACTATAATTCATAATTGCTTCAAAAATGCATCATACTGTGTTTGCTACAACACGTGATTACGTTTTTCATGGACAATGTATAAATAAACATATATGGCATGAAATGCGATAAATTAGGAGTTAGATTAGAGGGTGAAATCCAAACACCATGACCACTTCAATGATTTAAAGTGGTCATGGTGCCCATAGAAAGATTAAAATCCCACGGGGCGCTAGGCAAGATACCAGTTTGGGGGTCTTATCTGTGTTCTCCGGCTTACTCCCTGACACTGCACGCTCCCACAGCAAGTGCTTTTATGCGTGTCTGAAATTGGATCCAAATTATGTATTCGCCGGACCGAGTTTGGGTCCAAATTACATATTTACTGGACCTAATTTGGCGCAATCCAATGATGTCCTGAGTCAGCCTCCTATGGTTTTGTACCACCCACAAGTCATCTAACAACTCTAAGGTGATGTCGGCCAATAGGACACAAGCCCCGCCTATTTATAGTCACCTCTCCTACTCCATGTTGCTCTGTTGTGGTTCTAGTTAGCCCAATTGCGTGCTCTTGTGTATTCTGATTATGGTATTTATTTCTTGGCTTGTTTAATATTTCTCAGATCCTTGACCGCGGCTATTTTCTCTGACTCTAATCATTAGTCCGGCTGCTCTACGGATTGGTACCCAGCTAGTCTCTCTTTTGTTGTGTTCTGGGTCCAACCCTATCCTGATAGATAGTTAATGGCAGAAGCCTACGATCTCCTTATGTTTAATCCAGCTCTGATTGTGCCTGGAGTCAGTACGTGCAGTATTTCACTTTGAAAAGCTACACACCGAGGTTAACTCCTGGCTGCTGGAGATATAACTCGACCTCTGTCAACACCATTGGGGTGTCATTAGCCAGCCTAAAATTCTTATTCTACCGTTTGACAACTTACATTTCTGAAATGTATCATGTAAAAACTCTGTATTCAAACAATAGTTACTTAAGTTACATCATATACCGCATCCTTTTAATATTTCCTGGTTCTGCGTCTTAGTTTATTTAAGCAATTAATGTTGATTAAAGTGTTACACATCAGACAAATGTTTTGTAATATTACACAGTAATGCCCCTTTTCATGGATTTAAATATCACTCCCACGATTAATTAACAGCTTGCGTTTTGTGTTGCTTAACGAGTCACTGCTATTAAGATGCTTATATAATTATCTCAATATAGATCAATATGGCGAGCTAATTACTATAATAATCGCAAATAAAAATGTAATGACTTGTGGAGAACATGCAAAGACTCCTTTTGCCAGTTTAAATTCTCATGTGTGTCAATTTAATTTACTAAATACCAATTTATAGGGAACCGTATTTGTACTGCTAATAAAAGAATACAGTTATATAGTATTGTAGAGAACAAGGGAATTGCTAATTTAATGTCAAACTACCCAAATTGGAAAAGCAGAATTGTTTCAGTTTAGATATTGTGACTAATTTGGTTGATATCATGCAGGTTACCGGATTCACTAGCTGCCATTATCAAACCAGATTAGTAGGTTTTTGGCAGCGGAGATAGTTTGATTGACGGACCCTGCTTTTTCTTCCCTTCTGGATAAAGAATCTTGCTTCGTCTTCAATTTCTTTTCTACAAAATATCACATGTAATGATGGTCAAATAGACGTGTAACATAAACAGGACATGAACAATCTTTTATTTCAGAAGAAATTCTTCTTTTTATGCCAGATAGTGGTCTGGTTTTAATAATTTTCCAATTAGATGCTGAGCAGACAACCTTTTCAAAAACCATGCACGCTGCGTGAGAGAATTGCAAATTTTACGGCAAAATATCCAAATTGGTAAATTTAGATCAGGTAAATCTCACATTGATTGGTTGTTACTTTACCCTTCCTGTCTTTTCCTCCTACTCTGTTTTTTTTTGATAATGCAGAACATTTAACCTGCTCTGCTGAGAGTCATTCATTGTATCAACCTCCATTTAGCTCCAAACAGGGAGGCTTCAGGTATGAGTAACTGCTAGATTAGCAGGTTTAAACACACTGAGAGTACAGAGAGAATAAGTCCCTTCCTGTAAGATCTTCCATTCATTTACCTGAATCCTAATGCATTTAAACCTTTCCCATTTTAATATTACAGCCGTGCAAAATAAGGTGGTGCTTTTACCATAAATCTGGCCTCAAGGAAACTTTAACCACTACCCAGGCGTTGTGTTTTGTTTCTACAACTAATAAAAATACAATGCAAGTTCGCTATGCTGAGTTTGTTCCCATAATGACACATTGCATTCTATCAATTAGTGAGGACTTCTTTTAAAGGTAACTTCCTTACCCCACCCACTGCTTCATTTGAGAACAAAAGATACCATTGCTTTTCTGCTGTGACTCACGCGTTGATCTGTGCATCAATGCCAGCTCCTTCTCAAAAGACACCGAGCATATCACCTGCAAGGAGCAGTCTTACTCTAGGGCTGTGCACAGGACGCCTTGGCACAACATGAGGGTTATTTCCTAAAATTGGATAGGCAAACCCCTCCGGATCAGCTAAAATAGGCAAACTGACAATAGAGAACCTCTCCGGATCAGCTAAAATAGGCAAACTATGACAAAAGAGAGCCTCTCCGGATCAGCTAAAATAGACAAACTATGACTATAGGGAACCTGTCCGGATCAGCTAAAATAGACAAACTATGACCATAGAGAGCCTCTCCGGATCAGCTAAAATAGACAAACTATGACAATAGAGAGCCTCTCCGGATCAGCTAAAATAGACAAACTATGACAATAGAGAGCCTCTCCGGATCAGCTAAAATAGGCAAACTATGACCATAGAGAACCTCTCCGGATCAGCTAAAATAGACAAACTATGACAATAGAGAGCTTCTCCGGATCAGCTAACATAGACAAACTATGACTATAGAGAACGTCACCGGATCAACGGTATCACCTTTAGTCATAGTTTGTCTATTTTAGCTGATCCGGAGGGGTTCTCTATAGTCATAGTTTGTCTATTTTAGCTGATCCGGAGAGGTTCTCTATAGTCATAGTTTGTCTATTTTAGCTGATCAGGAGAGGTTCTCTATAGTCATAGTTTGTCTATTTTAGCTGATCCGGAGAGGTTCTCTATGGTCATAGTTTGCCTATTTTAGCTGATCCGGAGAGGTTCTCTATAGTCATAGTTTGTCTATTTTAACTGATCCGGAGAGGTTCTCTATAGTCATAGTTTGTCTACTTTAGCTGATCTGGAGAGGTTCTCTATGGTAATAGTTTGCCTATTTTAGCTGATCCGGAGAGGTTCTCTGTAGTCATAGTTTGCCTATTTTAGCTGATCCGGAGAGGTTCTCTGTAGTCATAGTTTGTCTATTTTAGCTGATCCGGAGAGGTTCTCTATAGTCATAGTTTGTCTATTTTAGCTGATCCGGAGAGGTTCTCTGTAGTTACAGTTTGCCTATTTTAGCTGATCCGGAGAGGTTCTGTATGGTCATAGTTTGCCTATTTTAGCTGATCCGGAGAGGTTCTCTATAGTCATAGTTTGTCTATTTTAGCTGATCCGGAGAGGTTCTCTATAGTCATAGTTTGTCTATTTTAGCTGATCCGGAGAGGTTCTCTATTGTCATAGTTTGCCTATTTTAGCTGATCTGGAGAGGTTCTCTATGGTCATAGTTTGCCTATTTTAGCTGATCCGGAGAGGTTCTCTATAGTCATAGTTTGCCTATTTTAGCTGATCCGGAGAGGTAAAAAAAAAGATAAGTTTATACAAAATAACGAGGAATGAAGACAACCTGTTATTTTCTAAGCTTTCTGAAACACCCTATGTGGGAGACATTCACATAAAGACTGCTACATCTTTCCATCTTGGTGTTAATTCACTACCGTGTTTAAGGCTTACTTCTGAAGGTTAGAAGACCCAGTTGATGCGTGCAAATAAATTCTGGATTCCCTCCCTGTATGTATGTGTCAATTTGCGCACGTTTATAGAACTCAAAGCTGAAGTTCTACAAAAACAAAACTTAAAATGTTTTCTTATGTTTTTTTTCCATCCATATAATAGCAACACATGTATTTGAAGAGCAGTGATGGGTGCATAGCTCACGTTAAGATGTAGCAGTCTCCCACATAGGGTGTATCAGAAAGCTTAGAAAATAACAGGTTGTCTTCATTCCTCGTTATTTTGTATAAACTTATCTTTTTGACTTATCTTAAGTCATTACTAATGGTATCTTGAGTGTAACCAGATTCTAGATATATTCGGGGCCTTAACACTTTACTGATAAACATTCGTAGATATTGAAATGAAACATTTCTCTCTCTAGCATCTGGATATACAGGTACATTTTTACCAATTTTTTTTAAATTTTTTTTTAAGTTTGCAAATGCCTAATGTCCAGCACAATTTAATAAGACATTATTTCAATGTACATTATGTCATGGCTTAGTTTCTGGGAGTTGTTGTTTAGCCTTCTACAGTTGAAAGTTAACAAATCTACTCTCAGAAAACTCTGCAGTGACATAGAATGTTAGCTGAGCGTGATTGGCCGATTTACTTCCTGGTCTTGGCTGAGCGCATTGCAAAATCTGCTACAAAAAGCAAAAGATTCAAATGTATTTCTACTGCATTTATCACTTTTAACAATGGTGTTTGCATGTACATTATTAATGCATTATCAATACATTGGTTAAAAAGAAATGACGGTGTTATCAAATCTTTTATTTGTATTATAAAATGTAGCCTTTATAAAAGGTGTATAATCTATGGAAAACTTTTTACTGATACAGGGGAGCAATTAGCTTATCTTGGGGTTTACTAACTAAACAATGAGTTAGCTCCGGATTAGGAAATATTAATGGAAAGCTCAAAGAACCATAACCACTACAAAGCAGTGTAGTGGTTATTGTGTAGTGGTTATTATTTTTAAAACGGTTTCACCTCTTACCTGGGGTTTGATGGGCACTGATCCCTGCCTACACTACTTCCAACGAAAGCAGGACACTGTTTAGATGATTGCATTAGCAATTAGTCTGAAGTAGTTGTGGTGGGGGAGTGGCATTCAGAATACCCCAGAAGTCTCTTTTTCTAAAAAGATACAACTACTTGCAATGAGGCGGGGGGGGGAGTTAATTCCTGTCACTCTGATATTTGGGGTGCTCTAAGACTGGATTTTTGTTGCAATTTGTCATAATTTATGTGTGTGTGTGTGGGGGGGGGGAGGGTAGGGGGTGGAAGGATCAGAGAATTTTAGCCCAATTCACATTCTATTTACTTAATGTCCTCTCCTCTAATATAAACACATCCAGCTCCTATTTAATATGGATTAGAAGCCACCCAGCACCAAATTCCCCAGAACTTCATTACAAAGAAGTGGTTATGGTGCCCTGAGGTTCCCTTTAAATTGTGTTGGTGTCTGGCGTATGACGCAAGTGTACTTTTAATGTTAGGTAACTGAACATACGTTAAAGAATTGTATAGTCTGATCTGCATTTTCGTGAATATTATTTAAAAAAGTGAGAATTCTGCAACTGATACAAAGTGTTAACCACATAAACAGCTATAAATAGTATTATTGCTTCATTCTGTGTCATCATGTAAAATCCAGTGGGGTGGAGAATTAAACTAGACAAAATAAATCACTGGTTGCCAAGCACTATAAAAATAATGTGAATTTTCCTGAAAAAAATTTCACAATAGAATAATCTAAATGATACGAAAATTACTTAAATGCTAATGAGTCATTTATTTTAATTTTGTTTTATAAACATAATCACTGTGTATAAATGGAATTCAACCAATGTGTGAGCCCTGGTAAAAATACAGACAAACTTGGCCAAAGTTATAGTCCATTGTTTAGTCCTTGGAGTGTTACAGAGCTGTGCCACATGAAACCAAGTACACTGTGTCAGTACTGAAAGAAAATACATTGCTCTGCCTTTCGGTTTAATAATGCCAGTATTACCATGAGAAATTGACATTTATTTTTTGCTACTTTAGCTGATCACGGTGTAGACAATTTCAGAAGGCGTACCGTATAACCAATATGGCTGCTTTCTGTGCTGACATGTGATTTTGCAGTTTAGACACACATTGTACGTAAGCATACAATCTTTACTTACATTTTAAATATAATTTCACTTTTATAAAAGGAGTAAACCTGTCACCCCAAATATCCGTTACATTTTCTAAAAAGGCAAGAAAACCATCCGTATATTTTGTTAACATTTTTGTAAATGTTTAGCTGTTTCGATGGTGTTGCCACCTGTACTACATTTTGTGATGACAATCTGCTCCGTCCAATAATATTTATTGTTAATCTCTATAAGTGTATGAAAGAGTAGCACTGTGTCATGACAGGTAAACTCATCATTTTTTGAGGGTGGCAGTTGTAACAGGTGTTTTTACATTTTCTATATTGAATATAACTTCCAAAATTCTCCATAAAGCAGTGTTGTCATGGCTCTCACCATGACATCCAGACGAAGGCGCCCCAGGAGTGCCCAACAGGTGATTTGAACTCAGGACTCTTTCTTCCTTAGTCCTGCTGTCTTCCCTCTGGTTATTCTCTCCTTGTCTCCAGCACTGGGAGCTTGACTTTACCCGTGGTGGCTCCTGTCTATCTAGCCCACCTGAAGCAGATGAATAACTAGCTGGGTATATAAGCACTGCCTCGGCCTGGGAACTTTGTCAGTTCATTGACTCTGGTTCACGTTTTTGTTACCAGTTCCTGTGTATCCAGATCATGTGTTCTCCAGTTTGTTCCCGGCTCCTGACCTTGGCTCTTCTCATCGTTTTCTCTGGCTTCCCCTCATTTCGGCTTTCCACGACTACGCTTCTGCTTGTCCTTGTCTGTACTGCGACTTGGAGCTATACCCTGCACAGACTCACAGGCCAGATGGCTTCTTACCTGGTCACCTTGGTCTGTGTTTTTAATTTGCAAGGGTGAGCGTATATCTCTGCATACCGGACTCCACATCAGGTTAGAACCTTGACAAGTGTATAGGAGTGTGGTCACCATTTTAACATACTAGATTAACACCATGAAACCCAGATTATGTTGATGGTCAAGAACTTGGTAGCAATACGGTTATTACATTTTTTTTAAACATACTAACAGGTTTCCCACAACAAAATATGGATCATGTTGTATTGTGTGATATGTTCTTTGTTGGGGGCCTCGTGACGTTATCTGTTGGGGCAATAAGCAGGTTTGTGACACTGTGCATTGGCCCATTCTTGCCATAAACTGATTGTTCTGGCACAGGACTAGACAATACATGATATATTAAAGCAATGTGTTGGCTATTTTTGGATGATATCATCAGATTATGTCCCTGGGTGTTCTGGACAAAAACAAACAGACGTTTTTAAAAGCTAATACTTCCCCACTTCCACCCAGCTGTGTGCGTGGTCACAAACACGGAACTCCAAAAATAACAGACAACAAGTAACAATCTGACACCCTTTGGAACAACATGTGATTGGACATGTGGCCATCTTGTGATAATAACAACTTGCACCTCACATCACCCAAGGAGAATAAGTTAAGAGGATAGTCAGCTAGGCTTGGATTTTATATAATGTATTTCTATCATCATTGTATGACTGGAAAAATTCTGAGTGGGTGAATTCCCTTTCAACCATTTTCTACTGTCTATTAATTACGTGATAAAATAGGCAAACTATGACCATAGAGAACCTCTGCGGATCAGCTAAAATAGGCAAACTATGACCATACAGAACCTCTCCGGATCAGCTAAAATAGGCAAACCACAGAAATGGCGGTGGGTGAGGACAGAAGTTTGTGATCTCACAAAAAAAAACCAATAAAAGGTTTAAAAGAGTTATATTAAAGGCAGCCAGGCAGGGATAGGACATAGCAGTACTACGGGCAGGGAGGTGCCAGGTAGGTCTAACCGGCAAGATAGGAGCCATGATAGCGGGGATGCGTCCCAAACTGCGCCTGGGGGCGCAGCAGGTGGGAGAGAGTGTGTACAGCTACATGGAGCCAGGCAGTTGGATAGGCTGGATTGGAAGAGTCATGCTGTCCGGGAGTGCAGGCAGCACCGCTCTAGGACGAGTGATAGTTGGTTCTGAAGGCAGGACGTGGGGCTTTCATGGCGAAGGCTGTGGAGTCGGCTTTTCGATTACTGCCAATCCATCCGGATTGTCACCATCTGTTAGGTTGCATGTTCGATGGGGCTTATTTTGTGGACCTTTGCATGCCTATGGGCTGCTCCATTTCATACTTCGAAAAGTTTAGTTCCTTTTTGGAGTGGATGGTGAAGGTGGAATCAGGTGTTTTGTTTTTTTTTGTGCACTATCACGATGACTTCTTGTGTGTGGGCATTGCCAGGTCAGACCGTTGTGGCCATACCTTGTGGTCTTTTGAATGGGTGGCTAATTCATTTGGGGTACCCCTGGTAGCCGACAAGATGGTGGGCCCTGCCACTTGTCTCAGTTTTCTTGGTTTGGAGATTGATTCGGTGGAAGTCGGCTGCTTAGGGATGAGTTGATTGCACTTCGGGAGAGTTAGAGAGTCCAGAAAGGCTACGTTGAGAGAGCTGCAGTCTTTGATGGGCAGTCTGAAGTTTGTGTGTAGGGTAATTTCCATGGGGAGAGTTTTTGGCAAGGGCAACTTGTGGGGTCTGGTCTCCACGTCACTTTGTCAGGATCTCGGGGGCCATGAAGGCGGATCTGTGGATCTGGGAATTGTTTTAATGTGATTTCAATGGACGGGTCTTCTTTCGTGAAGCGGCAGCTTCTTCAGAGGATATTGAGTTGTTCACAGATGCTTCGGGAGCATAGGTTTTGGGGCATATCTGGCGGACAAGTGGTGTGGAAAGCAAGTCCTCTTGTCCGTAATTTGCCGTTTCTTGAGTTGTTCCCGTTGATGGGGGCTTTGGCGTTGTGGGGGAAGGTGTTGCGGGACAGGAAAGTTATCCTTTTTACGGACAATATGTCGGTGGTTCATGCGGTTAACCTCTTATCTGCATCTTCGGTCCCGGTGGTACGCTTATTACGGCGATTTGTATTGTTTTATAATGTCTTTTAATATTGTTTTTCAGGCGCGTCATGTGCCTGGTTTGTTAAACGTGGTGTCTGATTCCTTGTCTCGTTCACAGTGGGAAAGGTTTCGGATGGTGGCTCCGGGGGCGCGAAAGGAAGGACAGGCCTGTCCGTAGGAGATGTGGCGGCTCGGGACATCATGCTTGGAGGATTCGTAAGGAATTGTTTGGCGCCTGGCACGTGGGCTGCATATGTAAAGATTTGGGATGCCTGGGACATGGCAGTAGGTCACACGGGGGTGTCCCAGTCAAGGGAGGGACGGTTAGATACTTTATTGTGGTTCCTATGCCGTTTGCTTGCATTGCGTTTGTCTCCGTCTGTGATCGACAGGAATATGGCGGCATTGACATTTCTGTTCAAGTTGAATGGTTGGGAGGATGTTACAAAACATTTTTTTTCATTCCCCAAGCCTTAAGGGGCTTTAGGAGAGGTAAGAAATTGGTGGATACTAGAAGACTGGTATCTTTTGAAGTCCTGCAGCGCTTAGTCGGTGTGCTGCCAGCGGTGTGTTCATCTCCTTTTTGAGGTGGGGTTATTCTCGGTTGCCTTCTCGTGGGCATTCTTCGGGGGCCTTTCGGATTGGTGAACGGGTGAGTACCTCTCAGGCAGGTATTAGGGGGTTCAACACTCGGACATTGAATTACGGACCAATAAATTGGTGATTCGGTTGGGCTGTAGAAAGACTGATATATTTGGTAAAGGTTGTTTGGTAACACTATTTCCCTGCCTGGGTCAGGAAGTTGGCATCTTGAGGTTTGGTGTGGATTAGGCTGTGTTACACTTGGTTGGTAGGTTCGAGCCCATCGGTGGCTCGGAACCTGGGAGTGAAGCAGTGTCTTGGTAGACCCCTACAATTTAATCTGGAGGGAATGTGGTCATATTGGACGGCCAGTTTCTGTGTTAACATTTTATTTAGATTGTTATTATTGTGGGGTCATTGCCAGGGGTTTGTTATGTATATGGGGGGGAATGTTGGCTAAAATAATATTTGTTGGCAATGACCCTATTTGTTATTCATTAATTAATAAAGCTGTGGACTAATATTTCCAACAGTATAACCCGTGTCCCTGTCTTAATGGGGTTCAGGGTATGGTTAGCGCATATGCCGGTAAATCCGACTGTGCGCCTGTCATTTAGGTCCCCCTCGTGCTACAAAAATAGCTCATCTTAAACATACACTGATTTCTCTCAACATTAAACCCACCTGCCTAAAATCATGTAGGTCCCCCTCGTGCTGCAAAAATAGCTTTTCACTTCCCCATTTTTCCTGCTTCCAACCCATGAAATTGAACGGACTGATGGGCACTATTGTAACGATATAATCCATGTTATGCACATTACCTGTCAGTGGGTTTTAATGTTGTGGCTGATCGGTGTAGTTTTTTACTCAGTTTTCGCCATTTGGAATTCAAATTCCTGAGAATTTGGAGTTTAGTAACTTGTAAATCTTTAATATACTAGAAAATAAAACTGGGCAGCTCATGAAAATGTTAACAGCGTTTATAAACGATTTTCAATGTTTTATTGAATGCCGTAAATTCTCCAGATGTTGCATTTCTCCTTTAACGCTATTCCAGCAGTATGGTAATAATAATCTTTAATCTATGCTTGTGGTAACAATCTGGCTGGCAAGGAGACGCTTCATTCCCGTTTAAATTGTCGCCAAGTCTTGTTTGGAATGACAGGTGCAGTGTAAGCAAAAATTCTAGGTCAAAGGGAGAAGAGGTAACACTCAGCACACTGTGACTCACATATGAGCAACGACTGATGGTAAAGGAAGCCACAGTGACTGATCGAACGTGCATCATTAGCGTGTCTCATTTCAGCTTCACTAAACGTTATCCTGAACCCGTTTACACAAATGATAGTCATCCAATGGTTAAATGATATTACACTTTCAACCAGGGTTAATAGCCCACACCACCTTCCATCTGTTAGCAGTTGCCGGCTGTGCCCATGCTACTTATTCCCATCTGAAAAAATGCTGTTTTTTGTTTAAGTCTAAACATTTAAGAGACAAATTGGCAATCACTTAAAGGACCACTATAGGCACCCAGACCACTTCAGCTTAATGAAGTGGTCTGGGTGCCAGGTCCAGCTAAGGTTAACCCTTTTTTCTATAAACATAGCTGTTTCAGAGAAACTGCTATATTTATATTAGGGTTAATCCAGCCTCTAGTGGCTGTCTCATTGACAGCCGCTAGAGGCGTTTGCGTGCTTCTCAGATGGATTTTCACAGTGAGAAGACGCCAGCGTCCATAGGAAAGCATTGTGAATGCTTTCCTATGAGACTGGCTGAATGCGCGCGCGACTCTTGCCGCGCATGCGCATACAGCCGAGGAGGAGGAGAGGAGGAGGAGAGCTCCCCGCCCGGCGCTGGAGAAAGAGGTAAGTTTACCCCTTCCTCACCCTAGAGCCCGGCAGGAGGGGGACCCTGACGGTGGGGGCACCCTCAGGGCACTATGGTGCCAGGAAAACGAGTATGTTTTCCTGGCACTATAGTGGTCCTTTAAAGGGACACTCCAGACCCCTAAAACACTCTAGCTTGCCGTAATGCTTTGTGTGAATAGTGTGTGGTGTCTTTTTTTATTTGTATTTTTTTATTTTACAAAAATGCCATATTTCAATAGAAAATCACACTTTTATAAATGAACCTTGTTACACCCCCCTGACTGTCAATCAGACACCCCATCCTGTTACTTCCTGGTTTGGTTAGCTCGGTGGAGATAAACTCAAGAGGCAGCAATTGCACCGATCACCTGCCTTCCAAAGACTTCTCATTGAGCTGTATTGGGGAGTCTGTGATTGGACAGCCACAGAAAGTCTGGGTGGGATTAGGATTTGCAAGATGTTTTTAGATATACCCCAATAAAAAAAACATTTTTTTAAATGTATGGTTTCATTGGGATATATCTGCTAAATAGGATTTAAAAATATATTTTTTCCGCATTTGGGCAGTGGTGTGTCCCTTTAAATGGTTGTCCCTATTGTTTGCAACGGCCATGCTGAATATCTTGTACGGTGGAATAGCTATGCTGATCGAATTATGCCACTGAATACTCTGTCAGTGAGAGCTGGGACACAGATAGCCCTATTCACGATGAGTAATGTGTTTTACTAAGGAACAAAAAGATACTGTGTCACCATACAATGCACCATGTGACGGCAGCTTAATTACTGCGTATACCTTGTATTGATCCCTCAGGCAAAATGTTATTAATTGTCGGATACAGGAAAAATTACACAGGAAGTCCTGGGATCTAGGCAAATCACAGATGGGAAATGCTCATTAAACCTTTATTTTCCTTCAGACTTTGAAAAATGTTCAAAGTATTTTAAAGGGATATTCCAGACTAAAGCAGTGTAGCTTGCTGAAATGCTTTGTGTGACAAGTGTATCCTCTTTTTATTTTTTTTACATTTTTTTAAATCTAAATTATCACTTTTACAAATTTATCCGGTTACACCCCCTGGCTGTCAATCAGACAACCGGTCCTTTTACTTCCTGGTTTGGTTAGCTAAGTGAAACAGCCCAGAATGTGAGCTGGCTGACGTAGCTGAACTTGAAGTATAGCTGACATTTTTACAATCCAGATATTTTTGGCCTTAAATTTGAAATTCACTTTGAATTCTCACTTTCGTGAAAAACCCTGTTAAACTAAAACAGCTGCTTTGAAATTATTCCCCTTTTTGGCTATAGTCACAGCTTTAGCTTGAATTTAACCATCTGGCTTATTTTTTTCAGATCGCCATAATTCACTGTAGAGTAAATAAACCCCCAGTCTGTTTTTGATGCTGTTATCACAGAATGATGAGATCATGAATCAGATCCTTGTGACAGAGTAAGAAGCTATTCACGTCCTTGTTTTTCTGTTTCTAGGTTAAAGGTCACTCTCCTATCCAGAGCGGAATTATTGGCAATGTGCACGGGAAGTACACTGGCCAAAATTATAAACTCGACACTTTTGTTTTGCCCCCATTTTTCATGCGCTGAACTCAAAGACTAGACTTTTTCTATGTACTCAAAAGGCTTATTTCTCTCAAATATTGTTCACAAATCTGTCTAAATCTGTGTTAGTGAGCACTTCTCCTTTGCCGAGATAATCCATCCACCTCACAGGTGTGGCATATCAAGATGCTGATTAGACAGCCACAATAAAAGGCCACTCTAAAATGTGCAGTCTTACTGTATTGGCGGTGTCCGGTGGGAGGGGGTCCGAAAACCAGTCAGTATCTGGTGTGATCACCATTTGCCTCACGCAGTGCAACACGTCTTTGTATAGAGTTGATCAGGTTGTTGATTGTGGCCTATGAAATGTTGGCCCCCTCCTCTTCAATGGCTGTGCGAAGTTGCTGGATATTGGCAGGACCTGGAACACGCCGTCATTTACACCGATCCAGAGCCTCCAAAACATGCTCAATGGGTGACATGTCCGGTGAGTATGCTGGCCATGCAAGAACTGGGATGTTTTCGGCTTTCAGGAAGTGTACAGATCCTTGCAACATGGGGCCATGCATTATCATGCTGCAACATGAGGTGATGGTCGTGGATAAATGGCACAACAATGGGACTCAGGATCTCATCACGGTATCTCTGTGCATTCAAAATGCCATCAATAAAATGCACCTGTATGCATAACCCCACCGCCACCATGTGCCACTTGATCCACAACGTTGACATCCGCAAACCGCTCACCCACACGACACCATACACGCTGTCTGCCATCTGCCCTGTACAGTGAAAACCAGGATTCATCTGTGAAGAGAACGCCTCTCCAAAGTGCCAGACGCCATCGAATGTGAGCATTTGCCCACTCAGGTCAGTTACGACGACGAACTGCAGTCAGGTCAAGACCCCAATGATGCAGATGAGCTTCCCTGAGACGTTTTCTAACAGTTTATGCAGAAATTATTTGGTTATGCAAACCGATTGTTGCAGCAGCTGTCCAGGTGGCTGGTCTCAGATGATCTTGGAGGTGTGGTTACACGTGGTCTGTGGTTGTGAGGCTGGTTGGATGTACTGCCAAATTCTCTGAAATGCCTTTTGGAGGTGGTTTATGATAGGGACATAAACATTCAATTCACGGGCAACAGCTCTGGTGGACACTCCTGCAGTCAGCATGCCAGTTGCACGCTTCCTCAAAACTTGCGACATATGTGGCATTGTGCTGTGTGATAAAACTGCACATGTTAGAGTGGCCTTTTATTGTGGCAAGCCTAAGGCACACCTGTGCAGTAATCATGCCGTCTAATCAGCATCCTGATATGCCACACCTGTGAGGTGGATGGATTATCTCGGCAAAGGAGAAGTGCTCACTAACACAGATTTAGACAGATTTGTGAACAATATTTGAGAGAAATATGCCTTTTGTGTACATAGAAAATTATTAGATCTTTGAGTTAAGTTCAAGAAAAATGGGAGCAAAAACAAGTGTTGCGTTCATAATTTTGTTCAGTGTCTATGAGAGACGGCTGATTTATGTCTATGATAGGGTAGTTAAAAAATGTGGGATTTCCAAAATTGCTTTTTATAATATTTTAATCTACACCAACATCACCACTTCCTGGTCCTGAGACATAGCCATGTGGCTAGTTTAAATGTAATCTCATTTCTTAGACAAAGTAACATGACGAGTGTCTATAACCACAAACTAAAAAAAATGCTTAAAGGAAGACTATAGTCTTAAGAAAACAAAGCGATGTTCCTCTGCCCTGCGACCCCCTCTCGGCCATTTAAACATTAGTAGAAAGCCACTAGAGGCAGTCTAACCCTAAAACAGTTTCTCTGAGACTTCAATGTTTTACATGGCAGGATTAAGGGGACAGGGGCACTGCACCAAGTCAATGAGATGAAGTTGTCTGGATGCCGATAGGGTCCCATTAAATGGAATATTTAGTTTGAGCATCATGCAGCGAATTAATCCTGAGTATTGTTTATCTGACAAATGCATGTTTTATGCAAAAATAGAATTACACGACCACATGCATCTTGGTTCCACCACATCTTCTGCTGGAGTATTGACCTGGAAATTGCTGATCTCTGCAATATATATTTCTAGTTCCATTTATCTCCAGAGCTTATTAGCTCATTCTTCCTCTCCGCTGCTTTTTGGACCTTTCAGTTATTCTTTCTAATATCCCCATCCAAACTCTAAAATCCCCATGGCAGAGACCTCCATCATTGCTCCCTCTTAATACCTTGCTACTGAAAGAATTAACAATCTGATATGGTTTGTGATTTTTTTTAGGACCTAGAAAAACTCAGCAATCTGTTATAGCATGATGCTTCCTCTTGGGTTAAAGCTCTCTAGACCTTCCTCTGAGAAGGTTTTGAGGGTTACCTTCTGTTGGGCCGCTGCCTATCACATCTCCTTTGTTATTAGTGCTGACCTCTTTCCCATTTTTCTATCTCTAGAACTGAGACTATTCACAGAATGGTAATCTGGTAGGATAGATCTCTTGTCACCTCACCAACCATTCCACGGCGTTCTGATCTCACCAACCATTCCACGGCCACCTGCTTTAACCAACCATTCTGCAACCTTCTGATCTCACCAACCATTCCACCACTTTCTGATCTCACCAACCATTCCATAGTCATCTTATGACACCATCCATTCCACAACTTTATTTTCACTAACCATTCCATAGCCTTCTGATCTCGTCAACCATTTCACGGGGAGAGAGAGAGCGGGGAGGAATCTTTAGGTTCCCCTCATAATTCCTTGTAACCAGACTGATGAACTATATCCACAACAGTATAACTACAATGAAAAAATATCACATGAACATATTTACAACATAAATATAGAACTACCAAGAACGACCTCATTGATGATGCCACGAGAAGTGAAGAGGATGTCAATAGGTTTTGTTTTTTCCGTCCAATTTGACAGCTTAGAACGCACATTCATGTAGTATGACCGAAAGCAGGAAACATGAGGTTTTAAAGTGAGATAAGTCACCTAGATTATTAAAGTCTCTTTCTGAATGAATGTGATATATAACTTGGATACGAGTATCTCAACACAGAGCGTTTTGGTTGTTACATCAATAAGGAAACTCTCAATGTTCAATCTGACAATCTGAGCGACCAGTGGCTCTGGTAATGGCTTAATAGCTGGAATATATATCTATATTAATCACTCGTCAAAATCTTCTGTTAAATCATCATCAGGCGCCAATATAACAGCAGCTCCTCTGCATTTTGTACCCTTACTGCCCTGAATTGTCTGTTTTTGTCATTTGAGTTTGATTGCTGCATGATTCCAACTCTCTTCAATCTAAGCCAAGACCTGAGTGATAGGCAAGCTTCTATACTGCAGTCGCTGCCATCTAAAGTTGCCAGTCCTATGTATTTCCTAAACACATGACTTCATGCTGTTGGGCAGAGCAGGAAAAGTACTGAACTAAAACACATAGTTACTATATGATGTAGAAAGGAAACAGTCACTGAAGACAGCCTGCTTTGATATATTTCTTTTCCCCCTTATACACACACACAGATTTACATACTGATTTACCGGGCAGCATTTCTAATGTCAGTCTATCCGCAGGAAGTGGTGGTAGTTGTCTAAGATTAGAATACAGCTTTATATACATTCGTTCACATTTGGTGATTATCATAACCCTGAAAGTCATTTGCTTTTTCAGGTTCTGTTTTCTAATTTCCGTGAATCTAAATGCAGCAAGCCAGGTCCGTGAATTCACTAAAGACATTGCGCAGTCCTTGTCCATGTGCCAGCTAAATGGCGAGTTTTATTTACATCTGAAGACGTGTTGCAAATAAATAAAAATGTATTGAATTTTGTTTGTAAAGTTCTCAAACACACACTGAAAAGAATTACAGTTAGTGACGCAAACATTTTAATCTTACAAATGTAATTATCTTTCTAATATTGACTGCTTTATACCCACAATAATAGACCAGTTTCTTTTACCCTAAATTCTTCCAATCAGATTTCATCTCTCTCACTCACTTATTCACTGAAGTGAGAATTAAAAGTTATTTTAATATAAGGTCAAAGTAAACGAACTGGAGAAATTCTCCACATTAGCGATGCTTTCAGTTTGGATACTCTGGCCTTAAATTTAAAAATTCACTTTAAATTTACTTAAACACTCGCCTCAGAGAATAATCCTGTTTGTGAGTTTGTATTCATGTTGAGACAAAGTATGAGCGCATGTTGTAGCGGAGCAGATCTCACTGTACAGGCAGTAGCGCAGCATTGCTTGGTGATGGGGGATAACTTATCTATAGAGACTGATCCTGCTCTCGATACAGGCTGGAAGATAACATGAAGACTGCACCCCAGGGGCAGGGTAACCCCCAGTAGGTCAAAGCTGAATCACTGATTTTTAATCTGATTTCAAAAGCCACACATAAATGAATGAACGTTTCTTACATCACCATTTCGCAATTTGGAAAAAACGAACATTTTATCATTCAGGATAATGAGCCAGGCCTTCGTGGCCAGAGGTATGCCCTAATTTCCTATGAAAACCCCACTAATTACAACTTACAGGAGTTCATCGGTTACAAAACCTGAATCAGGGGACGCCTGTGACTCTGCACATGCTGATTATCCTTCATACTCAGTGCAGGCAGAGGATAATGGGAATTGCTGTTTATTAGCATTTGCAGAGTAGGCACTAGACGTGCGAAAATTAGTTTTAAGCGATTCACCCCAATGAAATTCCTGGTTATCGTCAAATGAATCAATTCCAAATAGTTTGCCTGCGGAGAATAAAGGTGAGTTCAGTACGGAATCCATTCACTCCAATTAACAGGAATTTCATTGTACTAATTTGTACGCTCTGCTGAACCGTGTTTGGTGTATATTTTCCAGGGTTATCCACGAAATCGAGAATTCCAAGAGAATGCAAAATTTCAAATGTGAGGTCAAAATATCTGAAATCAAAAATTCTCTATCGTTCCACTTCAACTGCTCTGATCTTAAATTCACTGTGAATTCTTACTTTACTGAATAATTCCTGACTGTGTTACCATAATGAACCATATCCCTAATAAACTACATGTCCCATGAGCCTTTGTTAGCCAGTTCTTTAGTCCCTCTCAGGCCCACCTACCCATCCAATGTCATGTGTATGATATCCCATGAATCGCTGCAGCATAGGCAGCAATGTATTATGGGATACATCATTCGCCATTGTACAGCGCTGCGGAATTTGTTGGCGCTATATAAATATTATAACAAACGCCAGCAATTTCACTCATGCAAAACGCAAGCCAACAGGAATCACAACTTGTTCAATTGTTCTATTAATGTTTTTTTTAATTTATTTTTTTTATGAGGGATTGGAATATCCCTTTAATGTATTACAATGACTCATAAACCCTTTAAATAATGAGATTTATCTGGGTAAATAGACTCCCATATGTGTGATGCAGGATATTGTAACTCCGAGCTGGTGAGATAAAGTGTCCACCATACAGGAAGAGATTGTTAGAGTGTGTGACAGGCAGGTTCAGGCCTTTTCAGGGGAATTCCCCATCTCTGAGTTTCTTGTAAGCTCCATCACATGTGTATGAGTCTACTGCCAGCTCTACTGACACTCCTATTAACTGTCCGTAATCGCTACTTCCTGCCAGAGCTTCAGGCTGTGGATCCCACACCTCCCGTTGTGTTACAGACAAACCCTGTACGTATCTGTCACTCACTGTTATATTTGCTTGTCTGTTGAATGTGTCACAAATTAAATATGTAAAAAATTATAATTTGTTTTTTTTTAATTCATTATTTTTTACCCTTTTTATAAAGGTTTTTTTTTCCCTTCTGAATAACAACTGCTAATAATTTTTTTCAACCACCAAACAAAAAAAGCTAGCCCTTTGGAGTTTATTTACTAAATGGTGATTTAGTGGGAATAATAAAAAAAAAGAGTACAGAATATAAAAAATCATAGGGTCATCCAGGAGAAAATTTTGTTTTGCCCAAATAAATTCAGCCAAAATTAAATCATGTTTTGGTTGAAATTGAATTCATCTAAAAGTTTGTTAGTTTTGTCCAAAATTCGTCCAATATTTAAATTTTAGAATTTCCATTCAGACGAACAGAATAGTTGATAATAGTAGTTGGATGATATTAGGTAATTCCCTTATTTTGGTCCCTTATTATAGGAGGTGTGGGGAGCTGCAGTGAGTGTGCTGCTCAGGTAGTGTGTGTTATAGGAGGTGTGGGGAGCTGCAGTGAGTGTGTGTTATAGGAGGTGTGGGGAGCCGCAGTGAGTGTGCTGCTCAGGTAGTGTGGGTTATAGGAGGTGTAGGGAGCTGCAGTGAGCGTGCTGCTCAGGTAGTGTGGGTTATAGGAGGTGTGGGGAGCCGCAGTGAGTGTGCTACTCAGGTAGTGTGGGTTAGAGGAGGTGTGGGGAGCTGCAGTGAGTGTGCTGCACAGGTAGTGTGTGTTATAGGAGGTGTGGGAAGCTGCAGTGAGTGCTGCTCAGGTAGTGTGTGTTATAGGAGGTGTGGGGAGCTGCAGTGAGTGTGCTACTCAGGTAGTGTGGGTTAGAGGAGGTGTGGGGAGCTGCAGTGAGTGTGCTGCTCAGGTAGTGTGTGTTATAGGAGGTGTGGGGAGCTGCAGTGGGTGTGTTGCTCAGGTAGTGGAGGTTATAGGAGGTGTGGGGAGCTCCAGTGAGTGTGCTGCTCAGGTAGTGTGTGTTATAGGAGGTGTGGGGAGCTGCAGTGGGTGTGTTGCTCAGGTAGTGTGGGTTATAGGAAGTGTGGGGAGCTGCAGTGAGCGTGCTGCTCAGGTAGTGTGGGTTATAGGAGGTGTGGGGAGCTGCAGTGAGTGCTGCTCAGGTAGTGTGTATTATAGGAGGTGTGGGGAGCTGCAGAGAGTGTGTTGCTCAGGTAGTGTGTGTTATAGGAGGTGTGGGGAGCTGCAGTGAGTGTGCTGCTCAGGTAGTGTGTGTTATAGGAGGTGTGGGAGCTGCAGTGAGTGTGCTGCTCAGGTAGTGTGTGTTATAGGAGGTGTGGGAGCTGCAGTGAGTGTGCTGCTCAGGTAGTGTGTGTTATAGGAGGTGTGGGAGCTGCAGTGAGTGTGCTGCTCAGGTAGTGTGGGTTATAGGAGGTGTGGGGAGCTGCAGTGAGTGTACTGCTCAGGTAGTGTGTGTTACAGGAGATGTGGGAGCTGCAGTGAGCGTGCTGCTAGTGTAGTTATATGAATAATTTAAGCATATGCAGAGTTATCTATTCTGGTGGCCTTGTTATGAAGTTGCATTCCGGTCGTTTATGTAACTGTAATTAGCGTGACCGTTTTTATGTATCTATTTTTTGTAGTACAAACTGAATATTACAAAGATGGTATTTCTGCTTCAATGTGAACACTTTGGGTCCCATTTGAATTATACAAATATATTGCACAATATAATCTTTTCAAACTGTTTTTATTAGGTATTTAATATTATAATAAAATTAAAATAACAATAATTAAATGAACAATAATAAAAACAATTGGGAAGGGGAAACTTGTATCCATCCCAATTTACAATATTTTTGGGCATAATTGATACGTCTATATTTATTGTTGATAATAAAAACATTTCTAATATATCTATGTTAAACGAATAAAACACGTTTGGACAATAAATAGTTTACAGTTTGAATATCTTGAATTATAAACGATAATATTGGAATACACCATGTAATCTCTATACGTTTTTTTTAAAACTCCTTTATTTAATTTGTGAAAAGGATGAATAAATTAAATATTTTAAATTGCGTAAAATGACACAAATGTAACTTTATACACAATTAAATTTATTAAATAGTTTTCTACACATTATATCTCTGCTAGCTAGGCATCCTGTGTTTCAAATAACAGTTTCGTTTTAAATTTATTTTTTAAACCAAATAATATGGTGAGAAAGGGGTTAAGAATGTGACTATATAATTAGTACATTTTGGGGTATTTCACCTACAGCATCCCTCTTCCTCTTAAACACTTTTTTTATTTTTATCTGAGCTCAGAAACGTTCGAGTTGATTTGCATGTTAGGGAAATTGCCCAGAGTGCAGGTTTGGACTATTTTTGAAGTCACCAGTAAACCCCGTCACAGTACCTGGGACAATATATGGAGTATTTCAAAGTTCCGGGCATGTTGCGTCCTGTTGCACTATTACATTTTACTAGATTTAACGTTCGTATTTTTCTTTATATTTTCAATGTTTTCTTTATGAGAAGAGAGGAAATCCCCATAAAAGTTTTAGCCATTAGACTTGGGAATTTGTGTTCTTATGAATAACAAATTATCTGAATTTGGGCCTATTGTGTGATCGTCCGAATTCCCGATTTCCCGATTTTCACAACAGCGAAACAAACAACTTGCACAATGTATTAGCATGTTTGTTAATTTGTGATTCGGAGTCCTGACCGTCGCACTAAAAACAGAGATTAGAGTCACAAAATTTCGATTTCATTAACAGGTCACGTGATTAGGGAACAATAGAGAAAATAAATAAATTATATTTGCATATTATATATTCAATAAATATGTATAAATATAGATCATTTAGTTGTATTACTCATCTTTCTGGGTCTGTTTATTACTTCTTCTCAATTAATCTGTGAACCAAATGGTTAGAAAATGTGCCGACAAGTGTACTGCAAAAGATATACATAATGTTTATATTACAAACTATAATAAAATAATATCTATATTAGTATATGTTTGATAGCACACCGATTGGCCCAGTTTTGTTTCTCTTAGTTTAGTCTAATTTGTTTTTCTGCATCTCTTTGGCCGAAACCAATTTTGCCTCCATGTATGAGTTTTTTTTTTAGCTATTAATATGTTGTGATACCAAATGGTATAAGTTGGCTCCGTAATTGCACACGTGAGCTTCCCATTGTACAGCGCTACGGAATCTGATGGCGCTATATAAATAATAAAATAATGATAATAATAATGAGCTAAAACCTTAAGGTAACCTGAGGGGCGACTAACCCAGAGTTATGGTGCAGTGGGAGCACATGGGAACTCGGGGGAACTCAGTCCCCTTACGATTCTTGCAAAGGAAACAGAGTTCCCACATTTCTTACTGAGAAGGGTGGAGCCCTGCCGTTAGCACAGAGCATTTTAAACTCGCAGAGAGGCAGAGTAAATAATACTCAACCTTTATTTTATTTACTAACAACTTTTCAATCCGGATACTTTGGATATAATCCTCTGCTTCTCCCTTCAAACAAGACTGACATCACTTTGACAGATTGACAGACTCCACGGATTTGAATTATTATTTTGGCATTTGGCTGTTAAAGCACTACATTCTATTCTCCAGTAAGGGGATGTGGGGGTGCTATCCTGCAGAACCGGATCGGCTATGGGGATTTAATTGACAAGTATTCGTGAATTTCTAATTGTACTGGTAAAAATGTTTACTGTTTACTGTAATGTTCTATACAAAGTCTCACAATGGGTTTATATGCATGTTTTTATTATTATTTTATTATTTACATAGAAACATAGAAACATAGAATGTGACGGCAGATAAGAACCATTCGGCCCATCTAGACTGCCCAATTTTCTAAATACTTTCATTAGTCCCTAGCCTTATCTTATAGTTAGGATAGCCTTATGCCTATCCCACACATGCTTAAACTCCTTTACTGTGTTAACCTCTACCACTTCAGCTGGAAGGCTATTCCATGCATCCACTACCCTCTCAGTAAAGTAATACTTCCTGATATTATTTTTAAGCCTTTGTCCCTCTAATTTAAGACTATGTCCTCTTGTTGTGGTAGTTTTTCTTCTTTTAAATATAGTCTCCTCCTTTACTGTGTTGATTCCTTTATATATTTAAATGTTTCTATCATATCCCCCCTGTCTCGTCTTTCCTCCAAGCTATACATGTTAAGATCCTTTAACCTTTCCTGGTAAGTTTTATCCTACAATCCATGAACCAGTTTAGTAGTTCTCTGAACCCTCTCTAAGGTATCAATATCCTTCTGAAGATACGGTCTCCAGTACTGCGTACAATACTCCAAGTGAGGTCTCACCAGTGTTCTGTACAATGGCATGAGCACTTCCCTCTTTCTACTAATACCTCTCCCTATACAACCAAGCATTCTGCTAGCATTTCCTGCTGCTCTATTACATTGTCTGCCTACCTTTAAGTCATCAGAAATAATCACCCTAAATCCCTTTCCTCAGATGTTGAGGTTAGGACTCTATCAAATATTCTGTACTCTGCCCTTGGGTTTTTACATCCAATATGCATTATCTTGCACTTATCCACATTAAATGTCAGTTGCCACAACTCTGACCATTTTTCTAGTTTACCTAAATCATTTGCCATTTGGCTTATCCCTCCTGGAACATCAACCCTGTTACATATCTTAGTATCTTTAGCAAAAATACATACCTTACCATCACTAATAAAAATATATTGCCATCAGATTCCTGGATGCACTTTTATGTTATGACCACCATAACTACTTGCAAGGGGCAGAATATAGAGATGAAAGATACAAACAGAGAAACATAATTGGCATAATAGGGTCCGGGGGCAGATTAAATCCTGTGTATGTATGCACCCCGTAATACCAAACAGAGAAACATAATTGGCATAATAGGGTCCGGGGGCAGATTAAATCCTGTGTATGTATGCACCCCGTAATACCAAACAGAGAAACATAATTGGCATAATAGGGTCTGGGGGCAGATTAAATCCTGTGTATGTATGCACCCCGTAATACCAAACAGAGAAACATAATTGGCATAATAGGGTCTGGGGGCAGATTAAATCCTGTGTATGTATGCACCCCGTAATACCAAACAGAGAAACATAATTGGCATAATAGGGTCCGGGGGCAGATTAAATCCTGTGTATGTATGCACCCCGTAATACCAAACAGAGAAACATAATTGGCTGGGATTTCTGAGCCACTTCCTGGTCGGGTCTGGGGCAGATTAAATCCTGTGTTCAGACCTGCAAACAATGCATGGTAAATGATCCTTATTACGCATTCTCTAAATAGCACATTAAAGGTAACGGACAGAGGAGTTAGAAATTCCATAGAATGAAAGACGTTTAAATACCAGTGAAAACT
>OW240917.1:257987728-258046945 GCA_933207985.1 Pelobates cultripes | reverse complement strand
ACACACACTCTGCATCCGCCACACACTAACACACACTCTGCATTCACTACACTAACACACACTCTGCATCCGCTACACACTAACCCACTCTCTGCATTCACTACACATTAACACACTCTGCATTCACTACACTAACACACACACTCTGCATCCGCTACACACTAACACAATCTCTGCATTCACTACACTAACACACACTCTGCATTCACTACACACTACCACACTCTCTGCATTCACTACACTAACACACACTCTGCATCCGCTACACACTAACCCACTCTCTGCATTCGCTACACATTAACACACTCTGCATTCACTACACTAACACACACACTCTGCATCCGCTACACACTAACACAATCTCTGCATTCACTACACTAACACACACTCTGCATTCACTACACTAACACACACTCTGCATCCGCTACACACTAACACACTCTCTGCATTCACTACACATTAACACACTCTCTGCATTCACTACACTAACACACACTCTGCATCCAGTACACACTAACACACTCTCTGCATTCACTACACATTAACACACTCTGCATTCACTACACTAACACACACTCTGCATTCACTACACATTAACACACACTCTGCATTTACTCCAAATTTACACACACTCTGCATTCACTGCATTAACACACACACTACATTCATTACACGGACATACTCTGCATTCACTATACTGACACACACTCTGCATTCACTACACTAACATACACTCTGCATTAACTGTACACACAATGCATCCGCTACACAAACACACACTCTGCATTCACTGTACAAACAGTATCGAATACACACAAACACTACATCCATTACACACATTCTAATTCACTTCCACTATACACACCACATTCAGTCCTGCATCATTGTCAGCGGACCAGGTAGGGCCTGTGCGGGCCCGGGATGGAGGGAGGGAGGGGGGGACCCAAACCTTGTGCGTTGTCAGGGGCCCCAAAATTTCTGATGGCGGCCCTGCACTCCAGGCTCCCACACACGTTAGATGCACTGTGTAGGTTAGGTTACAGTTAGTTATACTGGGTGGGTTTATATTATTAAAGGGACACTCCAGGCTCTCACACATGTTAGATGCACTGTGTAGGTTAGGTTACAGTTAGTTATACTGGGTGGGTTTATATTGTTAAAGGGACACTCCAGGCTCCCACATACGTTAGATGCACTGTGTAGGTTAGGTTACAGTTAGTTATACTGGGTGGGTTTATATTTTTAAAGGGACACTCCGGGCTCCCACATACATTAGATGCACTGTGTAGGTTAGGTTACAGTTAGTTATACTGGGTGGGTTTATATTATTAAAGGGACACTCCAGGATCCCACACACGTTAGATGCACTGTGTACGTTAGGTTACAGTTAGTTGTACTGGGTGGGTTTATATTATTAAAGGAACACTCCAGGCTCCCACACACGTTAGGTGCACTGTGTAGGTTAGGTTACAGTTAGTTATACTGGGTGGGTTTATATTATTAAAGGGACACTCCAGGCTCCCACACACGTTAGGTGCACTGTGTAGGTTAGGTTACAGTTAGTTATACTGGGTGGGTTTATATTATTAAAGGGACACTCCAGGATCCCACACACGTTAGATGCACTGTGTACGTTAGGTTACAGTTAGTTGTACTGGGTGGGTTTATATTATTAAAGGAACACTCCAGGCTCCCACACACGTTAGGTGCACTGTGTAGGTTAGGTTACAGTTAGTTATACTGCGTGGGTTTATATTATTAAAGGGACACTCCAGGCTCCCACACACGTTAGATGCACTGTGTAGGTTAGGTTACAGTTAGTTATACTGGGTGGGTTTATATTATTAAAGGGACACTCCAGGCTCCCACACACGTTAGGTGCACTGTGTAGGTTAGGTTACAGTTAGTTATACTGGGTGGGTTTATATTATTAAAGGGACACTCCAGGCTCCCACACACGTTAGATGCACTGTGTAGGTTAGGTTACAGTTAGTTATACTGGGTGGGTTTATATTATTAAAGGGACACTCCAGGCTCCCATACACGTTAGGTGCACTGTGTAGGTTAGGTTACAGTTATACTGGGTGGGTTTATATTATTAAAGGGACACTCCAGGCTCTCACACACGTTAGGTGCACTGTGTAGGTTAGGTTACAGTTAGTTATACCGGGTGGGTTTATATTATTAAAGGGACACTCCAGGCTCCCACACACGTTAGGTGCACTGTGTATGTTAGGTTACAGTTAGTTATACTGGGAGGGTTTATATTATTAAAGGGACACTCCAGGCTCCCACACACGTTAGATGCACTGTGTAGGTTAGCTTACAGTTAGTTATACTGGGTGGGTTTATATTATTAAAGGGACACTCCAGGCTCTCACACACGTTAGATGCACTGTGTAGGTTAGGTTACAGCTAGTTATACTGGGTGGATTTATATTATTAAAGGGACACTCCAGGCTCCCACACACGTTAGATGCACTGTGTAGGTTAGGTTACAGTTAGTTATACTGGGTGGGTTTATATTATTAAAGGACACTCCAGGCTCCCACACACGTTAGATGCACTGTGTAGGTTAGGTTACAGTTAGTTATACTGGGTGGGTTTATATTATTAAAGGGACACTCCAGGCTCCCACACACGTTAGATGCACTGTGTAGGTTAGGTTACAGTTAGTTATACTGGGTGGGTTTATATTATTAAAGGGATACTCCAGGATCCCACACATGTTAGATGCACTGTGTAGGTTAGGTTACAGTTAGTTATACTGGGTAGGTTTATATTATTAAAGGGACACTCCAGGCTCCCACACACGTTAGATGCACTGTGTAGGTTAGGTTACAGTTAGTTATACTGGGTGGGTTTATATTAATGATAATAATATTTATAATGCCAGGATGTACTTAAGCAGAAAACCCTCACAATATGATTTCTGGTAAAACATGTTGCTCTTTCTTAGAATATATATATTTTCCCACAAGGCTATAGTCTGGTTTTTGAGAACGTAAAGCAGGAGGTGCAGGCTGAGAATACAAGGTGCTGGTTATTTTAAGAATGTGTGATGGTCTCCTTTCGGTATTGAACTATCGTTATTGGCTGAAATGGTCTAGTTTCTGTTTCTTGGAAAGACCATATTTTGGTTTCATTCTGATCAATCTATTAATTTGCTGTGAGCTGTTTTTTTCATTAGTTGCTGTTATTAACCTACTGTGCAGTTGTAATGTGAGTTTATTTCCTACAATGTCACGAGTTACTCTGTAAATTAACGGGAAATTGACACTTTTTAAATATTATTTTAACTTATCCGGCTTTATTTACCTTATACTGGGACTGCGCACCTCCATCTCCCTGTCAATCAATGTCATAACCACCGCCTGTCAGCACAGGGAGAGGAAAAGAAACAGACACAATGTCTCCATGCCTACACCTTCCATACAATGTGTGCCTTGGCTGTGCCAGGACTGGACTGGATTTTTATGTTGATTGCTAAATCTTTAATATACATAGGATGACACATGAAAAAGTTTAACACAAGTTATAAGGGATTTTCGTCTCAAGTGGTAGCATGGGATCCTTTTTAGTTTGACTGGCTTAGTGCTCATTGTACGATAGTCCCAGATGTGGTTTTTGTCACATGCATGGTGACATGGGGAATTCTGATTGGGATCCTTCCAGTTTTCACCAATTCATGGAATGTGGGGGTCTTGGGGGTCTTGGGTGCCACTGTGAGAAAAAAGGGTGTTTTTTTTTATCGTATCTGGGATTTTTTTCAAGTTTTTTCCCCCAGTAAGATCAGTAAGGAGCTGTTCCACATATGATTTTCTAATATTGATTTTATGGACCCCAATACATCTACCTTTAAGAACTGGGGTTTAACCAGGTCCTTCAGATTCCTACTGCAAATCCAATCTGCATATTTCAAGTGAAACACCTAGTTAGCCATCTACAGCCACCAACCCACGGATACAGACTCTAATTATTCACTGGTAAAAGGGAGCTTCCGTGTCTATATTGAGATATTTGTGGTTCTCTGTCATGGCACTCCTATGTCCCCCTTGTTCCCTGGAGTACGTCATCACCAATATCAGGCTGCAAAATTCCATTATTCTATAGGTTTTTTTATTGTAAATACATACAGTTGGTGTTTACCTCTGCTCGGCTCTACCCTTTCTGTTAGTTCCTGCTAACTCAAGGAAGTGTTGTCCCATCACCTGCTTTCCTTTACTCTATATTATGGTCTCCAGTTTGTTGGGTTGCTGTGTGGTTACATAGTGGACTTCATGGAAGCTTCTAAACAAGAAGTTACTGTGATTGAAGGTTGATGGGAATGGTTCCATCAGTGGATAAACGTCTACCTGAACCAAAATATTAGAAGGTTGTGAATTTTTACAGTATGCATATCCTAAGCTCTGTAGCTAACACGTAATTCCTACAGATCAACTTTAAAGACACTAAAACCATATAGGAAGTCACAATAGACATGTGGAAGCAATTGTTACTAAACTTACCCGTTCAACGTCGAATTGCTCCTCTTCACAGGTTGCAAGGGGCGACTGCTCGTCCACAAGGCCTGCCTTCCCAAAGCAATTAACTCGAATGGCGCATCTATGCATAAAAAGTGTTCACAAAATGCCACATCTGATTCTAAAGTCACTGCATCACCTAGGAGATCCCCGTTCTCGTACTTTTTGGAGTCGTAGAAATGACATTGACCAATAAGAAGTTAAGTAAACCTATATATAGTTTGTGTAGGCCCTTATTTGCTTATTTCTATATCCGTATTTCTCTAATCCTGAGACATTTTAGACACCTGAACACGCATACATTATAGGGAACGGCATTCACCTGTCATAGATACATTATAGGGTACGGCACTCACCTGAACACACATACATTATAGGGGGCTGCACTCACCTGAACACATATACATTATAGGGGGCTGCACTCACATGAACACATACATTATAGGGGGCTGTACTCACCTGAACACACGTACATTATAGGGGGTGTCACTTACCTGAATACGCATACATTATAGGGAGTGGCATTCACCTGAACACACATACATTATAGGGGGCTGCACTCACCTGAACACACACACACATTATAGGGGGCTGCACTCACCTGAACACACATACATTATAGGGGGCTGCACTCACCTGAACACACATACATTATAGGGGATGGCACTCACCCGAACACACATACATTATAGGGAGCTGCACTCACCTGTATACACATACATTATAGGGGGCTGCACTCACCTGAACACGCATACATTATAGGGGGCTGCACTCACCTGAACACACATACATTATAGGGGGCAGCACTCACATGAACACACATACATTATAGGGGGCTGCACTCACCTGAACACACATACATTATAGGGGGCTGCACTCACCTGAACACACATACATTATAGGGGATGGCACTCACCCGAACACACATACATTATAGGGAGCTGCACTCACCTGTATACACATACATTATAGGGGGCTGCACTCACCTGAACACGCATACATTATAGGGGACGGCACTCACCTGAACACACATACATTATAGGGGGCAGCACTCACATGAACACACATACATTATAGGGGGCTGCACTCACATGAACACGCATACATTATAGGGGGCTACACTCACCTGAACACACATACATTATAGGGGGCGGCACTCACCTGAACACACATACATTATAGGGAGCTGCACTCACCTGAACACACATACATTATAGGGGGCTGCACTCACCTGAACACACATACACTATAGGGGGCAACACTCACCTGAACACACATACATTATAGGGGGCTGCACTCACCTGAACACGCATACATTATAGGGGGCTACACTCACCTGAACACACATACATTATAGGGGACAGCACTCACCTGAACACACATACATTATAGGGGACGGCACTCACCCGAACACACATACATTATAGGGGGCTGCACTCACCTGAACACACATACATTATAGGGAGCTGCACTCACCTGAACACACATACATTATAGGGGGCTTAACTCACCTGAATACACATACATTATAGGGGGCTGCACTCACCTGAACACACATACATTATAGGGGGCTACACTCACCTGAACACACATACATTATAGGGGACAGCACTCACCTGAACACACATACATTATAGGGGGCTGCACTCACCTGAACACACATACATTATAGGGGGCTACACTCACCTGAACACACATACATTATAGGGGGCGGCACTCACCTGAACACACATTATAGGGGGCTGCACTCACCTGAACACACATACATTATAGGGGGCTGCACTCACCTGAACATGCATACATTATAGGGGGCTGCACTCACCTGAACACACATACATTATAGGGGGCTGCACTCACCTGAACACACACACATTATAGGGTGCAGCTGGGGCCGATTCATGCAACATACAATATCCAGCGCACTTGCTCATCCACTAAACAGCGATTTTAAGTTTCACAGAATGTAATAGTTTTATTTAAAAACACCTCACCTGGGCAAAAAGTAATGGGATTTAGTTACACTATATAATCATACATTGCATAAGCCTGCCACAGGGGTGCAAAACCAGGCATTAGGCTGTTAGAGTAGGACCTGCCAAGAATGGGGTACAGTCACATTGAGGCAGGCTTATACAATATATGATCATATACTGTAACTAAAGCCCATTATTTTTGCCCAGATGAGGTGTTTTTAAATAAAACTATTACAATCTGTGAATCTTGAAATCGCTGTTTAGTGGATCAGCGATTGCGCTGGATCTTGTATGTTGTATGTATGTGCTCCAGCCTCTAGCCTGTGTAATGACTTGTTTGTGATAGGACTACCAAGGTGAGGGCAATCTGGTATAATTTGGCCTCCTTTAGTGGGCATTGTAGTCACAATATCATTCTGGGTGTTAGGTCGCACACTGCATTTAGTTTCGTTTAATTTTTACATGTTTCATCTCTGAGCACGGGGCATAAAAATGGAATTATAAGCATGGCTCTTACTGTATATTTATTTTATGTCTTGACATGATTTCACAAAGGTGAATCTGAGAATCATTCATGGCAGGCAGCAGCTAATTTATAAAACATCCAATCTTTATATCATTTATTTAATTTGATTTGAAGATTAGATGATACATTTATTGATACATTTTAAAGCCAGCATTATACATTTTGGCGTGACTATAAATCACTGCATGTTATGTTGGCACTTTACATTAAACAAATAATAGGATAATCGTTGCATTACTCTGCGACAGGATTGATAATTCCTCCTTCCCGTATCGTGTTGAGAGAATGAATATTTCCTCTTTTAAGAATAGGAGCAGATTATGCAACCATTGTCAAGGCACAATTTATATATAAGACTCCCGGAGGCAGAAATACCTTCCTGTAAACCATTTAATAATATTTATCAGGGTTATTCACTAGTGAGAATTCAAAGTAAATTTCAAACCAAAAGACCAAATACCTGAATTTCAATCAGTACGGCAACTGTGGAAGACATTAGTTTTAGGAATACATCTTTGTATTTCTAATACTAAAGTTTTGCTTTAAGAGATAGTGTTTTATGTTCATTGTCTAAGTCTTTTGGAAAATCAGGTTCTGTGCAAACTCATACGCCTACCTTCGCACAGTGCTGAATTCCTACACCTACCTTTGCATAGTGCTGAATTCCTACACCTAACTTCATACAGTGCTGAATTCCTACACCTACCTTCGCACAGTGCTGAATTCCTACACCTACCTTCGCACAGTGCTGAATTCCTACACATAACTTCACACAGTGCTGAATTCCTACACCTACCTTCACACAGTGCTGAATTCCTACACCTACCTTCGCACAGTGCTGAATTCCTACACCTACCTTCACACAGTGCTGAATTCCTACACCTACCTTCACACAGTGCTGAATTCCTACGCCTACCTTCGCACAGTGCTGAATTCCTACACATAGCTTCACACCATGCTGAATTCCTACGCCTACCTTCGCACAGTGCTGAATTCCTACGCCTACCTTTGCACAGTGCTGAATTCCTACACATAGCTTCACACCATGCTGAATTCCTACACCTACCTTCACACAGTGCTGAATTCCTACACCTAACTTCACACAGTGCTGAATTCCTACACATAGCTTCACACCATGCTGAATTCCTACACATAACTTCACACAGTGCTGAATTCCTACACCTACCTTCGCACAGTGCTGAATTCCTACACCTACCTTCACACAGTGCTGAATTCCTACACCTACCTTCACACAGTGCTGAATTCCTACGCCTACCTTCGCACAGTGCTGAATTCCTACACCTAGATTAACACAGTGCTGAATTCCTACACCTAGATTCACACAGTGCTGAATTCCTACACCTAGATTCACACAGTGCTGAATTCCTACACCTAGATTCGCACAGTGCTGAATTCCTACACCTACCTTCACACAGTGCTGAATTCCTACACCTAGATTCACACAGTGCAGAATTCCTACACATAGCTTCACACAGTGCTGAATTCCTACACATAGCTTCACACAGTGCTGAATTCCTACACCTACCTTCACACAGTGCTGAATTCCTACACCTACCTTCACACATTGCTGAATTTCTATACCCAGCTTCACACAATGCTGCATTCCTACACCTAACTTCACACAGTGCAGAATTCCTACACATAGCTTCACACAGTGCTGAATTCCTAGACCTACCTTCACACAGTGCTGAATTCCTGAACCTAGCTTCACATAGTGCTGAATTCCTACACCCAACTTCACACAGTGCTGAATTCCTACACCTAACTTCACACAGTGCTGAATTCCTAAATCCAGGAGGCCATGTCTTTTTTGGTGTGATAGATGGATGGATGGATGGATTAATGGATGGATAAATGAATGGGTGAAAGGATGGATGGATGAAGAATTGATGGATGGATGGATGGATGGATAGATAGATAAATGAATGGGTGAAAGGATGCATGGATGGATGGATAGATGGATGGATGGATAAATGAATGGGTGAAAGGATGGATGGATGAAGAATTGATGGAGGATGGATGGATGATGGATGGATGGATAGATAGATGGATGGATAAATTAATGGGTGAAATGAAGGATGGATGAAGAATTGATGGAGGATGGATGGATGAAGAATTGATGGATGGATGGATGGATGGATTTTGTATATCTGTCACGTTCCACTGACATGCTCTTTCATAGCAGCTAGAGGTCTTTGTCCAACCAAGATGGCAGTTAATCAGATTGTATTTAATCAATAGAGGAACTTTGAATCTCTTTCACAATGAGATACTTGGAAACTCAAATGCTCACATCTCAATTCAGTGAATCTCATCCGATCAGACTGAGAAAAGGGAATTGGGAGCAAAGACACACTCACAATGACTAATGGGCATGATTTGCAGCAATTCCTTCTCTTTTTGGAAATAGTCACAGCTGATACTGAAGATTGATACTAACCGACACAATTCAACTTTAACTAATAATGGAGGATGAAGCTACGTTTAATTAAACTGAAAGGCTTCTTATAAGTTATTTTTAATTCAGTCGTAATGAGGGGATTGTCTCCAAGAGTCAAAAAAATGATTATGAAATCACTAAGCAGTTTATTCATGAAACACTGAACTACAATTCGAGCTTGAGGCTAAAACAGCTGATTTTGTAAAATTCGCCAACGCTGTCACAGCTGGTCACAGGTCGGCTGATAAATCTGCTGTTTGGTGTTTCATTTGCTAGAATTCGCAGTTTGTCACTGACCCACTGAGATATCTTACCCAAAGGTAAAACTGTGTTTGTGAAATGCCTGAGTAATACACCATGTGATCTGCGAGATATTAAAGGAATACTATTGTGCTAGGGATACAAAGTTGCATTCCTAGCACTATAGCTCCATTCTATTCCCCCTCCCCCCACCCCCGTAGCATAGTAAGGATTAAAATACCCTTACTGTACTTACCCAATACCAGTGCTGATGTCCCTCGGCACTTGTCAGCGCTTTGCCCCTTTAACATGACATGACGAGGGGCACTAATGCACATGCACGGTGAGTATTGCTAGCGCATTAGGCCCTCCCCATAGGAAAGCACTGCTGCAAAGCTTTCCTATGGGGAATTAACTGACGCTTGATGTCCTCATGTAGAGCATGAAAGTCTGCCAAAAGTCAGCTAACCACCTGAAAGTGCCTCTAGTGGCTGTCTGATTGACAGCCACTGGAGGCAGTCTAAACCCTGCAAGTTAATTATTGCATTTTCTCACAAACTGGAATAATTACTATTGCAGGGTTAAGGGCACAGGGACATTGCACCCAGACCACTTCAATGAGCTGACTGGGTCTGGGTTCCTATAGTGTCCCTTTAACAAATATCAAAATCTATGTAAAGATATTGGACGTCCAAAGTCTTATGCCTCTACGTTAAGTCAGTGCTGTACAAATGTCAGATCCCCAGATGGCTCAGGACTGCAACTCCCATGACTGGCCATTCAGAAAGCCTGGCAAAGGATTATGGGAGGATTTTTGGGCATCCCTGCTTTAAACCTTTACTAGACAGAGTGCAGCTCTTCTAAATAATTCATAATTTGTAACAAAATGGGGGAAAGTTATTGTTAATAATTATTGCCTGTCCTGCTAAACAAGCTATATCGTCAGATGGAATACCCATGCCTGCTGTTAATAATAATAATAAAAAAGAATCGCAACCATATATAATAATAACAATGTTATTAATAATAATATACTTTATTATATAAATTCTGAATCAGAAAGTACCAGCTATTCTTGGCCATATTGGGCTCTGAGCATAATCAGCGAGGTCAAAGAGCCATTCCTGTCCCCTGCACTCTGGAAGGCTGCAATCCCACATTCTGATTGGTCGCTTTTTTAAAGATGTTTTACTGACAGCTGCTATTTCAAGATGGCTGCCTCCAGACTGACTGATTTTAGTTGTTTATTAGTAAATACAACAAAACACGTTAAAGCTTGCTTTGAAGTAAATAATACGCATTCACTAAATATATGGTTACAGTGCCAGCTTTAATTATAATGTATTTTATATATGACTTGCTCAAATACCAAATATTCTAAAATGTCATAAAAATGTATCTGTAACAGGTTCGTTTTTTTATAATTTATTTTTCTGTGGTAGATTTAGCGCTTGATCTGTTTGCTAGTACAATTATTTCCATATGTGCTGCCTGGTCCTCATTCTGCTGCCATCTGGGAGTAAAATCCACCCCCCACCCCCCTCCCCTATCACCCCCCACACCACCCCAAAAACACAGCCACAAGAAACACACTTTGCAAATAGCCTGGTTATATTCCATATTACAGAAAGATAACTAGAACTCGTAAAATCGGATGTGTTTCTTTTTCCAACAGAACAGGCGATGAAGATTACAACTTAATCCTTGTCAATAGATTTCTGGATATAAATAATAGTTACATTTCTGTGGAATTTTCTCTTCTAATTTAGTTGATAATCATCACGTCAAAGAAGAAAAAAATATAGAAAATAATATGAGATAAAGTTCCAATGGGGCCCCCAACTCATCCTGTATTTGTTTGTCAGATTTTGTATTGTCTCTCAGACTTATTGTTCCTTTGTATTTTTACTGATAGCATTTGTACCCATGTACAGCGCTGCGGAATGTGTTGGTGCTTTATAAATAAGGTATACTGATAAACTGCCACTTTTGTATTTTTCTAATTTTCTCCCAAAGTGACACGTTTATTTACAAGGTAGGACCCAGGGTGAGCAGAGGTCTGCTCTCTGTCCATGATACCCTCACAGTGTGAGATGCTGTGTCCTGGATCCTTATAAATATCACAAATTATCACTAACTACTTGAAATTGGAATGTTAGCAATGATCAATCCTTGAATTGTGGTGAGATATAGGTAATGTTTCTATTTGCACTGGGAAAATCTTCTGGTAACCTAGAAATGGTTTATGGCTGGTTACTGGCCACTCACTGGATCATAGTCCGTGATTTGTTTTAGAAAGCTGCATTTAAAATGGTGTCCATTGCTAAGGTTATCTGCAGATAAGTCTGATACACAATGCTTGTCTGGGGCTCATTTGCATATCAAACTGGGAATTCTGGGATGTTTATGGAAACATGATTTCTCTTAGATAGCGCCACCTTATTCTGCAGAGCTGTACAATATTGTAAAGGGAGATTTAACAACAAATGAGACAAACTATTAAACATTGTAACCGGAACGAGTTTGAAAAGGAGATTACTGGAATAATATGGGGAATCGGACACTGTGTTTTCCTAATCAGCGAGGCTAAGGATAAAAAGTAGCCAGATGTATCATCCGAGAGAAATGTTTTATAGACAGTGTCAGGGCAGGTGGGGAAACAAAGAATTGGCCAAGTTCTCCACTGGTAGATCCTATGATCTGAATTCCACGCCAATACTATAATTATACCTTATTCATTTTATTACATTATTAATTATTGATCAAACATTAATACCTGGATTTTATTATCTATCTACATTCAAAATGTGCTCTGCAATGTGTGAAGTGATTCCTTTAAACATGGCTTTGGTTTTCGCAATAAGAATTGTTGAAGGAAAAGAAACGACTCCGGCAGGGTTTGTGGAAGCAGAACAGACGCATTTCACCAGTATCCCGTTTCTCGGTGGATGTTGGACTGGCTGTGGTTCCATTAAAGAGCCGGTCACCCGTCTGTAAACATTTTACATAAAGCAGAAGAGTTTACATATCGCACACATTTATGCCGTTAACAAAGAATACCAGGGGATACTATGCGATACATTATAATCATTATCAGGGTTTATTGTTCAATCACCATTTACCCCTGTGTGGCCGTACCGCATTCTGGGGTATACAGAATTAACCCCCAACACTCACTCATGTACTCCCAGCTCTGCTAGGTACATCTACCTACCTACCTACATTTTAAAACACACGAAAGCCCAGCGGTGTTCGGCACTGATTTCATGGAACTAAAAACGGACACTTTTTCTGCCGAACACTGCTGAAACAACGGGTCACCTGGCTGCCTCGACGAAAGCGTACGAACACCGGCCGTTCTGGAGTTTTACAACACACGAAAGGACTTAACCCCATGGAGTCAATCGCATCCCGAAAGACTGTAAAGACTTTGACTCCATGGCGATTGAACTATTTATCTATCTGCTTGTCTGTCTTTCTTTCTATCTATCTGTCTATCTTCTATCCATCAGTTCATTTATCTATCTATTCTATCTCTTTATCTATCTATCTATTCCCGTGCCCAGGGCAGCAAGCATTATAACTCTCACCGCAGAGTATAGTGTGTATGAGTGTATCCACAGCAATAAATCTCACAGTAATGTGCAGTGTGTATGGATGTACCACAGAGCTCCACAGCAATAAAACTCACAGTAATGTTCTGTTACATACTGTACATCAGCTCAATAAAACACTAATAAGAACATTTTTAATAAATTTGGATACATAATTAAAACATTTTGTTCATGTGCCAATTCACTTGCACAATTCCATTAAAAATTAAAGAAATATTTTATTATATATTTACTACTTCTAAAAGCTTTTAGCTGAAACTACAAATTCCAGAAAGCTTTGCCACACTACTTGGTGATATATAATTGTTACGAGATAATGGAGGTTAGGAGGAGCTTACTGAGCTGTATGTACGTTCTAGGGGCACTCTGAGCACCATAACAACTGCAAAGCATTGTAGTGGTTATGGTGTCTAAAGTTTGACTTCTCACAGGGATCTTCCCCAGGGCCGTCTATAATATGATTAGGACCCTGGGCAATGCATTTTCTTGGGCCCCCTGGGCCCTGCTCCTTCCCCCCCAACCCCTTAATTACATCCAACCCGCAATCACACTGACAGACATACTGACACATACGCACACAGACAGACATATTAAAACATTCTCAGATACATACTGACATACACATACACTGACACACAAATATATACTGGCAGACATATTGACACACACTCAGACATACTGACACACACACAGACACACATTCATGAATACACAGACACATAAACTGACAAATATACTGACACACACAGACGCATACACTGACAGACCTATTGACACACACAAACAGGCATTCTGACACAGACACACAGGCAGACATACTGACAAACACACACAGGCAGACATACTGACACACACACACAGGCAGACATACTGACACACACACACAGACATACTGACAAACACACACAGGCATACTGACAAACACACACAGGCATACTGACATATACAGACACACACAGACATACACGCACACACACAGAGACACACATAGACACACACAGACTTAGTGACACACAGACATACTGACATACACACACACAGACTTAGTGACACACAGACATACTGACATACACACAGACATAGACACACACACAGAGACATACTGACACACACACAGACATACTGACACACACACAGAGACATACTGACATGCACACAGACATACATTTAGCCACCCTCCAGTTTCCTACCTTTTTCTGGAGGGTGGTTTCCCTGGTCCAGTGGCAGGCTGAGGCAGATGGGAGTTCTCCTCTGGAACTCCCCTCCTCCCTGCCTTCCTCCTCCCGCGCGGTTGTGATCACCGGTGGGAGGAAGTGACGCGCGGCACTCACTTCCTCCCAGCCGGCTGCCGAACAGGAAGAGGCCCGGTCGCGCTGTTTAAGTGTCACAGCGCCCGACCGGGCCCCTGCTGACACATGCCCACCGGGTGGCCCTTAGTGCATGGGTCACCCGGGGGCCTCCTTTAGCGTGTGGCTCTGTGCAGCCGCCCCGCCGGGTCCAAGGGGAGCTGCTCAAATCGCGGGGCCCACGAGGCAGCTGCTCTGGGGCCCCTAAGGAGCAACTGGGCCCAGGGCAGCTGCCCCGTTTGCCCCGCGTTAAAGACGGCCCTGATCTTCCCGTGTTTGCTTCAGATAGAAATATAGATAAGTTGTAATATTTTCCAATTTAGCTCTCTTGGCATAAACATTGTAAATCAGTTTAACCCAATTATCCGATTAATGAATAAATAATGTATTTAAAGGGTGTTTTTCAAATTCTGAAAAACTGAAGTAACTATTACATGTATCTGTCCTTCACCAGAATTATAACGTCATTCATGATCTGTCAGTGGTCGTGGTGGAGACGTCTCGCGATTTGCAACGTGGATTTTTCCGATCTCTTTTCAGTTCCAAATGAAGAACAATAATAATAAATGACATGACAAAGAATGAGACATATATTTATTTAGGTTAAAAAAATTACAAAACAGAAGGAATACATTTCTGATCTTTATCACCAACACATTCAGACAATGAAGTCTCTACGTGGTGTGGTATCTGCGGTTGGGAAGAAGGTTTGCGCATTGCGTAACTGTGACATTGATACTAAATGATTGCACTAAACTTTAAGGTCATGTTTACTGAAGTGGATTCAATCTGGTAACAAACACATTTAATCTTGTGGGTTTTTTGGATTGCTGTATGTGTTGTCTGTCTCTGATAAGACAAAATAATATTAAATTATTATTAAATGAATTAATATTAAAGGGACACTCCAACTTGTGTCGCAATGAGTCGGCTGCATTTCAGTTAGTTATGCTGGGTGGGTTCATTAAATTTATTTTATTTTATTTTATTTCTAATGGTCACACCCCGAACCTGCCATTAATAAACGGGGGGCTGCCTATAGGGGTTTATGAAAATTGTCGTTCACCCGTCAGCTTTCTACTGAGAGTTGCAAAACATACAAATCTATCTATGATTGCATAGGGTCAATAAATAATTATGGGATTGGGGGGGGACCTCGAGCCCGAATCCAATTCAATGTCTGATAAATAGACCCCACAGAGGTTTCTCCCTATGAATACATATATTCCCATTGTCTTTTGTCTTTCATTTTTCTCAAAGTTAGTAGCACACAAAACTACTAGTTATGTTTGTAAGCCCCAGGGAACCCAGACCGTTTAGAGAAAGAATGACAATGTTGTGTAGACAGAAGAAATTAGCAAAATTAGATCATTGTTCACTGTTTGTTTCACCGCTCTCAGTAGAGAATGCTCAGAACAAAGCGAGTATTGAGTGAGGCTTTGATGGTGTGATAGATAGTACGCCATTGTTTCCATTTTATTAGTTACAGGTCTACACATACGGAGCGTGGCTAAGATCCATATATGGTTCAGCCAAGTCTATACTAGATTCGTACCACTCAAGTGTCCATATTTAGAAAAGGCAGTCCCCATTTTGGGCCCAAACCCCTGGGTCCCTCTTTTCTATCTTAATACCCCCTTTCCTAGGAGCTCCATGTTGTTGATGTGTCTAAGTGTATAACAGAGCTCCACAGCAATAATACTCCCAGTAATGTGTCTGAGTGTATAACAGAGCTCCACAGCAATAATACTCCCAGTAATGTGTCTGAGTGTATAACAGAGCTCCACAGCAATAATACTCCCAGTAATGTGTCTGAGTGTATAACAGAGCTCCACAGCAATAATACTCCCAGTAATGTGTCTGAGTGTATAACAGAGCTCCACAGCAAGAATACTCCCAGTAATGTGTCTGAGTGTATAACAGAGCTCCACAGTAATAATACCCCCAGTAATGTGTCTGACTGTATAACAGAGCTCCTTAGCAATAATACTCCCAGTAATGTGTCTGAGTGTATAACAGAGCTCCACAGCAATAATACTCCCAGTAATGTGTCTGAGTGTATAACAGAGCTCCACAGCAAGAATACTCCCAGTAATGTGTCTGAGTGTATAACAGAGCTCCACAGCAATACTACCAGTACTCCCAGTAATGTGTCTGAGTGTATAACAGAGTCCACAGCAATAATACTCCCAGTAATGTGTCTGAGTGTATAACAGAGCTCCACAGCAATAATACTCCCAGTAATGTGTCTGAGTGTATAACAGAGCTCCACAGCAATAATACTACCAGTAATGTGTCTGAGTATATAACAGAGCTCCACAGCAATAATACTCCCAGTAATGTGTCTGAGTGTATAAACAGAGCTCACAGCAATAATACTCCCAGCAATGTGTCTGACTGTATAACAGAGCTCCACAGCAATAATACTACCAGTAATGTGTCTGAGTGTATAACAGAGCCCACAGCAATAATACTCCCAGTAATGTGTCTGAGTGTATAACAGAGCTCCACAGCAATAATACTTCCAGTAATATGTCTGAGTGTATAACAGAGCTCCACAGCAATAATACTCCCAGTAATGTGTCTGAGTGTATAACAGAGCTCCACAGCAATAATACTCCCAGTAATGTGTCTGAGTGTATAACAGAGCTCCACAGCAATAATACTCCCAGTAATGTGTCTGAGTGTATAACAGAGCTCCGCAGCAATAATACTCCCAGTAATGTGTCTGAGTGTATAACAGAGCCCCACAGCAATAATACTCCCAGTAATGTGTCTGAGTGTATGACAGAGCTCCACAGCAATAATACTCCCAGTAATGTGTCTGAGTGTATAACAGAGCTCCACAGCAATAATACTCCCAGTAATGTCTGAGTGTATAACAGAGCTCCACAACAATAACACTCCCAGTAATGTGTCTGAGTGTATAACAGAGCTCCACAGCAATAATACTCCCAGCAATGTGTCTTTATACTACAATAAATGTGTTTAGAAATTAGTCTGTGGAAATAAGATACATTGATCTTCTTATAAGTTACATTTGTGTTGTATGAATTATTAGACGTGCCATTGCTGAAAAATGGGAATGCTCGGAACCCCCTTCCATAGAAGTAGTGAAGCGCAAAATTACTGACACCATAAAAATGAATGAAATGTCTGCACTGATACTACAACATGTTTTACCAAAATCTGGAACCCATGGTTCTATGAATTCCCTACCCCTAATTAACCAGAGAACCAGTCAAACAAGACTAATAGATATCGGACTGAATGGGGGGGAGGGGGGGGGGGAGATAAGACCACCCGAATCATGCCTACGTAGAAACCCCCCCACCAATATTCACTGAAAATGTATTTGAACTGCCCCTTGCACCCCCACTCACACCCCTTAAATTAAAGTGCCCCTCTTGGTCCGTTTCATATGTTGGGCGGTAGGTAGTTTTGTGATAGTAATGGGGTGCTGATGGTTTAACCGCGGCGTGGGGGATTTTCCAGATGTCTTAGCATTCAGGTTATAATATTGACAGATCCCATTGTACAGCGCTACGGAATCTGATGGCGCTATATAAATAATAAAATCATAATAATCGTACTCTCCCAGAGCCCAACGAGATGCCAAAATGTGTGATGTCATCTGCTAGTCAAGACAGACAGATCCACCATGTTTTCTTTGACACATATATCGGCCAATGGAGGGAAGGAATGAAAAGACATGGCGTGCAACATGTAGAACTCCAGTAGAGCTAAATACCAATAACACTCAAATAAAGATTACACTTCCCCATTATCAATAGCAAATTAATAGCCTTTCATAAAGTTTATGAAATCCCTGCAAGATGAATATTAATACTCTCTAAGTACCATAAGCACTACAGTTTGTGGTATTATTGCACTATTATATTTTATTGAATCATTGCAGCATTAAAGCTTTTTGCATTATTACAGGAGAAAATCAATAAAAATAAAATATTTTTTTAGTGCCAGTGCAGCGCTGAACGTCATGGATTGGACCCCATTACCATGCGAAAAAAAACAAAATAATTTCAACTCTTTTCTTCCATTGTGTCTGGTATTTCCTACAGAGTAAAGCGCTTTGTACTTCGTATCATTTACACAAACATACTCTCCATTTAGGATCGGTAGGCAGATCAATTTCAACTTGATTATGTAACTATATATAGAAAATATTTTACTTTTTCTATGAAAAAAAAATGGTTGTAATCTCTGGAAAGGATAAATTGTTCCGGTTTGGCAAACTCTTCCAAGCCAAAAAACAAGAAACAAAATGCAAAATAGGGTGAGAGGTAACAGATACATACATTGCAATTAAAAAATGTGTTTCAAAAGCCAAAAATATGTGAGGTTTATTTTGGATCAAGACAAAAAAATTGGAAAAGAATAAAAAAGCATAATAAATCAGACATTGATAGCAGAGTTTATGTGTTATTACGCACGATTTTCAGAAATAAACCTCACCTCACCTACATAAAAAACAGATCCAGTTTGAATAAGCAAACGTAAATACAGTTTCTCATTTGCATCATGCCTGTGAGGTTTAATGTAGTTCAATGTAACTCTATTTAAGCATTCCTGCCCTGGTATAGAATGCAAGTACTTTAAGAATCTGCATCCAAGCAGATATCACTTTGTAGCAATTGTCTAAGAACCAGCACTGACCAGTCACTAAGGAAAGTATATACTGCTTCGGAATTAATAAAATATCTTAAAAAATTTTTTTTTAATGAATTAATATATTGAACTGTTAAGTGTATAATAAAACATATCAGCGTGTATTTCTAGCTAACAAGACACAGGGGAAATGATAAAACGTAATGATTCTAGGGAAGTCTTTGACAGTTACCTTATTTTCCAATATTCCTGAATCTGAGACATTTGTCCTGCCATCTTGGGAGTATTTCTGTGTTTAACTGCGTTGCATTATGACGCCTTTCTGTAAAATGCTTAGAGACAGGAAGGTCTAATCTAGATTTACAAATTGTAGATTAGCATTTACAAAGCCTTCCTTTTATCTTCTGAATCCAACAAACATTTATTTTGCCGTAGGAACTAAATAATTGAATCTACAAAAGAAGACTGTAACTGGTAAAATGACCATGTACCAATACTGTATCCCTGTAACGCAGTACAGAAACCGGGGCACTTATTAACATTATACCAATCCATATTCTTCACTTTACCAAATAAACTGCTACCCCTCACACCAAATATACAGTTTGATCAAACCGGAAACATACAAGCCAATCGATAGTGCCGGATCTAATTACAGGACAAACAATCCAAACTCGATCGTGCAGGTTTAAAGTCATCCTTTATTGAAATAACATTATTATAGCCACAGTGAGCGGGGGCACAAAGGCAATCCGGAGACGCACCCCCTCTTATAAACTAATCTTGGCATCATTCCAAATACCTCAATTTCAGGATGGCGTCTTTGTAAGATAGACGATTGTTCGTGTAAAGGGTGTGAATGCTTGAGGCAGTGTGTTCCACATTTAATAACTGAATTTACATTTTCTTAGTGGAGAACATCGAATTCACTTTACTTTCTGTGTTTACCATTTTGCATATTGTATCATAATGCCCTAGATTGGCCGTCCGTTATCACCACGTGATGATCGGGTTGTTTTAGTTACCAAATGAAAACAACACTGTGTATCGGAGGTGTATGATGGATCGTTTGTTATCTTCTATAATAAACGAGTTAAAGATTTTATTTCATATTCAGAAATTATTACCTGAATTTTGCAAAACTATTGTCAGTTCACAACAATGTGCTGGTTAGTGAACAGAACCAGTAAGATTTTTTGGATTACACTTAAAGGGACACTATGGTCACTACAAGCACTACAGCTGAATGCAATGGGTATGGTATCCATTGCCTATCCCTGCAGGCTTTTTAATGTAAACTCCACCATTTCAGAGAAAAGGCAACATTTACATTACTGCCTAGGAACACCTCTAGAGACAGTCACTCAGAAGGCCGCTGGAGGTGCTTCCTATGTCAGTGATGCACAGTGTGCAGCACCTACGCACAGTGTATCTGCGTTCTGCATGGAGACAATGAACACTCCCCATAGAGATGCATTGATTTTATATAACTCTGTGAGGAGATAGTGATTGGTGCTTTGCTGTGCATGTGCAATAACCTCATTGGATTGACATAGATCATCAAGATTTACTATCTCAGCCATGGAGTCCACCTCCAGCCATGGCGAGATCGGCGTGGCGCTGGAAAAAAGGAGAGTTAACTAACTTTTTACTCCACAGAGAGGGTGGACGGGGATCTAGATATTTACTCGTGTTTGTAATCCTAACATGTGTTCATTTAATAATAACATTGTAATTTTATTACCAAAACTTGAAAAGATTGTGAGTTTTACATAAAATTAGCTGAGCTGAAAAAAATGTTTTGGTTTAAATGAGCTATTTTGACCCAACATATGCAATGTCCTTTTCAATTCCACACAATTCCTTGTTTAATCCCTAAACCCCTATTACATTAGATTAATTGCATGTTATTTAGCGGATTCTTACACCATCTGTGGGAATGCACGGCACTCCTGAGTCCGTTGGTATTTTCTAAGTAGACGCTAATGCACTGCCCCCCTCCCTGGGGACGATCTCTGGCCTAATCAAAGAGCATTCATTGCTCCTGAGTGAAATATGATCAGTCTCTTGAAGGACGCATAGTCAGTATTAAACAAACCAGTGATTACAACGCTCGATAATTGTCTCCTTTTCATACTTAATCATGTACAATTATCTTCAACAGGAGATTAGATCCCAGTGGAGTTCAGATTGCCCCCAATCACAATAACATTATTACAGAGTCTCCAGAAAAGGGAGCAACAGGTACAGCAACATATTGTTTGAAATGTAAGCCCTGAAACACGGGTGAAAAGGTGAGGAACATTTTAACAATGTAAAGGCCGCCGTGCGAACGATCTAATTCCATGTATATCACATGGCAAGCATCAGCGAGTTAGACTTCGAAGGTATGAAGATACTCTATATGAGGGGTGGGGAACCTTCGCCCCCCCCAGATGTTGTAGACTACATCTCCCTCAATGCTTTGCTAGCATTATGGCTGTAACAGCATTATGGGAGAGGTAGTCCAAAACATCTGGAGGACCAAAGGTTCCCCAACCTGCTCTATATGGATAGGAGTATTGGGACACATCTCTTAATTATTGAATTCAGGTGTTTCAATCAGACCCGTTGCCACAGGTGTATAAAATCAAACACCTACCCATGCAGTCTGCATTTACAAACATTTGTGAAAAGAAATGAATTTGAGCATGGTACATGTGACCACCTTGGCAATAAGTCAGTTCGTGAAATTTCATCCCTGATAGATATTCCACGGTCAATTATAAAGTCACAGAGGAAGGTCAGACAACGCTCTGCTGATTCCAGAATGGAATAGTTTCAAACTTCCACTGGCATTAATATCTGCACAAATACATGTGCGGTGGAAGGTTTGTGGAATGGGCATCCATGGCCGAGCAGCTGCATGCAAGCCTCACATCACCAAGTACAATGCCAAGCGTTGAGCTAGGCCCCTTGTGTTAAGACACCCCCAGTGTCTTTAAATAAAGCCGCCGTTTAGTCGACCTTCCCCTGCTGCAGTACCAATAATCTCCGTTCGCATAACCGTAGTGCACGAACCAAACTCAGGGGAAGCATCAATCTCCCGACTGGGATCAGTGAAAGGCTCCAACCTCCCGAACGGAACTCCACGAACAGCTGCTAGCCGCCGAACAATAATATTCACCAAGTGGCTTCCGTTCCATCCAGCAGTCTCTAAACGTGAAGAAGAAATCCCCCCAATAACGAGACAGAAGCTCTGCATTGAGGGTCAAACAGGATCTGGCTTTACTGTGGGCTACCTGCCCGTATTTATGCAGGTCTCCCACTTGGTGGACACTCCCCTAGGGGACCAAATGGGAGACTTAAATGACAGGCAGATATGGGGACATTCCAGACACATGGACACAGTTTTTACCCACAATGCACTATGATTCCCTCCCCTCTGCCCTGGAGATAATTATCAAGTAACACAATTATCTCCAGGACAAAGCCAGTCGCCATTTTAAATATAAAATCATAAAAGACATAAAAATACATAACTTTAAAATAACTGAACATTTCCCATTCGTATCACATATCCCCAGATGGCCTGGATCTGAGTGCATATTATTAGCGAATTGCGCTCAGATCCCACACACATAGTTCAATCGCCATAGAGTCAAAGTTCTTACAGTCCTTCGGTATACGAATAACTCCATGGGAAGGCTATCTGGGTTAAGTCCTTTCGTATGCTTCAAACCTCCCAAACGGCCGGTATTCGTATGCTTTCGTGGAGGCAGCCAGGCGTTCCATTGTTTCAGCGGTGTTCGGCAGAAAAAGTGTCCGTTTTTAGTTCCATAGAAATAGAGCCAAACACCGCTGGGCTTTCGCAAGGTTTAAAATGGCAGCTGCCTCGTGGTCGACATACGAACGACGACCACCCTGAATTCGTTTAATTGAGAAGTGTCTGAGGTTAACCACAACGTTCTAATTGGGATCAATAGGTTAACCAGCAGCACACTTCTCTTTTGGGTGGCCGTCCATTCGGTAGGTTTGTTCGGGAAAAAACAGTAATTCGTATGGCTGGGCTATAGAAACAGCCATTTACACAAAAGGGGGCAGAAATAGAAGAATCCACCACAATAGGCAGGCAGATGGTTCTGTCACACCTTGCTTCAAGTAACGGGAAATCAGTGAAGGGACATTATGGACAATGTTATGCTTTCAACTTTGTGGGAACAGTTTGGGGAGGGTCCTTTTCTATTCCAACATGACTGTGCCCCCGTGCATAAAGCAAGGTCCATAAAGACATGGTTGGATGAGTTTGGTGTGGAAGAACTCGACTGGCCCACACAGAGTCCTGACCTCAACCCCATCAAACACCTCTGGAGTGAACTGGAATGGAGATTGTGAGCCTTCTCACCCAACAGCAGCTCCTGACCTCACAAATGCTCTACTGGATGAATGGGTAAAAATTCTCACATAAACATTCAAAAATCTTATGGAAAGCCTTCTCAGAATAGGGGAATCTGTTATAGCTGCAAAGGGGGGACCAGCTCCATATTAATGTCTATGTATTTAGAATGTGATGTCATAAAAGTCCCTGTTGGTGTCAGGTGTCTCAGTACGTTTGTCCATATTTATTGCATCTACTCCATAAACATTCAAACACACGCAAGAGTGGTGGCATGTCGTCTGCCCCTAGACGATTATTATTATCACGGGGAAAATATCTGCAGAAATGTAATTTTGGTAAAATTCTCTAATATTGGTTATTTCGGACAATTCCCTTTCAACCTCCACCGCCAGATCTTAGTCTCATGTGAGGTACAAAGAAGGCCCTGCCTTCTCACCGTGCAAGAAAAAAAACAACAGATCTCTTTTTTATTCCCTCCCATAAGCAGCCTTTTTCTACTCTTTGTACTATATTTTAGATTATTATTTTTTTGCAATTATAAGTGAATTTGTACCAAAAGGACAAGGAAAGTGGAATTTGTTTTTGATTTTTATGTTGTTTAAAAAAAAAATAAAAAAAAATCACTTAGGGAAAACGTGTAATTCTTATCACTTATTACATTTCTGGTGTGTCAGAGTATGTGAGCCAGCAGGGTCATCATTCCCCCATCACCACTTGTTGGATAACTCCTTCCCCCTCCACGGATTGGCCAGAGCAGCTAAAGGACGAAGAAGCTATTTTTGGAGGTACTAACATTCATGATGCAGTAATAATAATTCTCATTATTCCTAGTGAGGCAACTTAAAGTACCATAACCACTACACAGTGCTAGGAGCCTACGAATCTCAGTACTGGAAGGGCACACAAGGACAACTGTCCGGAAGACTTCAGGTAAGAAGTCAAAAACGTTTGACTACTTACATGCCAGGGCATGCTGAAGTGGTTATGGTGCTTGGAACCTTCATTTAAAACGCGCAGCATCTAATGGGGCCATGTGAGTTCACTCTCTAAGGATGCCATAGATACCACAACTTAATACCCCAATCCGAGATCCCTTTCTCCCAACAAAAATCAAAACACCAGACACCTCACTAACCATGACACACGACGCTCACTCATACACCTGTTGCATAACAACCGCAGATGCAGTGCATAAACATAAACACAGTGACAATTACACACCCACATATACAGGCACATTCACACAGATACACCCTAGCACACAGATACAAACACAAGCTTATAAATAAATAGACGCATCCAGCAACAAAAATCATGCATTCAATGGAGGCGCCTTACTACATTCCTGCCCTCTGCATGGCCCTCCAGCTGATGTTTGACTGCATTTCCCATAATTCTGTGGATTGTAGAAATTGTACCACTAGAACATTTGCTGTGGGAGGGACTACAGTCCTGACAATTCTGAATATTGTTGGAATTGTTGTCCATGGACAGGTAGTGGTTATAGTGGGAAGCCAGCACTGTAGACTGCAGCTTACATTATCAGGAATTTCAAATCGCTATGAACAGGTTCCTCCTAGCCAAACAGCAAGGCTGCTTCCTCGCCTGCCAAGCACTGACAGCCTGTGCCCCTTCCATGGAATTACTCATAGGCTGCAAGACATTAAAAATATACAAGTTTCAAAAACAGTCGACGCTTCAGTTGAATAAATATTACGCCACCGTAGACACGGACTTTCCTTACTGACCATTTCATCTCAAGGTCAGTGGCCAAGACGTGCCCGGTCTCTGGGATTTACACAGGGTATTCTGCAGTAACATCATGACTACGTTGGGTGTTTCCATTCACTAAATAAGGGCGCAGGGCTTGCCAAGTCTGCAGTGACAAAATATTGTGCAACATGTTCTGAGAAAATTGAGCTCAGTCACGGAATACCAAAAACTTGGCAAAGGCTTCGTAACCCCTGCTGTGCTGCAAGAGAGGGGGCCATCTTTATTTCATTAAACCCCCCGGCAACTACACAATTCATTTGGGGTGGAATTAGAGTCGCCCTTCTTATTAATGTATCTGTGGAGGAAAATTATATTGTATTATCATACTATTGCTATATTATTTTCACTATACATTACTTAGTATCAGCAATAATCGATACATTGTGCCCTGTTATTCTTTTATAATGAATCTGCCATTCGTTAGAGTGCAAGGCTACATTTTATAACCCCTTAGTTCCTAATCTCGGGAAAGCTAGATTATTCGTAAATGCCAATTAAAATCTAAAGAAGCGGATAAGAACCTAGCTCTCAAGGAACACTAACAGTAAAGGTTTTGTCAGTATCCCTAGTGCTCATAAATCCCTAAATCCTGTGCTGTTGGTGTACATCAAACATTGTGTTGGGAACCTCTCATCTACAGGATAAAGCCTTGTCTTCTCTCTCCATTGCAAATTTCCCCTCCAACAGCCAGAACCAAAAGCATGGCTACCAAGATATTGATACCTTAGAGAGGGTTCAGAGAAGGGCTACTAAACTGGTTCATGGATTGCGGTATAAAATTTACCAGGAAAGATTAAATGTTCTTATCATGTATAGCTTGGAGGAAAGACGAGATGGGGGGATATGATAGAAACATTTAAATATATAAAGGGAATCAACACAGTAAAGGAGGAGACTATATTTAAAAGAAGAAAAACCACCACAACAAGAGGACATAGTCTTAAATTAGAGGGACAAAGGTTTAAAAATAATATCAGGAAGTATTACTTTACTGAGAGGGTAGTGGATGCATGGAATAGCCTTCCAACTGAAGTGGTAGAGGTTAACACAGTAAAGGAGTTTAAGCATGCATGGGATAGGCATAAGGCTATCCTAACTATAAGATAAGGCTAGGGACTAATGAAAGTATTTAGAAAATTGGGCAGACTAGATGGGCCGAATGGTTCTTATCTGCCGTCACATTCTATGTTTCTATATGTTTCTATGTAAGCCTGAGATGAGCCTCCTGAACTGTATTGATGCCTTCAACATACAGTCTGTGCCAAATAAATGATAGGGAGTGGGGGGAGGGAGGTTACGCTACAGGGCTTAGATGCAGGTTGCAATAACCTCATATAGTACAGAAAGGTTTTAGCCAGGTAACTTTGTATTATAACCACGTACAGACATTTTTACTTGTTGCTGATATTTGTGAGAAGTTACATTAAATTAAGTTAAATTAGAAATACTCATAAGCAGGGTATTCTTTTAGCAATTCTTATGGGCTCATTGTCAAACCTACTATATATGACCAACGTGATATTAAGTTAGATTTAAAATGTAAAGTTAAAATTGAGTAAATGTTCATATTTGTCATTTTTTACTGCATTCCAAAAAGCAATTGCTATATAAATATTTTTTTTTTTTTAAATTGTACAAATTATTGCTAGCTATACATCTGAAACGTAAACCTTTCTAATAATTGTTTAGGCAAATCCACTGACGATATGACAGACTTAGCACACCATCTGTCAAGAAGGAATAAAATAAATATTTTGCTTATTTTATCTTTTTAGGCAGATATAGCTTCTTAGTAAATAGGTTGTCAAAAAGATATTTAGCTACAGGACACACCAATAGTTATAAGTCCAGAATTGGAGATTGATGATAGCACAATTACTAATATTCATTAAAGCATGAAATGTCTCTATAAGAAAGAATTTGATGATCTGTACTACAGTTTCTAAAAGTCTTTTCAATTATCACAATTCCTACTTATGTTTGTAATTCAAAAAAACCCAGCTCTATAGAACAGGGTTTTGAGATCTGGCGTGATTGACAGACGAGGCTCTCCAGCTGATATTCCAGGAGAACCAATGAACAAGGCAGAGTGTCTGTCAATACGAGAGACACATCTTCTCAGGGCTGTCATAACAGCATTATAGGACCCGGGACAAAGTGGTGCACTGGGGGCCTGTCTACACAACCACTCAATTTTTTTTAAAATTATCTATAAAATTAAGCTTCTATTTATTGGTACCTTCAACAAAAATCAGTGTTTAAACTGTACAGCAGTGATAAATCCACACAAACGTTTCAACAATATAATACGAGTCTTGAACTTGGAGAATGAGACAATGCTTCTAGCATGCGTGTGTGCGGTGGGGGAGGAATTGGAAGGAAGGGAGAAATAGAAGATTTATACACCATTTTGCATCAAAGGATGCAGAACCGAATCAAAGAAAATCAAAACAATGTGTTGTGTCATAGTCTTCAAACTTCATTGCGTTCCGTTCCATTTCTTTCATTATTTGGGTTTAGTAGGAAGCACGAGGAGCCATCTGACATGGACTGTTAAAAAAATTTATAAGAACTTTGCAATAGCCTTACGGCTTCAAACAATGATGTGTGTTGGCTTTGTCTGCTTATACACATTGTTTTTATCAAGGTCAATATATGTATTCGCAACAGCAATATAGCATGTACAGATAACAGCTGATACTATGTGATTAGTCCTCCTAAACGTTTTAATAAAGGTTCTGAAAAAATCTCCTGGAATAATATACTGAAACGTTGGCAAGCCTATGGGTCCCCTGTGCTCGAGTGGCCCCAGACACCTGCCCAGCTTGCCCATGCATTAAGATGTCTCTGCAGCTTGTATAAGGAGAGCCTACTCTGGAATGTATTGATGATTAAACCTTTTAAAGCCATTCTTAGGTACATATCTATGGTCCTTTAGATGAAGTTAACCTCAGCTCCCAATACCCTCAGTCAATCAAAGTCTCCAGAAGTCACCCTTTGTTGACCTATGTATCACAGAGTCCATCTTGCTGTTTCTTGCAACATCCCACACATTTAACTCCATTTCCAGAAAACCGTGTAGTCCCACATGGGTGGTGAAAGCATTTTCATTAAATCACATCACCAAAATAATGTTTGTCAGTGTTTCATTCTAAAATGAAGTGATTGCTAAAACATATGGAAAATCACAAAAAACACAATATTCATTATTCAACGCTCCCTCCATGTTTGACATCATGGTGGCCATTCCTTACTGTATAATTCATATGTTGAGCCCACATTGCAGTGGTATGACCGTGCTTCATTATGTCATTTGAACCTGCAAATACTTTCACTGTTACAGTTTTCCAGTTCCTGAAGGGTTTCCACTATTCAGAGACTCATGAAATGTGCTAATTCGGGGAGGGTGGCTTTAGTTGTGTGACTGAATTAGGCCCACGGGATAAATGACTACAAACATGAAAGATTTCACCTACTCAATCTCTCTCGAGTTAACCTAACATTTCTCTTCTTCAGCCTTTTGACTACTTCTCTATTGCATTTTATTTATTGAAAAGACATTGATAAGTGTAGCGGAGATACAATATTCCACAGATTATCTCCGCTTAAGATCCAAGTGAGGCTCAGGAACAAGTAATTATAAATCCACAGGCAAGATTTCCAGCAGGTAAAATAATCCAACAGTATCCCAACAGCAATCTCAATAACTGGACGACACACAGCATCAGGAGCAGAACTGAAAACCTTTATTCCACAGTGGCCTTATATAGCATGCTCCCATGCAAGGGAGGGACTTTCATCAATTAGTACAGTACCCAATCCGACAATAGAAACCTCCCACCCATCTCCTCCCCTCAGCCTGACTCATAATCCCCTTATACTGTACACAAATTCCCCCAGTTTCTGGATGTACCCCTAAACCTGTCATTTTTAAATGGCACATCCCCTGGTAGCCCTGATCTGGGTGAGCAACATATCCAAAAATCACCCAGATCAGACCAGGGGTTCAGGAAATTTATGGAAGTACTAAAAAGACCGACCGCGCTGGAGAGAACAGCCGAATTGGGTTCCATGCGATGGGGTCCTGCGGTCGGTCCCAGTATAAGGGAATAAATTACACAAAAGGCTAAGGCTACAGAGATCAGGTAGGGTTCGCATGAATCCCCTCGTTCGGTTGTTTCTGTCTACCGAACGAGGGGCTGTTCGGTAGTTTGGAACCGAACGGACCGGGCTTGTGGCGGTCTCAGCGGTGTTCGCCTAGTCGAGGGTCCGATTTGAGTTCCAGACACTTGACGGCAAAACACCGCTGTTCGGGAGTTTTAAAATGGCCGCCACCATGTGTTCGTTTTCCCGAATGGCGGCCATCCCGCGAACAAAGGACCTACTGCATAGCTTGTTAATTACCCATTCGCAACATTGTTGCAACGGGTAATTGAAGGCACCCTTCACACAGGGGAGGTCTGATTGTTCAGTAGTTTCATTCCCTTAGTTTATTCGAATGATTCTACTGAACAATCAGACGAATACACTTTATTTCAACACATACAAAACCAGCAGTTTACACGAATGCAGTTAAACACATGTAATTTTCAGGACAGCCCAGTGCCATCCGCTACAATAAGCATTTGCAGAGCCGATGTATTGATTCTAAATAATGTTTGATAATTAATTAGGAATGTCTGCTAATTGTGGGGTGCAACGCGTTTATGGGATGGGGTTCCATGTTTAGATTTGGTAAATGCTGTCTTAATGCAGAGCCAAACTCACTGTTTTATTATGCTAATAGCATTTGGCACATTCATTATAAATCTGAAGAACTGTTGGGGTTTATTAATTGACTCTGAAAATTGGGGCTATTGGACTTTTAGACCAAAGTAGACGAGCTTAAAAATAACAAGGTAGCACAGTTAGAGAATTTTTCCAGTTGGGCTGTTTGGAATCTCTCCATAATTTTTACAGTAATCCTAATTTAGTGAATTAAGCCTCTTATCTATAGATAAGTATCCACACACCCACGTAGCTATGTATGATATATTGTTTGTCAAACAATGAAATATTCCCACATTCCCAAAACACCCTTAGGAATAGTTCAGGCATAATCTCTTATAGTGAACTTTAGAGGATCCTGTAACGCGTGTACATAATATATAGATATGTGACGGTTTAGTAAAACATAGAAAAAGAATTAGGCTAATTATTGATCTGTAAATGTTATAGTTTAAACAGAACTGTCTCAACAACATCACGTTAACACAACCCCTTCTCCAACATTGGCCTCGATTTTATATTGTTGAAAACGTTTTTCAAATGATCACAACCTGTTTGACAAATTCAAATGATTTATCTGCAGATGTCAGCATTAAAGTCTTTTTTGAAGGTATTTAATTTGATTGAACTAATTTCCATTTAGATTTTTATGATTGACTAACGAGTTGTTGTTTTTGTGCAAAATAGCTCCCATAGAACGCGCTTCAGCTTTCCCCCACCAATGTTCGTCAATGTTCGTCATTGCAGCACTACGCACTACGCATTTCACTCACCTCTAGATTTATTCCTAGAATTTGTTTTTTTTTTACCTTTTACAGGGAGAGTAATTATAGTTATTTTTTAAAAATGTTTAACAATATTCTTTAACAATACCACACTTTGAAACATTTCTGATTCTGAAGGAATCTGCCTTAGTTAATATCTGAAGCCTGCTGCAACTCACTGCGGGAGGTAAATGTGCTCTCAAAGCGTGTTTTAGGTTTTCTTCCTATTGTAGCTCACTCAAAAAGAATCATGGAACGTCTAGTGGTGTTGAGAAAGCACGAAATGCGTAGGCTTTGGTAGTAACACGAAGAATGGAGTGTTTTTGTACTGCACTTCAGGTGTGATTGAATTATTTGAACAATAAAGTTGTTGGATTTTAAAGAATAAACAGTGATGGGATATTTTTGGTGAAGCCAAATAATTTAACCCCTTAAGGACCAAACTTCTGGAATAAAAGGGAATCATGACATGTCACACATGTCATGTGTCCTTAAAGGGTTAAGTGCACGTTTTTGTGAGCTAACCGCTCACTCAGCCATCGGGGAGTGAGGACACTATATGATTTGCAAGCTGTGGCTGCAGAATGTGGAGAATTAAACACGTTATAGAAGGGTGTCATAATTATCGTGAGCTTTGTGTTATACAGGAAATGTCTAGGCCAAGGGTCAAAGCCAGGATGATGAAGTTGGTAGAAGACCTGCCAGTCTAGTCGGGAGAGGGCATGGACAATACCTTGCCCAGAAGAAGCTCTGAGGAGGTCCCACATGGTCTCTTGTGGCAGAGGAAATACGAGGATTGATGTAAAAAACTAGGTCTAGATTCTAAATTTGAGGCCGAATACTTAGTTTCCGTTACGTAAAGGTCCTTTACTATGTTTTTTTCTCCTCTCATGAACAGTCCTTTATTTAAATATTGTGGACATTAGAGGTAAAGCCTTTTCTTTTTTTAGTTTCCTGATTAGATTATCACACAGTGTGGTACCTTCGCGAGGTGGGATCCACCAGTAAACAGTAGAATTCATTAGTTAGTGAACCACTGAAAATAGGTCTACACCAGTTCTAACTGCCAGAAACTAGAACATTCACATGTGAACACCACAGAAGATCACTCTGTTGACGTAACCTTCAGCAAAGCATCCTTGATACCTACACTTCCTTTATAATGTCACTTTTGGCTATATATATATAAATATATATTTAGAAACTTCAGAGCTATTCTGAATTGTAAACATGTATTCCATTCTTGCAAATACCTTTCAGGTGAAACCACGACTTCAAAGAAGATTCTCTCACCTTAAATAACTTTGTTCCAACTGAAATGACAGAAAAATGCCGATAGCTACATAGTGATTCATCATCAGTTTGAGATATTTTTACCAATAAAGTTCCACTAGCATATCCTTTCTCACCTTCTCCCTCACCCATAATTTCTGTTTTCATTCTCTCTTCTGATTGGTTGTATAGCAATGGCTAACTGACTAGAACTGGCTGAAGGTTCTAAAGTTAGAACTTTACTGAGAAGAGAAGGATTCATTAGATTCTACAACAATTGTGTCAGACTAATATCGAATTGCAACTTCCATAAGCTGAAATGTTTTCCTTATATTCCACCGGATCTTTGTAAAGCGGTGTCGATTAATGTAAGATTCTATTAAGATGACAGATTCACATTAAAAGTAAGTTGCCCTCCTCTGCAGGCAAATTCATGCATGCCATCCGCAGGTAGGGGTAGATATTACACCATTACCCCTTTGATACATTATTTACCCTGTTTATGTGTATGGGTCAATTACACCATCGGACTTTAGATCATCTATGTCCAAGGTGCTACATGACCAAAGACTGCTTTAGCACTAATTGTTTGTAACATTCATGTTTCACCAAATTGCATGCAGACGCTAACTCCAGTTGCAGTCATCTACATCCTCCATGCCACTAATACCCGACAAAATAGTCAAAAACACCACACACGAGATAATCAGATTTACCAAATTGCACTTTAATTGGGATTTACTTACAGAGACCAAACATGATATTAAAGGGACACTATAGGCACCCAGAACACTTCAGCTCATTAAAGATATTTAACTCAGCCCACCGATCTGGTCTGGTGCAGTGTCCTTATTGCTATTAGTGCCGCAATGTAAAACATGTTTTAGAGAAAGTGCCATGTTTACATTGCCGCACTAAGGCAGCTTCTAGTGGCTACTAGTGGCTAAGCTTCCAGAATCTAAGTGGACATCCTCACGCTCTGTATGAGGACATCCAGTGTCAGTTATTACCCCATAGGAAAGCATTGATTCAATGCTTTCCTATAAGGAGGACCTAATGTGTTCGCAGCACTTGTTGCGCATGCACATTAGGTCCCCCCCATCGGATGACATTGGATGAGTCGGATCGCCGATGCAGCAACGAATTACATCAGTGCTGGAATTGGGGGAGTAAAAAAATACTTTTTAACCCTTTATGTCCCACGTTGGGCGGGAGGTGCAACGGAGGTGGAAACCAGATGGCATTATACTTTTAGGAATACAACGTTGTACTTATTACAATATAACATCCCTTGTATTGAATACACTCACCATATAGAGCAGGTTTTAATCCCTCCAAGTTACAAATACATCCCAGCAAATGATTCATCAAAATACAGTCTTACCTATCTCGACTGATTGATTGATTGATGGATGGATGAATGGATTGATTGACTGGTTTTCCACATTAGGGGAGAAGGATCATGGGACCAATAAAAAATAATGCTTTCCTGAAACCGCATGTAAGTAACTTTTTATCTCTAATCAACTGTGCTCGTGAGTGTGTTGGATTGCAACTCCTATCACTTGTAATAAGCCAGGGCATTGGAAGTGTTAATCCAGTAAGCATAGGGAGGCTCTGCCTTGATAAGCCCTGGAATAACGTTTTCTTTCTACTTCCACGATTTTTACGCAAGGGTTAAGTGCAAAAAGCTGGCTTATCTCTGCATTGCTGGCATTCCTATCCAAGCTGTTAGACAGAACGCAGTTGAGTCAAGCACCTTATAACTTAACTCAGAGCAGCTCTTTCAAGTTGACAAACAGCGAAGTTCTTTCCAACATTTGGAAAACCCAGTGTGGTAAAATAGAGCAGCTTATTCTTGCCTTCAAGCATTAAAAGAATGCTATTAACGTCAAGAGCAGTACGATCAAAAGCGAACCACACACTTTCTGTCATGTTAGGAGCGAGCGTTGTGCCAATGACCACAAAGTGTCCACCACAAATGTCTACCACGACCTTTTATTAAAATGCACAGAGAGATGCAGGGTGCCCTGTCTATTGTTATGTAGTTAATCAAAAGGAATGGGAATATGGTAGGCCAAATCCACAAATCAAATATATATCAGATACTAAACCATCCTGTAACAAGTCCAGTTTGGTCGACACACGAGCCCAGTTTGTCCAGAAACCCAGATTGGTTTGATACATTAGCTCAGCTTGGTCCAAAGCCCAGTTCTGTCCAAAGCCCGGCATAGACTAACACCCAACCCAGTATAGTCAGCGTAGGATTGGTGAAACCAAAGAGCAGGGGTAGGCAACCTACGGCCCTCCAGATGTTGTAAACTACATCTCCCCTGATGCTTTGCAAGCATTAAGACTGTAAAAGCCGTATGGGAGATGTCATCAGAGTTTTGAAGGTTGTCCACTCTTGGTTAAAGCCTGAGTTTGGTCCCAGATGTTTTAGTAGATTCCTTTTCCCATGCATCTAAATGATTTACTATAACAGTTACATCTCTCTCAGTGCTGTAGTGAACTCGTTTGTACTATGAAGAGTTGGCTGAAAGTGTTTGGCAGACTTTAATTGTAGAATTTAAATATTTGAAGTCCTATGCTGCTAGGCTTTAAAAGTTTATTGCAGGTGCAAGCCATAGCATACTCACCAGGGTTAAATTTCTACTCGCCATAGCTACATCTTCACTTACCAATGGCTAGTCATGAGTGGAAAGTTTGAGCCCTGTGTTTTTTATGATTGAAGAATGAGTCACTGTACTAGTTTGATAATTGAAGAATAGGTTACTAGTTTAATGCCACGTACATTGGGTCCATATCAAGATCAAGAATCTCTGGTCTAGGACATGTAACAGGTGGTGGAATCGGGACAAGAGGGCAAAGTGCGGAGGGGAGGTAGGAGTGAGGGGGTTTATCAAACTCTGCAATCTTCCACCAAAGATGTTGGGTGGCCATTGGAATATTTGACACTGTGTTTGTATATTTATTTATTTATGAAATATTTTACCCGGAAGGAAGACATTTTCAAGTATATCCTGGGCCCACAAACTTCATATTGTCTTAATAATTGAGAATCTACCTATAAATAATTTATTTAATGGGGCAAATTTATTGCTAGATGTTTTCCTTTCATTACCTCTCTTTCCCTTTAGATTTCTTAAAATATATCCAACATATAATGAACCTGATTGACACTCATATTTTTAATTTCATTTTAAATCTGACAGGATGAGGTCTGTTCTTGGAGGAAAAAAAAGCAAAATATTAAAATATTTTCACATGAAATAAAAAACATTTGACAGTTTTATGGTTTACGGAGTTAATGACTGGAACAGTTTAATAAGTGACAGGTCTTCTTTAACTGTAAAACAACCAAACAAGGTTTATCTATCACTCACAGGAGACTATGTTTTTGGTTCGTTTATGTCAAAAAGAAAGCCCACGTCTTCTACACATTTCTGGGAAATAGTATGATTTTCATGGCCAATTTCTCACCAAATAACTGATTAGAGAATAAAAAAAGCACAGACCTGGATTTGCATCAGACGGATAAAACAAATAATTGTTTTGTTTATTTCTGTGAAAATAAGACCCGCAACATTTTGGCAACATATAAGTGTTATCTTGGAAGTCTTAAAGTGATGAGCGAGACGAACATTCCAAAAACACAGGGGAAAAAAATGAAGATTTTTTCCAGATGATGATAAACCTTTCTTTTTGAGTGAGCTACAATAGGAAGAAAACCTAAAACACGCTTTGAGAGCACATTTACCTCCCACAGTGAGTTGCAGCGGGTTTCAGATATTAACTAAGGCAGATTCCTTCAGAATCAGAAATGTTTCAAAGTGTGGTATTGTTAAAGAATAATGTATTATGAGAGAGATAACGTATTCATTATCGCTATATGGTAAATGTTCTGTGAATTCTCATAATTAATAATAGTCAGAATTGGCCAGTGCCCAGTATTTCACCTATAGAGACTCTCCTACAGAGTCCACACTACCCAAGTGTATCTATTTAGGAAGGACAGTCCCTATTTTGGGCCCAAATCCCTCTGTCCTTCTTTTCTATCCTAAAGAACTCCATATTGTTGGTGTGTCTGAATGTATAACAGAGTTCCACAGTAATAATACTCCCAGTAATGTGTCTGAGTGTATAACAGAGCTCCACAGCAATAATACTCCCAGTAATGTGTCTGAGTGTATAACAGAGCTCCACAGCAATAATACTCCCAGTAATGTGTCTGAGTGTATAACAGAGCTCCACAGCAATAATACTCCCAGTAATGTGTCTGAGTGTATAACAGAGCTCCACAGCAATAATACTCCCAGTAATGTGTCTGAGTGTATAACAGAGCTCCACAGCAATAATACTCCCAGTAATGTGTCTGAGTGAATAACAGAGCTCCACAGCAATAATACTCCCAGTAATGTGTCTGAGTGTATAACAGAGCTCCACAGCAATAATACTCCCAGTAATGTGTCTGAGTGTATAACAGAGCTCCACAGTAATAATACTCCCAGTAATGTGTCTAAATGTATAACAGAGCTCCACAGCAATAATACTCCCAGTAATGTGTCTGAGTGTATAACAGAGCTCCAATGCAATAATACTCCCAGTAATGTGTCTGAGTGTATAACAGAGCTCCACAGCAATAATACTCCCAGTAATGTGTCTCAGTGTATAAGAACTCCACAGTAATGTAATGTGTCTGAATGTATAACAGAGCTCCACAGCAATAATACTCCCAGTAATGTGTCTGAGTGTATAACAGAGCTCCACAGCAATAATACTCCCAGTAATGTGTCTGAGTGTATAACAGAGCTCCACAGCAATAATACTCCCAGTAATGTGTCTGAGTGTATAACAGAGCTCCACAGCAATAATACTCCCAGTAATGTGTCTGAGTGTATAACAGAGCTCCACAGCAATAATACTCCCAGTAATGTGTCTGAGTGTATAACAGAGCTCCACAGCAATAATACTCCCAGTAATGTGTCTGAGTGTATAACAGAGCTCCACAGCAATAATACTCCCAGTAATGTGTATGAGTGTATCACAGAGCCCCACAGCAATAAAACTCCCAGTAATGTGTCTGAGTGTATAACAGAGCTCCACAGCAATAATACTCCCAGTAATGTGTCTGAGTGTATAACAGAGGTCCACAGCAATAATACTCCCAATAATGTGTCTGAGTGTATAACAGAGCTATACAGCAATAATACTCCCAGTAATGTGTCTGAGTGTATAACAGAGCTCCACAGCAATAATACTCCCAGTAATGTGTCTGAGTGTATAACAGAGCTCCACAGCAATAATACTCCCAGTAATGTGTCTGAGTGTATAACAGAGCTCCATAGCAATAATACTCCCAGTAATGTCTCTGAGTGTATAACAGAGCTCTGCAGCAATAATACTCCCAGTAATGTGTCTGAATGTATAACAGAGCTCCACAGCAATAATACTCCCAGTAATATGTCTGAGTGTATAACAGAGCTCCACAGCAATAATACTCCCAGTAATGTGTCTGAATGTATAACAGAGCTCCACAGCAATAATACTCCCAGTAATGTGTCTGAATGTATAACAGAGCTCCACAGCAGTAATATTCCCAGTAATGTGTTTGACTGTATAACAGAGCTCCACAGCAATAATACTCCCAGTAATGTGACTGAGTGTATAACAGAGCTCCACAGCAATAATACTCCCAGTAATGTGTCTGAGTGTATAACCGAGCTCCGCAGCATTAATTCTCCCAGTAATGTGTTTGACTGTATAACAGATTGCCAACCACACTAACAACCAACCACTCTGTCAACCAACCATACTGCCAACCACACTACCAACCAACCACTTTGTCAACCAACCACACAGCTAATCAACCACTCTGTCATCCAACCATACTGTCACACTACCAACTAACCACTCTGGCAACCAACTATGCTGCCAAAGAACCACTCTGTCAACCAACCATGCTGCCAACCACTCTACCGACCAACCATACTGCTAACCAACCACTCTGACCAACCATACTGCCAACCACACTACCAAAGAACCACTCTGTCAACCAACCACACAGCTAATCAACCACTCTGTCAACCAACCATACTGCTAATCAACTACTCTACCAACCAACCATACTGCCAACCACTCTGCCGACCAACCACATCTATTTCTCATGTCACCCACCTCACTCTCCCTCCGCCCACATCTCTCCTTCACCCTGCATCTCATTCCTCATCCCGCCCACCACTCTCCGTGACTCCGCCCTTTCTCTCCTTCACCCTGGACACATCTCTTCATCCCGCCTACATCTCTCTTTCACCCCACCCACAGCGCTTCCTCCCAATGCCCACGTCTATTTAAAAAACACAATGGCTCCCTCACCCCTAGCCTGTGAGCCAAATTTCTGCGCTCATCTTCACAGCCACAATTCTGCCTCTATTAGCCAATAACCTGTGAGTGATTCATATAAACATATGACAGACATACATATCTGGACAGATAGAAAGCCTTTATTTTTATTTTCCAGGCTGTATCTCCTTTGACCTTCATATCTAAACCCTAAGATTGCCCAATACCCACCTGTAGCTACATTTAAACACAACATTAAATAGAATTTCCATATTTAGATATTTATCATGTGATTCGTGTTTTCCTATAAAGCTGTAATAATTATCGACAGAAAGATTCAGAATCCAGTCAGGTATCTTTTTACTTTCCATATCCTGTCGTTTCCACCTCTACACCATTGTGACGTCACATCTCGACCTTTGAAAGCCTCTTCCCAATTCCAACGAGGAAGGAATAAGACAAAAATGGAGCTCGTTGTGTAGAATTTAGTGCACCGAATGCTGATTATTCTTGGCTTTATATTGACGGGCGACGCTAGAGAGACAAGGAATCCTATGGAAGAATTCTACAGTAGGGCCTTTGACTTAACCAAGAACTGATTGACAAAGGTTATTACAAATTTCAGACCAAAATAACTGGGCTAAAAAATGATCCGAGATGGATAATATTTCCAGTTTGTCTACTTTGGTCTGAGATTGAAATGCATTTGTCAGTTACGGATGATTCCTGGTTTAATCAATAACTTCGGTATGATTTAAATGTAGTTAACATCTAGGTAAACCTAATCGTATGAAATCACTTACATCACTATCCTGAACTAATCATTTATATTACGCAAGGTGATATTATTTTAAATTGAGAAAAAGCAGACTTTCCATAATTCTATTATTTTAAATCCTGATTTATTCTATTAACATTGTATCCTAGTTAAGACTTGTGACGGTAGTAATCAGTAGTCCCGTCAAATATTCCCTTTTTCCCAAAAACAGAATAATGCCAATAATCCACAAGGTAAAATAATGCTGGTATCGCCAAATAATCCACACATGAGCCAAAGCTTAATGCTGGAACAAGACTGATTTATTCGAAGCAACAGGCATTCAATTTATACAGTACAAGCTCCTCTTCTGGGCCAGGCTAGATAATTGAGTTTCAGCAACATACTAAACTCAATTATCTGCTGGCCAGAAAAATTAAAAAAATTTCGCCATTTTTTAAACTATACTTTATGCACATCATAGTAAGCTGAGGATACTGTGAGCAACATATTCAACATTCGGTACTTTTTGTGTCTCATCGTGTGGAAGTTTGACCAGCTCGCCATGCGGTTGTATCCGATACAGAGTTCCACGGAATTGGTAGTAAGAGCCGGTCTCCGTTTGGATAAAATTACACGAAAACCACTATAGTTAGAATGCAGATGGTTCGTAGAGAATGCTCCCTTCGTTCTGTTGTTGGAAACTCCCGAACACCGTTCGTATACTGTAAGCGGAAATAGGTCAGACGGGACTTCCATGGGGACCGGGTGTTCGTGCGAGTGCTATGTCGAAAACAGTTCCAGGAGTTCGGGAGTTTAAGATGGCCGCCATCCATTGTTCTCACCACGTGCGTTCGTATGCACGAAATGGTGGCCACCTAGGAGCATTCAATTACTTTGCGGTTTTGTGTGGTTACATAGTGTTCCATGTTCTAATTGCTACCCAAATGATTTACCGAATGAACAAATAAAACGAATGCTTTCAAGGCACTTAAATAGCAGGGAGGGAAAACAGCCGAATGAATATAGGAAAATCCTTCACAAGACTGTATGAAAGTTTACCCAAACCCAGCATAGAAGCTAACCTTGAAAATAAATGATAAATTCAATTCTTTATTCTCCGATTCTGTATTAACCCCTTAAGCACACAACTTTTGGAATAAAAGGGAATCATGACGGAATATTTTCTCATTTCTCCTTAAGGGGTTAAGGGTCACATGTAAAACAGTTGGACTCCCTGAAGTGCTTTATGTGTGAAGCATCCTCTTAGAGCACCAATAAAGTATTACAGCAAGCTACAGTGCGTTAGAAGTCTGGAGTGACCCTTAAACAGTCTGAAAATTGGTGACGAACTACAAGACGGAAAAAGATCTTACATTATATATTCCTTCCCAATAACAGACTGGAATCCATCACTTGTAACAAGATGTGAATCGGGCAGCAGTGGGTCATCCTTGACATTTTACTGAATTTTGAACTAGTTATTTTTTCCTGCTCATCAAACAATCTCTTATTGGCTGAGCATAGTTTTAGAATCCATGATGTAACAATATGATGTAACACTGTCATTGCACAATTCTCTACTGTTACCTAAGTAGACACAGTGACATGACTGGGTTTAGCCCAGCCTCGTTCTCAGTCTGAAATGCACCGTTTAAGCTCATTGAAACCCTTCGGATTCCAGAGGGGCTGGAAACGAAAGACATTGAAGACCCCTCTGGAATCACACAGGTTAAAAACCATTTGATTTACCCAATCTAGTGTCTAAAGGACACTGCGTCATAGGTTTGGATAAATAGCTTAACCCTTTCAAATATTCTTCATTCCATTACGTGCTTTAACCCATCAAATGCCAGAGAGTTCACAAGACCTGCGGCCTTACCCCAATCTCCCCCCAGTGCTGCTGTAAATCATTATTTTTGGAGGACATAGTGATGGTTAATTCAGTCATGAATGGCAATGAATGAGTTCATGTACAGTCATTCTATAAATATTAAGAATAATCTACATATCTTGTTTAGGAATTGACCCAGCCACATGCCAAACCGCATTTCTTGTAGATGGTCTTCACAATTTACAGTAACATTAATAACAAGAGGTCAGATGAATCATGGCTGAGGATGGGAATGTTCTGATTTGGTTTATTTTTCTTTGTTTGAAGATAGGAAGTATGTAACAGACAAAGCGAAAGTGCAGGACTAGGAGGGTCAATGGTGGCGTGCAGTGGGCATGTTATTGTAAAAACACCATAATGAGGAAGAATAGAAGATTATGTTAATGTTATTGTTTTAGTTAATACTTGTATTACGTTATTAATATAGCACCAACATATGCCGTAGTGCTGTAAAATTCCTGAGGATCTATTTTCTATTTCAACATTGTGGCAACCTGCCTGCAGGTAGCTTGGATGTCGCCGCCAAGATCCCTTTTCCCCCTAGTGTTTATAGCGCAGAGATTAGAGCTCAAATCACTGTTTCACCCAAACACTAGCAGAGGCTTAGTGAAGGGTGAAGAAGAACTGGTTTATTGGGACAAAGGACACTCTTTTATACCCAAAAGGGGGTCACCAGAAAAACAATATGTGTTGCACAACATCCTGCACCTAAGTGTCTGTGCCAGACCAGGTCATTTTATGAACGGCCAGACACCTCGGAGCCTAATAACATTTATAAATGAAAAATGGGTTCATGTGCCTATATCCCCAAAACAATTCCATCCCAGGAAAGCTCTCACTTCAGCGCCCAACATGTCCAAAAAAAGCTCGGATCGAAGGTGCCTAGCTGAAAGCAAAGTTTTGACCGGGCCGTGACCATCCTCCGATCCGGCACAGAGTTCCACAGTACTGGGTGAGAAATCCCGGTCACCTACAATGATGGAATGATGGCACATTCTGTCAGTACCTAGAGCACCCTCAAGTCATTGGTGTCGTTCTCTGGTTCCCTACGTCCTCTATCACCCCTCCTAATATCGCCCTGTTTGGTGACTCTGGGACCGAGAATGTCCTTGACAACGTTTTACCGGACTGCAGCAACTCCATGATCTGAGTACGGTTTCCAAAGAATTTGTGGGCTTCTCCCGGTCAGGCGCGCCGTGCCTCTATGAGGCTGGAAAGGTACATGTAATGATTATTGTTCTTTTTAGAGACAGATGGTGGTTGTACCAGTCCTGGGTGACCAGGTGGTCTGTTACAAACATTACATCAGGTTGTGAATACTTTATTTGTCATCTGCATAGAAATAAAAAAAGATGTAAAAGTGCAGTTAAGATACATTCGATATTGGAATGCATATTTTAACATTTAAAAAACAGCATCAATTTCCTGTTATAGAATTGTAACTTTTAGGTTAAAACTGCTGAAATGTAAAAATGAACCGGGCTTTGAGGATTGTTGTACTAACTTACAGGATAGAAATCCTTGGACAATTTTACACAATTCCCGGCTAAGTAATTAAAATTTCATTTGCTAATCCCAAACATTTAATGTGCTACAGTTCTGGGCTAACTATTTCACTTTAAATTCCTGACAATTCACACTTTACTGGGTTAAATATTTACAAAAGTGAGAAATCAAAGTGAATTTCAAATTTAAGGCCAGAGCAGTCGTACTGAAAACACAGCCCAGAGAATGTTTTAAGTTTGATTATTTTGATGTTAAATGTGAAATTTGCTTTGAATTCTCACTTTACTAAAAAGCCCCCCTCCCCCCCAGTAAATAATCCTTTCTGTATTTAGCTTGAAAAAGCTGCTTGGTTAACCTACATTTTACAATTCCGTTTTCAATTCACTGCAATTCACAGTTTAGTGAATAAAGCCCTATATTTGTTGAGGTGAATGAATTCCCTCCGGCTCTCGGATAGTTAAAGTGATTACGCACGGCCTGCAGAAGACATTCTGTTTACATTAGTCATCAGTTGACTTCCTGCGTCCTATTCCTGGTTCAGCATCTGTCAGTGCGATGCTTCCCTCCCATTGGCTGGCGTGGAGCAGTGGGAGTGTTTGTGTACTGTACTATCATGCTTACTTAATACGAAGGATGAGCCATAGGACTCAGAAAGAGCTGTGTCACCCTCGGTTATTAATGACCCTGGACCACATGATTTTAAATTCTGGGAAGCTTAGCGTAAATTCCCAGAACATTCAACAAATACAGTAAACACAGCACTTGTGGAGAGATCATGCCCCTTCCCAAAACTTATCCTTTATCAAATCCCTCCTGAGTTTTTTTCGGCTGTGACGTTAGGGTTGCCGTTTGATCCCTGGCTCTTTGTATTTTACCTAGCATTGTCCTACACACGTCCCGTTAGAGTCAATTTCCAAATGGTCCCAATTATGCAAAATTATCTTCAGTGGCTACGAAGAGGAAAACTTTATACAAAAAGGCTAAACAGACACAGTATACAGAGAGGGTTTTATTCGCTAAACAGTGAGTTTAGTGGACTGAAAACAGAAATGCTACATTTATGCAAAAATAACTTGAAAAAATTCTCCAACCCAGCTATAGTCACAGCGCGTCGATTTTAGTCTGAATTTTGCAATTTAGTTTTAATTTAATTTAGTAAATAAAGCTTGCAAATTGTTCAATGAATGACAAAATACCTCTTCTTCTTCAGTTAGTGGAGTGTTTCAAAAACAAAAGGCTCTCACTGCATTTGAGAGGGACCGCTTTTGTTTAAAGAGTCTGCTCATTGTAGTGGTTATAGTGTTTGGAGTTAATGGCGCTGTCATCCCAGGGTTTTGTGAACTCATCTTGGAACGTTAGCCAAAAACTCTGTGACTGTTCTCCAGGTTGGACTGAATCGCATGTTATCCTGTGAAAGTGTAGGGGCTCAGTCTAGGTGTCTGACGAAAAAAAAAAAAGGGGGGTATCAGATCACCCGTAAACTCAAAGCATCATAATCACTACAAAGAGTTTGGTCCTTAGATGAAAACACAGATATCTGATGCTTTTTTCACATTTCACACTTAACACACCTATAAGCGTTGATGCGTTCTATGAAGCAGCAGATATTTACTCAACATTGGCGTAAGGAATTTAACAGGAAATTGCTCTGTTTACTCTGTTTCTTGAGAAACAGAACGTTCTCAGTTTAGTAATAGATTAAACTCAGACTAACAAACTTTATTGTTCTCTGCTGACAATAGGCTAAGCCAAGGTTCGCTAATGTTTGAAGAATGCTAACTGTCAATTTTGGCTTCCAACCTAAGCACACATGGGGCCCTTTGCCCATTCAACCTAAATGCAGCAGATTCATCTTATTAAACTAAGTGAGCCCTAAAGTTAACAAAGACCCACAAGAGGCATTGTGAATAAAAGCATTGTTTGAGCAGATCAGAGAAGAGAATGGTGGGTCAGGGGAGTTAGTGGTAGATCTAAGAAGAGAGTGGTGGGTCAGGGGAGTGAGTGGAAATTCTGAAACAAGAGTGATGGGTCAGAGTAGTGAGTGGTAGATCAGAGAAGAGAGTGATGAGTCATGGCAGTGAGTGGTAGATCTGAATCAAGAAGTCATGGCAGTAAATGGTAGATCCGAGAAGAGAGTGATGGGTCAGAGCAGTGCATGGTAGATCTGGGACAAGAGTGATGGGTCAGGGCAGTTAGTGGGAGATCTGGGACAAGAGTGATCTGAGATTAAAGTGATGGGTCAGGGCAGTGAATGGTACATCTAAGACGAGATTGATGGGTCAGGGCAGTTAGTGGTAGATCTGAGAAGAGAGTGATGGGTCAGAGCAGTGCGTGGTAGACCTGGGATGAGAGTGATGGGTCAGGGCAGTGAGTGGTGGTTCTGAGAAGAGTGTGATGGGTCAGGGCAGTGTGGTAGATCTGAGAAGAGAGTGATGGGTCAGAGTAGTGTGTGGTAGATCTGGGACGAGAATTATGGATCAGGGCAGTGAGATGTAGATCTGAGAAGAGAGTGATGGGTCAGGAAGTAAGTGGTAGATATGGGACGAGACTGATCTGAGTTTAAAGTAATGGGTCAGAGCAGTAAATGGTAGGTCTGAGAAGAGAGTGATTGGTCATGGCAGTAAATGGTAGATCTGAGAAGAGAGTGATGGGTCAGGGCAGTGAGTGGTAGATCTGAGATGAGAGTGATGGCTCATTGCACTGAGTGGTAGATCTGAAATGAGACTGATGGGTCAGGGCAGTGAGTGGTAGATCTGAGAAGAGAGTGATGGGTCAGGAGAGTGATATGAGATTAAAGTGATGGGTCAGAGCAGTAAATGGTAGATCTGAGAATGGTAGATCTGGGTCAGAGCAGTGCCTGGTAGACCTGGGACAAGAGTGATGGGTCAGGTCAGTGAGTGGTAGGTCTGAAAAGAGAGTGATGGGTCAGAGCAGTGCGTGTTAGATCTGGAACATAAGGGATGGGTCAGGGGAGTGAGATGTAGATCTGGAACGTGAGTGATGGGTCAGGGCAGTGAGATGTAGATCTGAGATATGAGTGATGGTTCATGGCAGTGTGTGGTAAATCTGAGACGAGAGTAATGGTTCATGACAGTGAGTGGTAGAACTGAAACGAGAGTGATGGGTCAGGAAGTAAGTGGTAGATCTGGGACGAAAGTGATCTGAGATTAGAGTGATGGGTCAGAACAGTAAATGGTAGATCAGAGAAAAGAGTGATGGGTCAGGGCAGTGAGTGGCAGATCTGAGAAGAAAGTGATGGGTCACGGCAGTGAGTGGTAGATCTGAGAAGAAAGCGGTGGGTCAGAGCAGTGCGTGGTAGATCTGGGACGAGAGTTATGGGTCAGAGCAGTAGTGAGTGGTAGATCTGAAACGAGACTGATGGGTCAAGGCAGTGCGTGGTAGATCTGGGACAAGAGTGATCTGAGATTAAAGTGATAAGTCAGAGCAGTAAATGGTAGGTCTGAGAAGAGAGTGATGGGTCAGAGCAGTGCATCGTAGTTCTGGGACGAGAGTGATCAGTCAGGGCAGTGAGATGTAGATCTGAGACATGGGTGATGGGTCAGGGCAGTGAGTGGTAGATCTGAGAGGAGAGTGATGGGTCAGAGCAGTGCGTGTTAGATCTGGAACGTGAGTGATGGTCAGGACAGTGAGTGGTAGATCTGAGATATGAGTGATGGTTCATGGCAGTGAGTGGAAGATCTGAGAAGAAAGTGGTGGGTCAGAACAGTGAGTGGTACATCTGAGAAGAGAGTGGTGGGTCAGAGCAGTGCGTGGAGATCTGAGAAGAGTGTGGTGGGTCAGAGCAGTGCGTGGTAGATCTGGAACGGGAGTGATGGGTCAGGGCAGTGAGATGTAGATCTGAGATATGAGTGATGGTTCATGGCAGTGAGTGGTAGATCTGGGACTAGAGTGATGAGTCAGAGCAGCGTGTGTTAGATCTGGGACTAGAGTGATGAGTCAGAGCAGCGTGTGGTAGATCTGAGACGAGAGGGATGGTTCATGAGAGTGAGTGGTAGATCTGAAACGAGACTGATGGGTTAGGGCAGTGAGTGGTAGATCTGTGACCAGAGTGATCTGAGATTAAAGTGATAAGCCAGAGGAGTAAATGGTAGATCTTAGAAGAGAGTGATGGGCCAGAGCAGTGCGTGGTAGTTCTGGGACGAGAATAATGGGTTAGGGCTGTGAGTGGTAGATCTGAGAAGAAAGTGTTGGTTTAGAGCAGTGCGTGGTAGATCTGGGATGAGAGTGATGGGTCAGAGCAGTGCGTGGTAGATCTGGGATGAGAGTAATGGGTCAGGGCAGTGAGTGGTAAATCTGGAATGAGAGTGATGGATCAGGGCAGTGATTGGGCAGGTTTGGTAGGTGAGTGGATATATTGTAGCAGTAAGTGAACTGAGAATATATCTTCTTGGAAGTTTTTAAATGAAAAGATATGCAGGTAAGAACATTGACCAACATGTAATTTATTTTCCCACAATAAAGCTTAGCACAATAAAGTAATTTGGTCGTCCACATCATGGTTGTTTTCCTATATGTCAGATGTTTGAATCAGCCTTACAGGAATTAAAACCTGCATTTTGTGTGTTCTGATTTCTTACCATGAACTTTCATGACTTGCAGAGTCATTTACAAAAGCGAGAATTGTGGGGAATTCCGAGTGAATTTCAACTTTAAGTCCAATTTTGCCAAACTGGAGAATATTTCCAATTTGACTTTTTTGGCCTTTCATTTGAAAATTACTTCTAATTCCCTGCAATCGTCACTCTAGTAAATACTCCTGTTATTTGCTATTTATGAATCTATGTTCTGCGTTGTGTTTTTCAAATTGTCTGCAGTGGTTTTAAACGATACATCCCACACCCCTTCTCTGCCATTAATTTTATTATTTACTTCCCTCTTCCTCCCACCTTTAAAACCCCGGTCTAAATTTAGCATTATTTTATACTTACAATAGCTTTTGTCTTTCTCAGATCTCATGGTTCAAATGTGACATGGGATATAAAAAGGGCTGCCCCAGAAAGTGGAACAGAAGTTATGTTAAAGGGACACTCCTCATTGCAAATAGAAAATACATACATGGAAATCACTATGTAGTGTATATATGAAAACATACATGCACCTAATTATATATTTAAAAACAGCTTGTAAAAGCTGCAGTTTTCTTGTCTGTCTTTGCAGCCCTCCCCTTCTAACTCCGCCCAGACTTTCTGTGGCTGTCCAATCACAGACTTCCTAATGCAGCTCAATGAGAAGTCTTTCCAAGGCAGGTGCTCTGGGCAGTTGCTGTCTCTTCAGTTTATCTCCACTGAGCTAAACAAACCAGGAAGTAACAGGACCAGTGTCTGATTGACAGGCAGGGTGGTGTAACAGATTTATTTATAAAGGTGACAATTTCTACTGAAATCTGCAGTTATTGTACAGCTGTTCAGAAAACTAAAGTGCTTTAGAGGTCTAGAGTGTCTCTTTAAATAAAGGCAATGAAATTACTAAAAACACAAATAAGCAAAATCATTAAAACAATATAACGCGTTTCGCCAGCTAGGGGGCTTTCTCAAGAGTAGATAAGAAAGCCCCCCAGTTTGCGAAACACATGGTGTTTTTTTAGCCTTTGATTTAAAAGCATTAAAGTATATTTGGCATTCACTACTAGTTGTGTTTGTCCATGTATTACTCTTTTTGTGCTTTTAATTACATTAATTATTTTTTATCTTATTCTGTTCCTGGCACTAAAAACCTTACCTAACAAAAAAAACCTTTGGATTCCTTGAAGAATCTACCCAACATTATAACCCTTGTGGGGATAATACCACCCAAGTGCTGCCATCTGGGCAGGATTTACTAATCCACTACATGTGTGTAGAAAATTCTTACTTTTACAACCATTAATACGTTGATTACAGTAAGCCCTATTGCAGGCATAGGCAACCTTCGGCACTCCAGATGTTTTGGACTACACCTCCCATGATGCTTTACCAGCATTATGGGTGTAAGAGCATTATCGGGGATGTAGTCCACAACATCTGGAGTGCCGAAGGTTGCCTACCCCTGCACTTTTGTTTGCCATTTTTATCTTTTATATACTAATGATATATTGAGGGACTAGCCCCAGATCTACATATCCATCAGTGGGGACAGTACCGCTGCATGCTGTTAAACTCAGAGCTGGTCTTATAGCTCTCTCAAATGTGAGTGATATACCAGATACATTATTGTTGTATATGTCCTGTACCTAGTGCCATACGCTCTGCACCTTCACTGGTTTTATTTCATGTACTAATTCCATATGAAGTCTGGACAGAAGACTCCAGCAATTGTGGACTAACTGGACTTTATATTGGCGCAAAAGTCCAGTAATCAGCTAACCGGATGTATTCCGTTCTCTTTTCTACTTATCATGTACTCGGAGTGTGAGGATAACATTAGGGTACAGAGAGGTTATGTGTGAATCATTGATCACACTCCACATTGGGTAGACACCCAGTTCTTCATTTGCCATCGGGCGCAGCAGGATTTTTTTGTTGAAATATAATTTATTTATTTTTTTAAGTATAACAAAACACATGTTTTTTATCTGTTGGAAACATTGACTTTTTACAAAATACACATATGTAGTGTTACTTGCTCTTTCGCTTCATGTTAATTTGTCTTTTGTGAAAGGCTCATTTTAAGAGCACGTGTGTTCATTTCACATTTTGTTTACAGAGAACGATCACATCTCGTGAACTGAGCGTTAGGTCTCAGCTCACAACAACAGTAACTCAATGCCGAGAACAAGCTGATCAGCTCTCCAATTACTCTAAGGCTGGGATTGGTTCATTTGTCTAAACCCTGTGCCGCCCATGAGAATGTAGATGATGTTGTGTCAGCGAACGTCTACTCTGATTAAAGCATTCTCTCTCGGAGCACAGAATTGGTCTTCCTAACACATTCTAGTCTGCAATGTACAACAGGAAGTATTACTTTACTGAGAGGGTAGTGGATGCATGGAATAGCCTTCCAGCTGAAGTGGTAGAGGTTAACACAGTAAAGGAGTTTAAGCATGCGTGGGATAGGCATAAGGCTATCCCAACTATAAGATAAGGCCAGGGACTAATGAAAGTATTTAGAAAATTGGGCAGACTAGATGGGCCGAATGGTTCTTATCTGCCGTCACATTCTATGTTTCTATGTTTCTAACCTCGCAGTTGCACTGCAACTGTTACAGAAAAGACTGAGCTTGTGTCTTCTTCAGTCCTCTCTGTTGTTAACTGACTCTATATAAAGAGAAAAAACTTTAGAGAACGTTAATTTCTAAAGCGTACTTTTGTTGCAAAAACTCCAAAATAAAAATAGGTAAATAAATAAATAAATGCACGATAAGTCGAAATGTGTTGTCGCTAAATTAATATTTATACTCGTATACCAACCAAGTGTCCTGTATGTGGTGGCACAGTCCTGGTTTGGGACCTGTGTAAAACTGTCATTGTTTTTTTTGTTTGATGTTCTGCTTTCCAGTGACTCTGGAGATCGTGCTCAATCACTCGGTGTGACAGAACCATCTGTCTGCTGGATTTTTGCCCGTTCGTCTGTTTGTCCCCCGTTCGTATGAATGGCTGGTTTCTATAGCCCAGCCATTCGAATGACTCTTTTTTCCCGAACAAATCTGCCGAACGACCGGCCACCCAAGTGAGGAGTGTGCTGCTGGTTAACAAAGTGATCCCAATTAGAACGTTTTGGTTAACCGCAGACACTTCTCAATTAAACCGAACTCAGGGTGGTCGTCGTTCGTATGTCGACCACGAGGCAGCGGCCATTTTAAATCATGTGAACGCTCAGCGGTGTTTGGCTCTATTTCTATGGAACTGAAAACGGACACTTTTTCTGCCGAACACCGCTGAAACAAGGGAACGCCTGGCTGCCTCCACGAAAGCATGCGAACACCGGCCGTTCGGGAGATTGAGAGCATACAAAAGACTTAACCCAGATAGCCCCCCCCCATGGAGTCATTCGTATACCGAAAGACTGTAAGAACTTTGACTCCATGGCGATTGAACTATGTGTGTGGGATCTGAGCGCTATTCGCTAATAATATGCACTCAGATCCAGGCTATCTGGGGACATGTAATACTAACAGGAAATGTTCAGTTTTCATGTAGTTATGTATTTTTATGTCTTTTATTATTTTATGTTTAAGATGGCGACTGTCCTTGTCCTGGAGTTAATTGAGTTACTTGGTAATTAACTCCAGGACAGAGGGGAGGGAATCAGAATGCACTGTGGGTAAAATATGTGACTGTGTGTCTGAAATGTCCTTCTATCTGTCTGTAATTTAAGTCTTCCATTTGGTCCCCTAGGGGAGTGTCCACCAAGTGGGAGACCTGCATAAATACGGGCAGGTAGCCCACAGTAAACCCAGATCTTATTTTGACCCTCAATGCGGAGCTTCTGTCTCGTTATTGGGGGGATTTCTTCTTCACGTTTAGAGACTGCTGGATGGAACGAAAGCCGCTTTGGGGATATTATTGTTCGACGGTTACCAGCAGTTCGTATATTGCCGTTCGGGAGTTTGGAGCCGTTCGTGGATTTCGATCGGGAGATTGCCACTTCCCCTGCATTGGGTTCGTGTGTTACAGAGTAAGCGAACGGAGACTGTACTGCAGCCGGGGAAGGTTTACTACACGGCGGTTTTGCCTAAAGACACTGGAGGTGTCTTAACACTCGGTAAAAGTAAAAATGTTATTTAACTTATCCTTGGACACATGTCTGCCATGCAAAGAACATGTCGGAGGAGCACTGTGTGCGAACAAGGCTGGTAGGGTGACTAGAGTTGTGTTTGTCAGCACAGAGCATGTGAGCTGGAGAATGTAAAGACCATTTAAATGACCAGCACTTTACACTTTAAGGAAAACCATAATTTTCTGCGGATTTTTACCATTGCATTTACTTATCTCCTATATTTCGTAAATCTTTCGTATATATTTTTAAAAGCTTGTTTATTGGCCAACGATATTAACCACTTGCTTTCTTTCTTGTGCAGGAGTTGGGGTGAAGAAGGTCAGGCTTTGCTTCTTTGCCCTTTTGGTGTCATCTTCTGGTACCCTTGGTCTGAGAGAGAGAAGACACATGGGCTGCTGTTGGCTCCGACCTAGACCCCACTTCACAGTGATGGCTGATTAGGCAGAGTGAATGGGTGTCCCAGTATAGGACAAGTGGGGCATATTTCTATTCCTTAGAACTGACATCTATGCTGGTTATAACTCCCTCCCATATCACCTCTGAGTAGCCAAGATTGCTGGGTCCCCCAGGTAAACCAGATCATAACTTTACAGCCTGTAATTCGTATTGTAGGGCACTGAGTGCCACGTCAGTGGATTGTGTAATAGCCCCGTGTGGATGTTTGCATTTTTCACGGGTGCTCTGGAATCTCATATCGCTCCTAATTATGTATTAAACAGAATTTCAAGTCATACACTCCCCGTGTGATAGTATAATATTTCTGTATAGTTCAGGCATTACTGCACTTAAATTTGCAACAAGTGCTCGATTTTACGCACGGTAAGCAGTTGACACCCTAAAGAGAAAAGGTTTTCCTCGAAAAAATTATTCACTCCCAGCTCAGATCTAAAAATATCCATAAACTGTCTTTCAGTTCTCGTTCTCGCTAACTCCCGGCCACAGATGCCTTTAAAAACCAGAAATGAGAATAGTGAGCAACAAACCTTTCATTTCTATATTGACAAGTCAGCAACAGATTTTCTCTAACTTACACTTTTATTTTGCATTGTGAATTTAAAAAATGAATTATAGCCTTAGGTTAACTGATTTCCATGCACAAAATACCTTAAAGGTGACTTAAAGGACAGTGGTCACCTGAAAACTATTTCTAATATAACAATTCCTTCATAAAGTTTTTAAAATGAAAGAGTTTTTAAAATGAAGTAAACGTAAAAAAAAAAAAGGGAGAGAAAAACCTCACCCTTACCTTTATATATGAAAGGATCCTTCAGCCATACACACTGATAAGTCACAACATTAAACCCTCCTGCCCAATATTGTTTAGGTCTTCCTCATGATATATCGAGGCATGGACTCCAGAAGACCTCAGAACGTGACCTGTGGTATCTGGCACCGCGACATTAGCAGCAGATCCTTTAAGTCCTGCAAGTTGCGAGATGAGGCCTCCATGGGACGGATTGGTTGTTCCAGCACATCACACTTGCTGCCTAATATATCCCACCCTGTGACAGGAGTAATTGTACCGATATAATCAATGTTATTCACCTCACCTGTCAGACCTTGGGTTGGACAATGTTTGGAAACAGACAGTTAGTCTCTATGGTCTGCTCTGTTTCTGTACTGGGAGTGAAGCAGTGAAGACCATAGAGACTAACTGTACTGTCATATAGTAAAGGTGGGGATCAGTTTTTTGGCATATGGCATATGCTTTATTAAGAAAAAAAAAACTATTCCCTTTCAAAACTTTTTTTTTTTGAGTGGGATGGAGGGGAGCGTATAGAAAGGGTTACTCTGACCAAAATCAGTGTTTTTGAAAACCCTGTTTGGAGACAACCTTTAAATTTAATAGATAATCATGGTGTCTTATAATCCCTTTTTAATTGGGCTAACAGTGTCAAGACAAGCTTTCGGGAGATTGTATTGCTTGTTTAACACCTTTATATATTGGGCAATGCCACAGAAACCTGGATTTGAGCCAATAACCCTATGTTATCTGCTCTGTTTCCTGGCAAAACACTACAGTGATGGCTGTGTTTTCTACTCATGGGAATCATGAACCACGCCAGCACTAAAACCACTACAGATATATGTGGTATCTGCTGGAGAACACTGCATGCGGATCAGGCACTCCTGGCACCATAACCACTACAGCGGACTCTTATGTTTATAGTGCCTCGAGTACCACAAACTAGCTATGCTTACTATAACATAGCTTTAAAAACAGATTTACCCCTTAATATACATCTTCCAGTGATTTCTGCCCCAATTTGTAGTTTGTTAAATGCCGCTGTACATTTTTATCAGATCTCCCTTATCGCTCGACTATTGCAGTTATAACGGTCTTCAAGATAATGTGTTTAAAACGTATCAAAACTCACACAAACAAATTACGGTATGTCATTTATTGAAGTTTATCATTAAAAAAATAATAATTCACAAAATATTGCTCTGTGAGATATTTTCCTTCAAAACTCTCCTCTTTCTTAACAGAGAACAAAAAAAGTAATTGTTCAATCCAAAATACCCCAAATATTACCCAGAGTGAAGCATCTCAAGGGACAATTCACTTTTCTGCTTTATTTAAATCGCTGTTTGGTAGATACACCCCCAATGAAAACATGCATACGTTTAATTATTCGTTTCCCATTGGGGTTATATTTAAAAACAGCTTGTAAAACATTCCGATCTCTAGTAATGTCCTTTCCAATTCACCCAAATTCCTGGTTTGGAGATCCTAAAGATTTTAATTATCTAATTGAAAAAAATCTCTTTGAGAATATTTATAGGGTAATTTAATGTAAAGCTAGTAAAAACCTGGATGGGTAATTTAATATTTTAAGATACTATTTTAAGTTAAAATTGCAAAGTGAATTCAGAGTTAATTTCCAATTTCAGCGCCGAGTAGCCGAATTAAAAACATAGCTGATTTAGAGAATTTTTCCAGGTGGTTTATTTTGACCCTCAGTTTGTAATTGACTTTAAATTCTCAGTTTAGTGGATAACCCAGTAAGATTTCAGATTCTTTGCTGAGAGCCGTCTGCTTAATTTAGACAGTAGGTAATAGTGTAAAAAGACGCGCAATGTCATTCTATGATTTAGGAGATGAAGGAAATCCTTTACTCAAAAACATTTTCAAAATTGCATTCTCGTTGCAAAATGATAAGAATTCAAACTTCCAGGAAATGTCACAGAGCACGTACAACTCGTCATCGGGAGTCATTCAAGTCACTGGTTCTAGATAAAGGATATGTCACAATATCATTACGCCCAACAACCAGATCTAAGGTCACCCCATGGGAAGGTAGGAAATAGAGATGGACAGATGCGTATAATCAGCCTACGCTATAATCGTAGCGAAGGCTGGGATTGACATTGATAAAAAAGTAGCGAGGACCTGTGGAACAGAATAATCAAATACCTGATCTTGGACAACAGAAGACAGGGATAATGAGTAGGCAAGCTGGGATCGAGGCTGACAGACCAGGAATCAATACACGTAAATAACGCACACTCACCACAAGGTAAACCACGACAGGGCAAAGCATGGACACTGAGGAGGGTTTAATTAGCAGGAAGAAATGTATGACCCGTCTGTGCCACTCCTGCAAAGACAAATGGTGCAAATTACTGAGTTTTTTACTGAACATCTTAAAAATCAAAAATGAAAAAAAGGGCTTACATTTTGTGACTGCCACATTCATTCATCCCCCTTAAGGAATAACAGGTATCTGAATTCTGGAAATTAACAGAATTTTTGGACGTATTTTAGTTCATCTGAATAATTTATGTATTTTGGGCAAACTAAAATTGGAAAATTAACAAATTGAAAATAAATAATTACCTCCCCCCCCCACCCCTGCACATTGCTGGAGCAGAACTCTAAACTCATTGTGATTTAGGAATCAGCCATGCTCGCACAAGTGACCTTCTATTGTTTACACCATAGTTAGATCACCGATAAAGCCACGGCCAAATGGCGTTTCTGACAGACGATTCTCTGAAAAACACCTACAGTGTTCCAAAAATATTGTCTTGAATTAAATAGACTACTCTACTGGCAGAACAACAGACGAGCAGAGACATAGTATCACGTATCATTCAGCAGATATGTGACATGTTTAATAGACCTTCCGTAAGCAGCCTCTAGCACGCATCACCAAATAAATATCCATGGACTTGACAAGAGTTTACATGTCCGCCATCCAACCCATGTTCAAAGGTCTGACATTTGGAGTGTCACCAGATCACTTCCAAAAGGATGGAAAATTGGAAGTGAAGGCAGAGTACATAGATCGCAGTGAGCGGAGATGAAGAATGTTTTTATAAACAAAAAAGAAGGTTGCAAATTCAGTGTGACGGACCGCCTGGCACCCTGACCTGGTGCCTCCGCCAATCGATGCTTCTATTGTTCACTGAATACTCCAAGCACTCACCCAGACACCATCAGCACTGTAGTCCCCACTTCCAGCGTTACAGCCTGGTTGGGGTCTCGCTGTCCTCCACCTACCCTGGATTCAAGCCTAGGATCCAGCTTCTAGTGGGTAGACCTCTCCTCCAAGAGAGTGTAGCAATATGCTCTTAAAAGAGCAAGTGATTATAATCCCAGGGGAGTATAGTGATATGGCAATCCCCAGAGTGAATATAGCTGTCCCCTCCACACGAGACAAGGCTCTATGTTGAGGGTGAAGAGGAACTTGTTTATTGGTAGCCACAACTGGCCTTATATACAAGTCCCCATTAGAGTTGAGCAAACCTGAACTGAAACGTTCGGGTTCGTACCGAACATTAGGTTTTTTGGACCCCGGACCCGAACACGGACATATCACTGTATGTTCGGGTTGGAGTTCGGAGATTTAATGACGCGTTTTGAAAGGCTGCAGGGCAGCCAATCAACAAGCGTTTGACTCATGTGTCCTTAGAAGCCATCACAGCCATGCCTACTAAGGCATGGCTGTGATTGGCCAGTGCAGCAAGTGACCCAGCATCTATAGAAGCTGGTCACGTAGTATTAGTAAATTATGCCCCTACTCGCTATACTGCGAGTAGGGGCGTGTCTATTAAACTGTTAAAATATATATATATATTGTCACCTAAGTTGGTCTTTCAGCCACATTTACTAATACTAAGTAAATATTACTTAATATTAGTAAATTCAGCCCCTACTCGCTATACCGCCAGTATAAAAACCCCTGGAAAGGGCTAGAGGGCTGCAAAAGGAAGTAAAATGGGGGTAAGAGTAGGACAAGTGCCCTGCAAACAAATGTGGATAGGGAAATCACTTAAAAATAACATAAAATAAGCAGCCGCTTAGTAGATAACTCCCTAATTCCCACGGTATTAGGGAGCTATCTACCAAAAGGCTGAAAGACCTTAATTGGTCTTTCAGCCACATTTACTAATACTAAGTAAAGATTACTTAGTATTAGTAAATTCAGCCCCTACTCGCAATACTGCAAGTAGGGGCATGTCTAGTAAACAGTGGCTGCTCACTGTAAAATAAAAAAAAATATTGCCCCCACCCCTGGGCGACGGGTGGGGGCCCTAAATAACAATAATGGGGGGACCCTACTGTCCTCCCCCCCGGCCCCCACCCCTGTGCAGTGGGTGGGGGCCATAAATTAAAAATGGGGGGGACCTAATGTTCTCCCCCCCCGGCCCCCACCCCTGAGTTCCAAAGAACTTTCCCACGCTCTGTAAAATGACACAGAGCACTCTGATTGGTGGATTTTAAACCAACCAATCAGAGTGCTGTGACAGGTAAATGTAGAGACTTACCTGTCAGTCTCTTCATTTACCTGTCAGAGTACTCTGATTGGATGGCTTAAACCCACCAATCAGAGTGCTCTGAGCCTAATTGCAGGGTGGGGCAAGGCTTTATAAGCCTTCCCCCTCCCTGCAGAGCTCAGTCTGCGCGGAGCCCTCCATTGGTGAAGATGGATAATTTTTTTTTTTAAAGTGCCTCGGTTATTATGTATTTTGATTTGGCCTTTTTTGGGGCTGAAAAAAAAAGATTTTAGAAGAAAACATCAAATGGTAAGTTGTATTTTATATTTTTTAACAGGTACTTAGTTAATGCCCCCCCTCCTTATTTTAGGGTGAGGGGGGTAGGCATAGGCGTGCGCAGCCTATTGCATTAGGGTGTGCACCCTAAAGCACAAACACACACGTCGCGTATATATGTGTGTGTATATATATATACTGCTGCCATGCCTGAACTCTGGTGGTCCTAGTGAGTGAACTCTAGCCTGCAGGGCTAGCGTTCACTCTCACAAGATCTGAGCGTGGCCGTGGCAACACTCCGACCTCGCGAGAGGAACCCAGCGGAACTGCTGGCTAGAGCTCCCCGGGTCCTCTCCTGCATGTGGGCCGGTGAACAGGGCTGGACTGGGACAAAAAGTCAGCCCAGGCAGAGCAGCCCACTAGGAAGGGTGGGCCAGAAATGTGGCACGTTATATCGCCACTATTGACAAGCACCCCCCGCCCTCCCAATTGTTATGTTAGTGTGATACCCCACCAGAGCATTCAGTGCTGTCTGATGGAGAAAAAGTCCTAGTGACTTGTCTCTGGTGTCCCCATTAGTGGAAAAGGATTGTTAACATGTGTTTTGCACGTGTGGGAATGCTCCCTGCGGTGTTATATGTGTTTGGATCTTTTTTTATGTGATTGCATGTGTGTAAAGGAGATCGGTTATGCTGTAGAGTGTAAAGGGGTCTGTTTGTGGTGTATAATATGTAGCTGGGGCCTGTAGTGTATAGGTGTGTTTTTGGGCTGTATATTATATGTGTGTGTGTGTGTGTGTGTGTGTGTGTGTGTGTGTGTGTGTGTGTGTGTTTATAGGGTCTTTAGAGTGTGTGTGCCTAGTGGTGTGTTGCGTTTGCATGTAAGGACTGTATTTCGTGTATCTAGGAGTTGCAGGGGGTGGCATTATGTGTATGCGTATAGGTGTTGTGCACATGTGTGTATTGGTGTGGTAATAATAGGGGGTGTAGTGTGTGTTTAGGGGAGTTGTGTGTGCATAGGGGTACAGTGGGTGCACAGGAGGTGTATATCGGCATAGTATGAATGCAGTGGTGAGGTGTTTATAGGGGTATAGAGTGTGTAGTGCTTTTGTGTGTGTGCGTATGCAGAGTAATATGTGTGTTTATAGGGAGTATAGAGTTTGTGTAGTGATTGAGTGCAGTGTATAGGGGGTATAGAGTGTGTGAGTGCAGAAGGTGTAGTGTGTATATAGGGGGTATAGTGTGTAGTGTGTATATAGTGTGTGCAGGTGCAGGGGGTGTAGTGTTATGTATAGGGGGTATAGTGTGTAGTAGCAGGGGGTGTAGTGTTATGTATAGGGGTATAATGTGTAGGTGCAGGGGGTGTAGTGTTATGTATAGGGGTATAGTGTGTAGTGTGTATATAGTGTGTGTAGGTGCAGAGGTGTAGTGTTATGTATGGGGGTATAGTGTGTATATAGTGTGTGTAGGTGCAGAGGTGTAGTGTTATGTATGGGGGTATAGTGTGTATATAGTGTGTGTAGGTGCAGGGGGTGTAGTGTTATGTATAGGGGTATAGTGTGTAGTAGCAGGGGGTGTAGTGTTATGTATAGGGGTATAATGTGTAGGTGCAGGGGGTGTAGTGTTATGTATAGGGTATAGTGTGTAGGGTGTATATAGTGTGTTTAGGTGCAGGGGGTGTAGTGTTATGTATAGGGGTATAGTGTGTAGTGTGTATATAGTGTGTGTAGGTGCAGGG
>OW240917.1:257968484-257987628 GCA_933207985.1 Pelobates cultripes | reverse complement strand
GGGAATATGGCGGTGGAGGTGTGAGAGGGAATATGGCGGTGGAGGTGTGAGAGGGAATATGGCGGTGGAGGTGTGAGAAGGAATGCGGCGGTGGAAGTGTTAGGGGGAATATGGCGGTGGAGGTGTGAGGTGGAATATGGCGGTGGAGGTATAAGAGAGAATTCTGGATAATCAGTTTTGTACCTTTTTGTTTGTGCATTTGTTTCATCACTATATTTATAATGTTTTATAACGATGTAAATCCACCCTAATGGCCCCCAGAATGCACCTGTTCTTCCCTTCCTTGTTGGCTGAGGATCATTCTCCAACTTGTTGCTTACATTTTGTAATTCAGCTCATATGGGTTTTCTCTGTTGGTAAATTGGAGAGTTTGTTCCCCATTGGTTCATTGTCTGGCCCCCCCGCTGCTCTCAGAAACCCATCCTTCCTTGCACCAGCTGGTACGGGGAGGACTATTTTTGGATGTACCGGCTGTTTCAATGATTCACAGCTTTTCTCAAGTTCTCTTCCCGTAATTATTTAATGGTCCAGCTGACTACACGTACAAATATGCTATATCATGATGGAAACATATGGAAATGAAAGCAAGTTACTCTCGTGGTGTTTTCTTTCAAAACACAGACATGATTAGTGGTCTGGAGATGAATTACGATGTTACATCGAGTCCTCGGCTGGTTTTACTTTGTATCATTGCTGTCTTGAAATGAGAAGTTGAAAAAAATGATTTCATCATTAACACACCGCGCTTTCTATATCCAGAATGCCTTCCACCCTTTATAATACCCAGGGCAAATCGCACTAAACGGTACAAGTGGGCACATATTTAGTGGAAAATAAGAGTGGGTGCAAGTGGCATCAGGGAGGCAATCAACAAGTGGCATTAGCAGACAGAACATAGCAAATGTGGAGGGAATGTGGCATGAAAGACACAGGGAAAATGGTAATGGCCAAATGTGACGTGGCCTAAGAGGGAGTGGGCAAGTGGCAGGGCCCCAGCAATAATACTCCCAGTAATGTGTCTGAGTATATAACAGAGCTCCACAGCAATAATACTCCCAGTAATGTGTCTGAGTGTATAACAGAGCTCCACAGCAATAATACTCCCAGTAATGTGTCTGGGTGTATAACAGAGCTCCCACAGCAATAATACTCCCAGTAATGTGTCTGAGTGTATAACAGAGCTCCCGCAGCAATAATACTCCCAGTAATGTGTCTGAGTGTATAACAGAGCTCCACAGCAATAATACTCCCAGTAATGTGTCTGAGTGTATAACAGAGCTCCACAGCAATAATACTTCCCAGTAATGTGTCTGAGTGTATAACAGAGCTCCACAGCAATAATACTCCCAGTAATGTGTCTGAGTGTATAACAGAGCTCCACAGCAATAATACTCCCAGTAATGTGTCTGAGTGTATAACAGAGCTCCACAGCAATAATACTCCCAGTAATGTCTGAGTGTATAACAGAGCTCCACAGCAATAATACTCCCAGTAATGTGTCTGAGTGTATAACAGAGCTCCACAGCAATAATACTCCCAGTAATGTGTCTGAGTGTATAACAGAGCTCCACAGCAATAATACTCCCAGTAATGTGTCTGAGTGTATAACAGAGCTCCACAGCAATAATACTCCCAGTAATGTGTCTGACTGTATAACAGAGCTCCACAGCAATAATACTCCCAGTAATGTGTCTGAGTGTATAACAGAGCTCCACAGCAATAATACTCCCAGTAATGTGTCTGAGTGTATAACAGAGCTCCACAGCAATAATACTCCCAGTAATGTGTCTGAGTGTATAACAGAGCTCCACAGCAATAATACTTCCCAGTAATGTGTCTGAGTGTATAACAGAGCTCCACAGCAATAATACTCCCAGTAATGTGTCTAAGTGTATAACAGAGCTCCACAGCAATAATACTCCCAGGAATGTGTCTGAGTGTATAACAGATCTCCACAGCAATAATACTCCCAGTAATGTGTCTTTAAACTACAATAAATGTGTTTATAAATCAGTCTGTGTAAATAAGATACATCATTCTTGTTATAAATTACATTTGTGTTTTATAAATTGTTATTAGTAAGAACAGCTCACCCCTGGCTACACCCCACGCACCCCCCTAAATTAAAGTGCCCCTCTTTGTCCACGTGAAATGTTGGGAGGTGTGAAGTATGGATTGGTTAGGGAAGTTGATGTGAAGGGTCAGACAGTAAACGATGCAGTGAAGTTGAAGGGGAGATCCAATTTTGAAGTCATCAGGAACATCCTGTATGAATGTTATCTTTATAATGACAACAACTATCGAAAATATTGCAAAAAAAGAGCAATCACAGGACAGAGCGTTAAGTGACGATGCATTTCAAATAATGAAGGTCAGCCGATGTTTAGATAATCAGCCTTTCATGGCAGGAATGATGTAATACTAAACGAGAGATTAAGTAACCTCAGGAGAAAGAAAAAAATATTGTTGGGGAAAATATTATGATTATATATGTGATTTCTCTCAAAAGGTACCAATTGGAAGTATTGGTCGTGAGAGACGAATTATACAACAAATATGGGGAAAAAGATTATAAAAACAGGAGGAAAAAAAAGATTCAGAACAGTATAATAAATTATGGAAATCTGCAGGGAAAAAAAGCCTTACAGCAATTAAACCTGCCTTAATAAATAAATAAATTGAGAACATAGCAATATAACGTTATATTGTCATAGCAAACATAACAAATAACCAGTGAACTACCTTTTTCCCACTGGGTCACTAACTGGTTAATCAGCATTGTGCGTTTACACCGAGCTCCTCAAGCACAACCCCAAATAGACCCCCATTTATACAGCTTGAAACCAGGTTAAATCTGGGCCCTGCGTCACAGAAAGAGATGCCACCAGGGATTAAAAGGAGATTGTATCCTGAAAACAATATATATTAATAGATATGGATCCAAGGCACCATAACTACTTCATGCCATTGAAGTGATAATGTTGTCTGGGGCCCACCAGAGCCATCCCGTGGTTCATTAATAACTATTCTTGAAGAATTTTCCTTAAAACGAAGGTCCACCTGCAGCCTGGACCCCGATAGAGGTAAAGCTAAGATGGTTATGCAACCCACGAAAACAATGTCACAGACATTTTCCCCACATATTCTATAATCCTTAACACGTATATTATCCTATATGTGTTTCCCCATGTATTGTATATGTAAGTATGCATGTAATATATATGTTGATTGCTACTTTACCTTTACATTACCCATACCAGTGATGGCGAACCTATGGCATGTGTGCCACTGGTGGCATGCTGGGCCTTCTCTGTGGGCATGCGGCCATAGGTTCGCCATCAATGCAGTGTAGGCACCTGCCTGCCCGAAACGGCAGGCGCCTACTCTGCTTCTGTGTCGGGAGGCAGGGGGAGGGTCTCTGAAACAGCTCCCCTGTCCTCCCGCGAGCAATCTGTGTGGAGTGTTGCCGCGCGTTACCATGGCAACACTCCACACAGCGTCACGCAGGAGCTGCCCCCTACAATACTTACCCCCACCGGACCACCAGGGATACTGTGTCCCCCCCTCCTTCATTAAAGGTAAGAAGGGTGGGGGATACAGATTTAGCATACTTTCTTTTTTTTTTACCACCTTTACCACCCCTACACCCCACACAGCACCCCTACCCCCCCAACACACAGCACCCCTACCCCCAACACACATCACCCTACCCCCACACACAGCACCCCTACCCACACACAGCACACCTACCCCCTCACACACAACACCCCTCCCTCCTCCCCCACACAAAGCACCTCTACCCCCACACAGCACCCATACCCACATACAGCATCCTCCCACACACAGCACCCCTACCCACCCCACACAAAGCACCCTACCCCCCACACACAGCACCCTTACCCCACACACACACAGCACCCTTACCCCCCACACAGCACCCCTACCCCCCAAATGCCTTGTTTGCCTTGTGGTAAATACAGCCCTGGCACCAGCATAGTGTGCAGATATAAAAGCAGGAAAAAAGAAAGGACTAGTAGGGCTTCAAAATAAACAAAATAGCGGATTTGTTGTAAGCAGACGTGCATTTACATATAATCAATGTTTTAGTCCAACTACCTTGACATATTAACCCCTTAAGGACCAAACCTCTGGAATAAAAGGGAATTATGACATGTCAGACATGTTATGTGTCCTTAAGGGGTTAAGGAAAGTTTCGTAATTGGACTGACATTGTGAATGGATGTTATTTCACAGCATTTTGCTCATTTTGAAGTAACAAGAGTGTGATCTTCACTTTGGCCGACAACTGGATTATCTCAGTCAACGCCAATTTAATTCCAAAAGGAAAGCATTGGGAGGCTATTGCGCATGTGTGGCAAAACGCTGCACTTTACCGCACCAATCAGCATCTCCTCATAGAGATGCATTGCATCAATGCATCTCTATGGGGAACATTCAACACCTCCATGCAGAGTGTGGAGATGCTCAACATAGGTGCTGCACATTGTGCAGCACTGGACTGGGAAGCAGCTCTCGTGGCTGTCTGAATGACTGTCACTAGAGATGTTCCTAGGCAGCAATGTAAACAATTCCCCCCAAGCCCCATGTGTCCCATTAGTTCCCCCCAGCCTCCATGTGGCCCATTAGTGCCCCCCCAGCCCCATGTGTCCCATTAGTTCCTCCCCCCAGGTGTCCCATTAGTTCCCCCCCAGCCCTCATGTGTCCCACTATTGCCCCCTCCAGGTGTCCCATTAGTTTCCCCTCCCCAGCCCCCACATGCACCATTAGTTCTCCCCCCAGCCCCCAGGTGTCCCATTAGTTCCCCACCAGCCCCCAGTTGTCACATTAGTTCCTCCCCCAGGTGTCACATTAGTCACCCCCCAACCCCCATGTGTCCCATTAGTCCCCCCGGCTCTCCCTGTACCTTGATGTAGTGTGTCCGAGCAGGCAGACCACGTGGAGGACCTCCTGCTCACTGTACCTGGTCTGACAGGAAGCAATCTGCCAGCTTGGCCACACTACGTTCTGTGACCGGCAGGAGGGGAGCGCATCCACTCCTGCCGGTTACTCTGTAATTGCGCTGTGCGCACTAGGTGGTCCGATAGTGTGCCGGCCCACCAGGAAATTTCCTGGTATCCCGGTGGGCCAGTACGGCCCTGAGGACAAACAAGATTTTGTTCGAAAGCATTTTTAATATTTTGTGAAATAATTAAAATCGTGAAAATAACAGTTAAAAGCTCATCTATCCACATTTTAAAATAAAATGAATTTAACAAAATATTCAAGGATACGAGGGTTAATTTGTGGCTAGCAGTTTATTGATCCAAGGGGGAACTGGACTGACAGTTTGGAGTCAAGAACGAATTTTTCCCATTTTGTGGCAAAATAGTTTGAAACCTATTTTTGGATCAGCAGGAACAGATGTGAAAGGACTGAAGTGTTATTGTGCCTGTAATACTATATAACCATTTATTGATCGTTCGTTTGATTGGTAGATTAACCATTACCTGAGTCCTAGGGTCCGTTCTCTGCAGAGACCTTACTTATTGTAACATCCAAAAGGGCGAATTTGAATCCAATATTTATTATTTTGCTGTAGCCATCGCATGATTAACAGTAGAATCACTGGAGCCAAAATGCAAACACTGCAGGTAGAGGGGATGAGTAAAAAGGATGGGATTATGGAGCAAATATAACATAGCCGGGGGTATCCAGTTAGCCTATCCTAACCATTGCCAATAGTTTCACCTTGATTTCACCAAGTTATCCAATAACATACGCAGATATATTGTATATAAATATATTGTAAAGACTGGCAAACTATCTAGTTTTAAATGAAAACCATAACAACTACAGGCTGTTTTAGAGCTTATGGTGCTAGGGGTGCCCTGACGGCCCCTCCAGTGGAAGTAGTCAAACTGCCTTTTGAGTATATCTCAACTGAGCTAAGCAACCAGGAAGTAACTGGACCGGGTGTCTGATTGACAGCCAGGTGGGTGTAACAAGGCTTTTACAAGCTGTTATTAGATATATCTCCAATTTTAAAAAAAAATGCATGATTAAATGCATGTCTACTTTCGTTGGGGGTATATGTACTAAACAGTGAATTTTATTGTATTAAGGTAGTGGGGTGTCTCTTTAAATCAGTGACCAATGGCTTCTGCCACATAATTTGTACCTATGGGCTGGTATTCTAGTGTATAAAGGTTGAGTAAGACTTTATAGGTGATTCTGGTAATGAAATGATTATTAATAAAAATAATAATAATAATCTTAACAAAAGCTGTAGGTTGTCCACCTACTAAATGGTCCAACTCTTCAGCATCCAGGCTTATGGGGATAATGATCACTGGGTGTCCTTGTTCAGCAAAGAATGTAAAATCTCAATTTTTGCCAGTAGGTGGCGTGCCAAGGTCTTGCATGGCTTTAAATTGGATATTGACAGATGATGCAACAGCAGTCCAATAGCTCGTTAATTAACCTTTATGTGACAAAGGTGACAGGATGATGCTACGCAAAACCATATATGTAGGCAATCATCTTACTTTATAAACATTAACCTAATTGCATGTCGTAAAATCATGACACTGAAATGTTTTGTCCACTAAATTAGCAAAGAAAATTCTATGGATCAAGATAGGAAATGCCATATCTTCTTCAAAGCAATTATATGGAAATATAAAATCCTGGGGGGGGGGGGGTTAGGTATCCCTGAACAGTGATCTGTAGCTGACACTGAACCTGCGATTAATGGTAAAGCATTATAAACATTTACTTTGAAACCAGTGAATATCTGTACCGTCCTGGCTTAAACACTTTATTATTATTATTATTATTATTATTATTATTATTATTATTATTATGTACCTGGGATACATGTTGATGTATTTATATAATAAAGAAATACATTTTGCGGTGATTTCTTCCTGCCTGTCAATCAGAAAAATGTTTAACATACCTTTCAAAATAAAGGATTGTAGTCCCATGGTGTTTAAAATCATCTTAAATTATAATTTATTGAAATACTGGAATGGAGTTAAAAAGGGGTGTCCAACCGTCAGCATCCGTAGCACCGACAAAGCATCATGGGAGATGCAGTCCACACAATCTGAAGTAGAACAGAAATGAACAGAAACACACTTACCTTCCGTGTTCAGGGCGATATCCTTGCACTATGATTCTGACCCTCACTCACGCAGACTTGGGCATCTACAGAGAAATACGGCACACTGTTGGGGTTAAATGATTTGCATAGCATGCCCTGGTTATGCCAGGACATTCAGCCGGATGATGTAAATTATAAAATAAAAACCTGTGAGAATTTATTAAAATTATGTGTCATCGCTAAATTTTAGAGGGACAGTTCTGCTTTAATCCTGACCTTTACTTATTCAATACATATATTCCTTATTTAACTCCATTTTTTTTTAGTGCACACTGTGATTCTATAACTGGTTATCAGGTAGCCCGATTCTTAGTGATGGTTAATAATATATTGAGGGGTCGGTTCACGTTTCATCCTTCCAAGGTCATTAGAATGAGGATCAGTGAGTTGGGTAATGATTACATTCAGGACATATTTAGCTTTTCTGGTACAGCACAGACTGTCTTATTCAATTTATGAAAATGATGATCATTATACAATTTCACTGCAATGAATGTTACGGACAAAATACATAATAAATCCATAAAATGGGTGCTAAATAATTGTCGAGTTCTTATCATGTATCGACGTAGACACAAATCACGTATCCGTAGCTCATCCAATGATTAACGAGAGATAAGGTGACCTGTTGTCATGTGCTTTACAAATATACAAAGGGATCGGGCTGAACGCCAATACCACGTCAAGTTAAACCCTCCAGGACAAAGGGTTAGGCAAATGAAACGATATAATGACAGTTACAGGACATCATCACTAAATGAAAGAGTTAACAATATGATGAAGGCAATAACATTTAATTGTTGAATCGTTGGTATACTTGCGCAACATATATTTTTTGGGGTGGGGGATAGAGAGTATTTGAAGGGTACAGTTGGAGTTATTGTATAATTTGAGCTGTATTTCAGAAATTAAGGAAACTGAGAGCATTTAATCGGTAAATGTCATGGGAGGGTCATGTTGTCCAGACAAATTATATGACCATTGTTTGCTATACGGACGTATAAAGAAAGTTACAAGAAGGTGACGCCAGACTTGTGACAGCAGATGGACTTTGGAATAAATAGGATGCTTCGTTTTGAAATTGTCGAATACCCATTGCATGGCGGTATTATATAATTAAATCTGTTTTATTTAATCTCCGATTGCCATTTTCTAATCTCTGCTTTAGTGTGGCGTGAAATGCATTTTCAACGTTGTATCTACTGGTCTCAAAAAAAGCAACTTTTTGTTGCATTCGTCAGTTGAGTAACAGACATATCAAATTTATAAAATGGGAATAAGATATTTTAAGTAATCAGAGGAAGACTAAGACAGCCGATGTAACTGTTAGTTTGATGGTCCATGTGACAAAACATAAGAAAAATGGAATAAATAAAAAAAATTTAAAATCAGACTAAAAACTTTAAGGTTTATTTACTAAACAGTAAGTTGAAATGAAATCAGAACTAATTTGCCTGAGTTATAACAGCTAAACTGTCCATAGGGCTGGTGTGGAATTTGTTACATTTTTAATTTACACTGATTTGTAAGATTCTGTTACCATTTTCTGTGTTCCTAGTAAAGGGTTATTTGTTTATTTATTTATAAAATATATTACCAGGAAGGATATATTGAGATTTCTGTCCTGCTTTAATGCCGTTCAGAGAATTTCTCAATAGATATTTGTAAAAGCCAGGGTAAATATATCGGGCCTTATATACCTCTTGGCGAAGGTCTCACCTAAGTGGTTTGCTTTGGCAGATGAGCTCACGCTTTATGGCGATATACCTAAAAAGCTCCTTCATCTAAGGGTGCTCTGAGATCTGTGACACAATGCTGGAAACTTTATTTACTTTCTACTTGTAAATCGTGGACGAATCCCCAAGCCCATGAAGATGGCTGGGAATTATAGGAGTTGAGTACAGCATTGGTTTTGTGTTTGCCATGAATCCCATAAAAGTCGTGAGATCATAAAAACAAACGTGTAATCTTGCAAGAGAAAAAGTAGACCTTGATCTCAGAGCAGTTGGAATCTGCACACAGGACGTTTGTAGGTGTTTTACTGTATATACAGCCAGAGAGGGGGTTGATGTCATCATAAACCCTTCTATGATTCATAAAGTTAACAAGGAAATGTCTGATAGAAAGAGTTGATCTATTTCCTTCTGCTTGTTCTTTCTCTGTGTAATAAATCTCAAGCTGTCAGGACAGTGGTTAACCCTATCTTCTTAGCCAAGCTTCCATAGACACTTCTACTTATGCTTCTAGATACATGATCTGGGTTTATTCCAGAGCCCTCAGGACTAAAATATAAAGAGTTATGAAAACGCAAACATAGCTGTAACAGGGGATTCTGGCACTTTGAGGCAGTACTTCTGGCCTGGGTCCGAAAACAGTCATTGTGTCAAAACTAGTGTTCTGAACTTAGAAGGAAGTGTTGGTGAACTCTAGACGTGTGACCTCTCCCTGCTTATGTTCCTTTTTGGGTAATGTCATTTTTGAAACCTTGTTACCATCTTTATTTTTTCCCTAAAGGGGTGGCCAGGGGATCCGTGTGGGGAAGTTTTCTGCTTTGAACATACCATTGGAACCTGCCAAAAACAACACTTGATAGTTTTATTGAATCAAAGAATGTCTATATTGGTCCTAGACCCATGATCACGTCTTGGTCATAGCTTCAGCAGCAGAGGAGCCAATAGAAACAGACCAGCTCATGTCATTAATAACCCTAGTTAATCTAAGATGCCACCACCTGACCCTAAACACAAACGTGGGAAGAAATGTCTTAACGGAGATGTAACGAGACACCTTCTAGTAGTATGGGGAACCTCAAACGCTGTAAAGGATAATTAGCAAACCTTTGCTAGATACTAAATTGCATTCAGAACTCTGAAACATTAAAAATAAGCACATTGATAACATTGACATGTTCATTTAAAATTTTAGTTTATTTTAAAGTAGGCTCACCTACTTTGTAATGCCGGGATTGCCTCTGCTGTCCAGTGCTGATATCTTGGAGTGAGATCATCATGTCTTGTGAACTCTGTCCAAGCCAACACTTGTCATAGACAAGCACTGAGACACAGTGCATGCGCAGCAATTACCATGATCGCCGAATGCTTCTCAAGGAGGAACATTTAATCCAGTGTTCCTCTATGAGAACCACTCACTTCTGATTTGAACGATAGTTTACAGTGAGGGAGACACGAAATCTGTCCAGCTGTCAAGTGTAGATTTCTCTTGAAATAGGAACTTTTAAAACAAACGCTTACAGGGACATTATCCGTAAAGTACCTCAGGAAGCTATCTATAACTTGCTTTACATATGTTGGAATTTCAAAAACAAATCAGATTTCTCAGGATTCACCTTTCCGCACCTCCACCTGCGGTTTACGGATTGTATCGATTGAGATGTCCTGACATGCTCCGGCTGCAGAACAATATATCTCTAATCCTGTATGTGTTTATAGCTCACGGAGATTGTTACAGACATAATTCTCCAACAGGGAAACAAGTGTACGTTAACTCAAGTTCTGCTGGTTTTTGAGTTTTTATGAGATAGAGTGGTTTTGTTATTGAATTATTTATTGTTTGTTTTTTGTGTACTACTTTTATGAGGATGATTAATAGAGCTAGCGAAGGCTTATTGTAAACTTGGGAGGATTCTTATCACGTTCAGGTCACACCCTGTGTCTGACTATAATATAGAATACACCTGCGAAAGGCTGACACATTGCTCCAGCATCTTAAATTCATAACAGCAACACGAACTGTATCAAAATCCCAGGAGCACCATGGTCACCATGCAGCATTTAGAGAGAGAGGGGCCGAGAGCAGGGGTTAATTAACATTATTCGGGACTACAACAACAACAACAACAAAAAGCTAATTTGTTTGTAAAATCCTTAAAGGGACAAGAAAGTAGTACATTTAAAAAAGCAAGAACAGGGGAATTTAAGACAATGCAGATATTTAAGAGAGAGAAAAAATTATTCTAGGAATTCTTAATATTTTTGTTTTTTTTCTCCCTTTGATCATATCTCATCATTTATTGCATTTCAGCCTGCTGATTAAAAGTGTAACATACGCTCAGCATTTATATTATTAAAGGGACACTCCAGGCTCCCACACACGTTAGGTGCACTGTGTAGGTTAGGTTACAGTTAGTTATACTGGGTGGGTTTATATTATTAAAGGGACACTCCAGGCTCCCACACACGTTAGATGCACTGTGTAGGTTAGGTTACAGTTAGTTATACTGGGTGGGATTATATTATTAAAGGGACACTCCAGGCTCCCACACACGTTAGGTGCACTGTGTAGGTTAGGTTACAGTTAGTTATACTGGGTGGGTTTATATTATTAAAGGGACACTCCAGGCTCCCACACATGGTAGATGCACTGTGTAGGTTGGGTTACAGTTAGTTATACTGGGTGGGTTTATATTATTAATGGGACACTCCAGGCTCCCACACACGTTAGATGCACTGTGTAGGTTAGGTTACAGTTAGTTATACTGGGTGGGTTTATATTATTAAAGGGACACTCCAGGCTCCCACACACGTTGGATGCACTGTGTAGGTTAGGTTACAGTTAGTTATACTGGGTGGGTTTATATTATTAAAGGGACACTCCAGGCTCCCACACACGTTAGATACACTGTGTAGGTTAGGTTACAGTTAGTTATACTGGGTGGGTTTATATTATTAAAGGGACACTCCAGGCTCCCACACACGTTAGGTGCACTGTGTAGGTTAGGTTACAGTTAGTTATACTGGGTGGGTTTATATTATTAAAGGGACACTCCAGGCTCCCACACACGTTAGATGCATTGTGTAGGTTAGGTTACAGTTAGTTATACTGGGTGGGTTTATATTATTAAAGGGACACTCCAGGCTCCCACACACGTTAGATGCACTGTGTAGGTTAGGTTACAGTTAGTTATACTGGGTGAGTTTATATTATTAAAGGGACACTCCAGGCTCCCACACACGTTAGATGCACTGTGTAGGTTAGGTTACAGTTAGTTATACTGGGTGGGTTTATATTATTAAAGGGACACTCCAGGCTCCCACACACGTTAGGTGCACTGTGTAGGTTAGGTTACAGATAGTTATACTGGGTGGGTTTATATTATTAAAGGGACACTCCAGGCTCCCACACCCGTTAGATGCATTGTGTAGGTTAGGTTACAGTTAGTTATACTGGGTGGGTTTATATTATTAAAGGGACACTCCAGGCTCCCACATACGTTAGATGCACTGTGTAGGTTAGGTTACAGTTAGTTATACTGGGTGGGTTTATATTATTAAAGGGACACTCCGGGCTCCCACATACATTAGATGCACTGTGTAGGTTCGGTTACAGTTAGTTATACTGGGTGGGTTTATATTATTAAGAGACACTCCAGGCTCCCACACACGTTAGGTGCACTGTGTAGGTTAGGTTACAGTTAGTTATACTGGGTGGGTTTATATTATTAAAGGGACACTCCAGGCTCCCACACACGTTACGTGCACTGTGTAGGTTAAGTTACAGTTAGTTATACTGGGTGGGTTTATATTATTAAAGGGACACTCCAGGCTCCCACACATGTTAGATGCACTGTGTAGGTTAGGTTACAGTTAGTTATACTGGGTGGGTTTATATTATTAAAGGGACACTCCAGGCTCCCACACACATTAGATGCACTGTGTAGGTTAGGTTACAGTTAGTTATACTGGGTGGGATTATATTATTAAAGGGACACTCCAGGCTCCCACACATGTTAGATGCACTGTGTAGGTTAGGTTACAGTTATACTGGGTGGGTTTATATTATTAAAGGGACACTCCAGGCTCCCACACACGTTAGGTGCACTGTGTAGGTTAGGTTACAGTTAGTTATACTAGATGGGTTTATATTATTAAAGGGACACTCCAGGCTCCGACACACGTTAGATGAACTGTGTAGGTTGGGTTACAGTTAGTTATACTGGGTGGGTTTATATTATTAAAGGGACACTCCAGGCTTCCACACACGTTAGATGCACTGTGTAGGTTAGGTTACAGTTGTACTTGCTGGGTTTATATTATTAAAGGGACACTCCAGGCTCACACACACACGTTAGATGCATTGTGTAGGTTAGGTTACAGTTATTTATACTGGGTGGGTTTATATTATTAAAGGGACACTCCAGGCTCCCACACACGTTAGGTGCACTGTGTAGGTTAGGTTACGGTTAGTTATACTGGGTGGGTTTATATTATTAAAGGGACACTCCAGGCTCCCACACACGTTAGATGCACTGTGTAGGTTAGGTTACAGTTAGTTATACTGGTTGGGTTTATATTATTAAAGGGACACTCCAGGCTCCCACACACGTTAGGTGCACTGTGTAGGTTAGGTTACAGTTAGTTATACTGGGTGGGTTTATATTATTAAAGGGACACTCCAGGCTCCCACACACGTTAGATGCATTGTGTAGGTTAGGTTACAGTTAGTTATACTGGGTGGGTTTATATTATTAAATGGACACTCCAGGCTCCCACACACGTCAGGTGCATTGTGTAGGTTAGGTTACAGTTAGTTATACTGGGTGGGTTTATATTATTAAAGGGACACTCCAGGCTTCCACACACGTTAGATGCACTGTGTAGGTTAGGTTACAGTTAGTTATAATGGGTGGGTTTATATTATTAAAGGGACACTCCAGGCTCCCACACACGTTAGGTGCACTGTGTAGGTTAGGTTACAGTTAGTTATACTGGGTGGGTTTATATTATTAAAGGGACACTCCAGGCTCCCACACACGTTAGATGCATTGTGTAGGTTAGGTTACAGTTAGTTATACTGGGTGGGTTTATATTATTAAAGGGACACTCCAGGCTCCCACACACGTTAGATGCACTGTGTAGGTTAGGTTACAGTTAGTTATACTGGGTGGGTTTTATATTATTAAAGGGACACTCCAGGCTCCCACACACGTTAGGTGCACTGTGTAGGTTAGGTTACAGTTAGTTATACTGGGTGGGTTTATATTATTAAAGGGACACTCCAGGCTCACACACACACGTTAGATGCACTGTGTAGCTTAGGTTACAGTTAGTTATACTGGGTGGGTTTATATTATTAAAGGGACACTCCAGGCTCCCACACACGTTAGATGCACTGTGTAGGTTAGGTTACAGTTATACTGGGTGGGTTTCTATTATTAAAGGGACACTCCAGGATCCCACACACGTTAGATGCACTGTGTAGGTTAGGTTACAGTTCGTTATACTAGGTGGGTTTATATTATTAAAGGGACACTCCAGGCTCCCACACACGTTAGGTGCACTGTGTAGGTTAGGTTACAGTTAGTTATACTGGGTGGGTTTATATTATTAAAGGGACACTCCAGGCTCCCACACGTTAGATGCACTGTGTAGGTTAGGTTAGAGTTAGTTATACTGGGTGGGTTTATATTATTAAAGGGACACTCCAGGCTCCCACACACGTTAGATGCACTGTGTAGGTTAGGTTACAGTTAGTTATACTGGGTGGGTTTATATTATTAAAGGGACACTCCAGGCTCCCACACACGTTAGATGCACTGTGTAGGTTAGGTTACAGTTAGTTATACTGGGTGGGTTTATGTTATTAAAGGGACACTCCAGGCTCCCACACACGTTAGATGCACTGTGTAGGTTAAGTTACAGTTAGTTATACTGGGTGGGTTTATATTATTAAAGGGACACTCCAGGCTCCCACACACGTTAGATGCACTGTGTAGGTTAGGTTACAGTTAGTTATACTGGGTGGGTTTATATTTTTAAAGTGACACTCCAGGCTCCCACACACGTTAGATGCACTGTGTAGGTTAGGTTACAGTTATACTGGGTGGGTTTATATTATTAAAGAGAGACTCCAGGCTCCCACACACGTTAGAAGCACTGTGTAGGTTAGGTTACAGTTAGTTATATTTATATTATTAAAGGGACACTCCAGGCTCCCACACACGTTAGATGCACTGTGTAGGTTAGGTTACAGTTAGTTATACTGGGTGGGTTTATATTATTAAAGGGACACTCCAGGCTCCCACACACGTTAGATGCACTGTGTAGGTTAGGTTACAGTTAGTTATACTGCGTGGGTTTATATTATTAAAAGGGACACTCCAGGCTCCCACACACGTTAGATGCACTGTGTAGGTTAGGTTACAGTTAGTTATACTGGGTGGGTTTATATTATTAAAGGGACACTCCAGGCTCCCACACACGTTAGATTCACTGTGTAGGTTAGGTTACAGTTAGTTATACTGGGTGGGTTTATATTATTAAAGGGACACTCCAGGCTCCCACACACGTTAGATGCACTGTGTAGGTTAGGTTACAGTTAGTTATACTGGGTGGGTTTATATTATTAAAGAGACACTCCAGGCTCCCACACACGTTAGAAGCACTGTGTAGGTTAGGTTACAGTTAGATTATTAAAGGGACACTCCAGGCTCCCACACACGTTAGATGCACTGTGTAGGTTAGGTTACAGTTATACTGGGGGGGGGTTTATATTATTAACCCCTTAAGGACACATAACATGTGTGACATGTCATGATTCCCTATTATTCCAGAAGTTTGGTCCTTAAGGGGTTAAAGGGACACTCCAGGCTTCCACACACGTTAGATGCACTGTGTAGGCTAGCTTACAGTTAGTTATACTGCATGGGTTTATATTATTAAAGGGACACTCCAGGCTCCTACACACATTATGTGGATTTATATTATTAAAGGGACACTCCAGGATCCCACACACGTTAGGTGCACTGTGTAGGTTAGGTTACAGTTATACTGGGTGGGTTTATATTATTAAGGGGACACTCCAGGCTCCCACACACGTTAGATGCACTGTATAGGTTAGGTCACAGTAAGTTATACTGGATGGGTTTATATTATTAAAGGGACACTCCAGGCTCCCACACATGTTAGGTGCACTGTGTAGGTTAGGTTACAGTTATACTGGGTGGGTTTATATTATTAAAGGGACACTCCAGGCTCCCACACACATTAGAAGCACTGTGTAGGTTAGGTTACAGTTATACTGGGTGGATTTATATTATTAAAGAGACACTCCAGGCTCCTACACACATTAGGGGCACTGTGTAGGTTAGGTTACAGTTAGTTATACTGGGTGGGTTTATATTATTAAAGGGACACTCCAGGCTCCCACACACGTTAGATGCACTGTGTAGGTTAGGTTACAGTTAGTTATACAGGGTGGATTTATATTATTAAAGAGACACTCCAGGCTCTCACACACATTAGATGCACTGTGTATGTTAGGTTATAATTAATTGGTTATGCTAGGAGAACGGGGGAAGCTATATTTAATTTCTTTACTTTTTGTTTTAATAATAAATATTTGAAATAGTAAACATTTTTTATAACAGAGCTATGTGTTGTGGAATCACCTATAGCTCTGTTGTCCAGGTTTACAGAAGTGCTTTGTCAGCTTTTTTTTAGTAGAATGTTAACACCTCAACTACAACTCCCACAAAAACCTCTGTCCTCATCAAGCTCTGCTTTACATATTATGCACTCGACAGGATTAGCTGAACCACTTCCTGGTTTAGTGAGAGCCGGGAAAGCCAAGGATCTGTTGCAGTAACTCCAAATGTTTATTATTTACATATATTTGACATCCGTAAAACACTAACAAACGATACATCAGTTTCAGTCTGAATAGTGACTTTAATCAGAATAAACAAAATAATGAAACACTGTGGAAACTGTCACTATTCTTAAACATCACTTTTATGTCATCACTTACAATTGGCATATTTTTCTTACCAAATAACCCTTAAATAGGTATTTATAAATAAATGTCTTAACGCACTATAGATGAATATGGTACAACTGATATTGTAAAGCGCTACAGAATCTGCTGGCTATATAAATGATAATAATATTAATAATAATAATAACTGGCACTGGAATAATGTTATTCATGAACACTCTAACATTAGTTCATTCCTGTGTTACCCAAAAGCAGTCACCAGAGGTCTCTGTTTCTAATGCTTTAATCCCCGTACCTTTAGTGACGCAAACTTGAAACCTTGTCAGACAAATAGCAACATTGAGTGAAAAGCGCCAAACCATTTAATGGCGGATACAAAGTATTACTGTCAGTAAAAATGACAAGAAGTTAGAAACTAAAAGATAGAGGAAGACAATAAGCAGAATGTTGGTTGAATCAGCCTGAAGGCTCCACTAGTCAGGACGTCCCTAATTATTTGCCAGCCATACAGTACCCTGTTAAACTAGTTAAATAAGTTAAACATGGGAAGGGAAAAAGGAAAAGATATCAGCACAATATAAATCAGAATAGTTCTATGAAAGAATACAATATTATGCGTGCACACCCAAATAATACAAATAATAATAATATAAATGTATAAATGATGACAATTCATGGCCCCCAGTCTTTGTCCTTATAAATCAGGATAGGATGGGGGTGCTGGCATGCACGGTGTGTTAGCTGGTACAGGCCGGTTACAGCCTAGGTATTCAAAGGAATAACAGCATGGCCGGACAGGAGTTAGAAACTGGGATTGTTAAATATCTGAGAGGTAAAACCTAGATAGATGTTAAATATCTGAGAGGTGCTTTGCAAGTTAAAGCACAGATTTAATCCACACAAGTACTTATACATTTAATATCATATTCCTTTATCAGTAATAAGGAAGTAATAAAAAAGATTATTTCTATCGTCCATACCCCTAAATATCCCTGACTCACTGGGACAAGCTGGGTTTTTGCTGGGTGTCACGCTCTTTTCTTAAATCTTTTTAAACACCGCTACTGAGCACAAATAGTTTAATGGGAGACGCTGGTTATCCTTCGCCAGAGAAATAGGCAGTAAACAGTGATCAAGAATCTCCACACTTTGATTAAAAGGAAATGCACATCCGTCAGCAAACACACCTACTTTGTCTTTTCGATACAACACACTTTGTTGCTGTTACTTAATGGAAAGCCCGGAATTGTGTAAATGCCAAGAAGATTAAATGTCTGCTTAGATAGTGACAGCAAGTCATGCTACTCTTTATACAAGAAAAGTAACGTATGTCACAGACAATGATTGGGGTCGGAGCAGACACCACATAAAGCATCATTCAGTGATGAAAGGGGCACTACAATCACCAAAACAATTTAACCTTAATGAAGCAGTTTAGGTGTATAGATCATGTCCCTGCAGTCTCACTGCTCAATCCTCTGCCATTTAGGATTTAAATCCCTTTGTTTATGAACCCTAGTCACATCTCCCTGCATGTGACTTGCACAGCCTTCCATAAACACTTCCTGTAAAGAGAGGTCTTATGTTTAAACTTCCTTTATTGCACAGTCTGTTTAATATAGAGATTCTGATCTCCTGCTAGCCTCCTGTGTGTGATTAAAGTTCAATTAACAGAGAAGGAGATAAACACTTCTAATGTCTATTTGAAAATGAAACTTTTTTTTCCCAAAGATGTTGTGTGTGTCACAGTCACGGGAGGTATGGTTTGGGCGGCATAAACAGAAACAAAAGTGATTTAACTCCTAAATGGCAGAGAATTGAGTAGTGAGACTGTGGGGGCAGGAACTCTATATCAAAGCTGCTCATTAAGACAAAGTTATTTTAATGTCTATAGTATCCCTTTAAGCACTTATGGAAGTCACACAGACAGCACCCAGGATGCTACAGCACAAAACTCCTAACTTATAAAATAAGGAAAAGAAGCGTGTACATGTTAATGTATGTATTACATCATGGAGTAATAAATCAGAATGGTTTCTTAAAATACAGATTGCTATTATATATGTTTATTTTTTTCCTAGCATATTAAGATTGAATTTAAAGTTAAACATTGGGGGAAAAAAGCACTTTTCGATACATTTCTACTGTTAATACTAATATAACTAATATGAAACTATTGTAAACTACTAGAAATGATATGAACCACGAAAGGGGTGTGATACAGAAACCAAGCAGAAGAAAAGCTTT
>OW240917.1:257880669-257960943 GCA_933207985.1 Pelobates cultripes | reverse complement strand
GGGGTGACAGGGGGTCCCTGAGATGGGGGGGGAGAAGACAGGGGCCTTGAAAAAGGGGGGGGCGGAGACTGGGGTTCTATACATACATACAGCACTGAATGGGATTATGTAGATAGATGCATACAGCACTGAATGGGATTATGTAGATAGATGCATACAGCACTGAATGGGATTATGTAGATAGATGCATACAGCACTAAATGGGATTATGTAGATAGATGCATACAGCACTGAATGGGATTATGTAGATAGATGCATACAGCACTGAATGGGATTATGTAGATAGATGCATACAGCATTGAATGGGATTATATACATAGATGCATACAGCATTGAATGGGATTATATACATAGATGCATACAGCATTGAATGGGATTATATAGATAGATGCATACAGCGCTGTATGGGATTAAATAGAGGGGGGAGGGAGACAGGGGTTCTATACATACATTCAGCACTGAATGGGATTATATAGATACATACAGCACTGAATGGGATTATATAGATACATACAGCACTGAATGGGATTATATAGATACATACAGCACTGTATGAGGTTGGATATATTGAAGCAATGCTTTCCTATGGGGATTTTGAAGACGCTGGATGTCCTCGTGCAAGGCGTGAAGACTTCCAGCGTCCTTTCATGTTCTCAGACTTTTAAAACATAGAAACATAGATTGTGATGACAGATAACCATTCGGCCAATCTAGTCTGCCCAATTTTCTAAAAAAAAAAACTGCAATGTATTCCATAGCAGGGTAAGGGGACAGGGACACTGCACCAAGACCACTTCAGTGAGATGTAGTCTGGGGGCCTATATTGTCCCTTTAATACTTTAAACAAAAACAGAGTTTTATGAAAACACTGGTTCTTGAGTGGAGTTGTGAGCGTAGAGTCTAGTTCTTTTTCCAAAGAGCTTGCACTCATTTTTATTTTTCCTGTAAGCACTTTGCATTTTTTGGAAGGCTGAATGGTTTCTGCATGTGAATCGAAATTTTACTTTGAATAACATTTTGCCGTCTATAAACTTGGCCTCAGGCTCTGTGCGTACTACACACTTGTCCATATATTTTCTTAAATTGTGTGGACAGTCGGTAAAGGCTTCAGATCTGCACCTTTTTACCAGTGCCGAAGAGTCATCCTAATATTCCCTCAGACATGCTGTAGCTGTCACATTTGTTTTTTAAAATAATGCCAACATTTATTTTTTTATATATTTTTTTTCTCTAGCAGACACAGAGTTGGCCGTTATACAAGACAAGTTCTCATAAATTGCATTTTTTGTCGTTTTGTTATTTATTTATTATTAAATAATCTTTTATTAAATTTCTGATAACTATTCCATGCAGTGTTCAATGTCAGTATGTCAGACTTTAATAAAGCAATATATAATGTATAGACGACAAGCTTACATTTCTAAATATGTTCTGAGCCTCTTTCATAGTGTATATAAATTATGTCTACAAAGCTATTTTACATTTTCTTCTTGTGATGAAAGATCTCTTTCTGAGTGGTAATGGTTAGTGCAATCTTTAACCTTTAGTTCAGCTCAGATTTTATCCCTTTCCCACATTTGTTAATTTATATTGAACATTAATCCTGCAATCTTTTACTTGTGTGTCTTTGTGTTACTTGTCCCATTGTCACTGTTTGATTGCAGTGTCCCTCTGCGGGGAGCTATGTATGGTGTAACACAGCACAACCTATGTGATTTAAAGAAATTGCACTTTTTATCAATGATTTTTTGTTTATACAGAGGCTTTTTTTATTCATTATGTAAAGTTTTTTTTAAAAAGATGCCTTTGCTCATCTTCCTATAGTGACAGGATTTTTAACCAGGAAGCGGCTGAGATATTTCAGCGAATCCTTGTTCCCTCATTTATTCCTAGCGCTGCATGTCTGCGTTTCAAGCTGGTTTCCCCTGTAATCCTACTGGTTGTATTATTAGATGCCATTTAAATCGAGTTGGCGGAATAGGTTTTTAGACATCCAGGGGTCAATGGCAGCCGCTGAGTAAAATGTTTGTGTTGTCACCAGAGTGCAATTTTAGACCGTGTTCACTGCCATAGTGTTTCAGAAAGCACAGCTAATCAGAGACCACACAGCGTGTGTTAAAATATGAGGTTGTGATTACAGCCATTTAATTAAAAAAAAATTATTTTTTAGTTGATGGCTTTTTATTTATTTTACTGCACAAATCTGATTTTACACTATTGTCTGATCTGCTGGTGCATTGCTGCCAAAAAGGAAGCTCACAATTTCTGGAATTCTTCCTAGAAATAATATATTATTTCAGTGCATCTCCTGGCTTTCACCCTACATCTTTTACTGTTTGGTCGATTGCAAAATCTTATCCTACCAAATTTGCAATTTGATATTCTCAAACTTTCTCAAAGTGGCCTAATGGCATGGCCAGTGTCTGCATACTAATCCTGTTACCTGCTTGGTTAGACGGGAGATGTTTTAGACTAAAGAGAGTGTAAAGGGACACTTCAGTTTATTGAAGTGGTTAGGGTGCCAGGATTCCGCACCCGCTCCCTGTTGGGTGATAGACTTGTCAAATGTACAGAATAGGAAATGGAAGAAGATCCCCTAGTGCCCCCACATGCCCCGTCAGTCACAGAGCTAGGAATTACACTGTTGGCCTTAACCTACAGGACCTTGCAGGCATTACTCCTCGGGGAACGAGCTTGCTGACAGTGAAGGTCCTTTCTACCTTCTTAAAGCAAGTCCCTTAAAACCTGCTAACAGGGAGATGCAACTCTCGACTCTTTGACAGGGCTTGAAAACGAATATATAGACAATCCGTTAAAACCTTATTTTGTCAGTTTGACAAATCTGCTAGACGTATGTGTGCAGCGTGGTACACTGGCACCATAACCACTTCCTTTAATGGTGGAAGCTGACATGAGAAGCAGTGAAAATAGGGATTTAATGATATTGTGTATGCAATACAAAATGACAATCTGGGCATATAGTAAGAAAATTATAACTCAAGACCACAAGACCGTTATTCTTTAACCCTTTAAGGACGAAACTTCTGGAATAAAAGGGAATCCTAACATTTCACACATGTCGTGTCCTTAAGGGGTTAAAGGAAACCTGTCTGCACCAGTCGTGTTATTTCAAGCACTGCCTTTTAATTTGATTCTTGGTCAGGAGCAGCGTTAACCCACCTGCACATTGCAGTGACATCAGACCATCATCGAGCTTGGTTGGGGGGGGGGTTAATCAATAAACTCATAATGTACTCATAGTTGAACATATCTTCTCTGTCCGATTATATCGCCCTCTTTGGAGAAAATTATTATAAATTCAATAGACATTGTGACAGTGCAATAATGCACTAAAACAATCAATATCACAGAATTAAAAAATCCAGTTTGGCTATTTACTAAAAGTAAATGCAATTTTGAATTTGTTCTGCTGTTACATAAACCAAACATTCTAATTCATTCGTTAGAAGACAGGTTTCCTCTTCCAAGTTTAGCATGTATTGAATAGAAAACTGTTTGTATTTTATGTGTTTTGTTTGGGATCTTCAGACACTGTTTCCACTAACACGTTCCATAGAATTCCAGCACAAAAGCAATCATTTTATTTTTATTCATTTATTTATTTTTACTTAAGAGTAAAAATAAATCTTATTTTAATTTGGATGCAGCTGTCACCACGGTTGAAAACCTGCAACATGTCCTTAAGGTGACAGAAAACGTTAAGGAAATCTATTTTGACCTTCTCATGTTGAAAAACAAACTAGAGCCTTAATTCCTTTGTATTGTTGCTGGGTGATGGTTGCCTGGTGCCCAGCGGTCCGAAGCCCTCTAGATCCGACAAGGTCTCTTTGTCCAATTCTCTGAATTGTTTCTAGCCTGGTCCTCATTAAATCATAAGGAGCAGAGCTATGGGCTGCCTCAGAATCCTACTAAGTGGTTTCCTTCTGCACTAGCGCAATCTATGACAGAGTTAAAGATTACAGTTTTTTAATTTCTGAAAGTAAAATCTAAACGGGCTTAAATTGTTCTGTGTAAGGATGTCTTTATAAAGGAAACCTCACTGCCTTCCAGCCCTTTGTGAGAAAGGAGTTTAGCATCTTCTGAGTCCTTTGTAAAGAGCTGTGTTCTATAACTGACAAATAGAATGGGGAATAATACTGATGGTCTGCTGACAACTGTTTGTCTACAGGACAAAAAAAGTCACTCAAAAATAGTTTGGTTTTTTTCCCTTTCCTTCCTTCCTTCCTTCCCCGTCTTTTTATTTAGCAATCCACAAATAAATGTATAAATAAAAGATAAATGTTGGATGGAGCGCTAGTTTACATTTTTACACCTTGGAGAACCAGACGTGAGGACCAATTATTCATTAATACATTCCACGTGTACTAAATAACACATTGTAAGATGTAGATCTACATATAGAGTGTCAAGTTAGCTTTAGAAAAGGGACCAGCCTTGTTTTAAAAAATAAATTGCTCAATGCTTAACATGAACAAATGGATTGCCCAGTGTGACGTTGTTAAATGAAGACTTCAATAGAAGTATTCCGTTTTGTCATTCTAGACCTGATACTGGGTATTCTAACGTGTCTTCAGGAACTCTGCAAGAGTTGGTACATGCAGGATATACCCCAATAATTGTGCCTGGCAGGGTTATTTTCTGAAATGTGCATTATGGTGAATTCAAAATGCATTTCCTATTTTAGGTAAAATAGAGAGTCTTCAAGTCAGCCATATTTTTGGTTTGGCTATTTTAGCCCAGAGCACATTATGAAATGGGGGCAACACATGGCCCCGTTACCCCCTATGTTTTTAACACACACTTGGGATTTTTAAAGACTGAATTGTTAAGTCTGTTCGAGAGACCAGAAGATTAGATCATAATAAAATGCTTTCAGTTGTTAATTTCGATAAACATTCTGCATTAATATTTCTAATGATTCCCCGTGAAGATTAGTGTTCAGTGTGTGTTCTGGTAGTTTGTGTTGCCTGGAGACTTGTTGACTTGCTTGTATATGTTCGAAGCTGACTTTCTGTACCCAGTGTCAAATAAACTCCCATTCATCTAATCCCTCTGGTATTTCTATGTAGGAGTAATGCCGCTGCACTTGAGGAAGGGCAGGCTGTGTAGCATTATTTAATAAGTCCTCCAGGAACTTTGGTCTCTGTGTATTTTTTCTCTTCGTTCTTATGAATAGAGGGGGATGTATTTTATTGGCTGCAGAATGACTTTGTCCATATTTCATTTATTATTGTGGGGAAAAAATATATTTTTGCAAATGTTTTTAGAATTTTAACCCCAAGGCTTCCTGGTTGACACTCGTTATCAAGGTTAATCCTTCATGCATGTCCAGTGATGAAAAAATGTCTACTGCACAGATTATTTGAACTGATAAGTTAAAAAATACGTCCTGCGAGAATGTCAAATTAGTCTGTAAACTTACAGGACTTGCTGTTTCTGTTTGCATCTGCTTTAAATCCATTTTGCAGAAAGTCTAATAATCTTGCTTGAAAAGTGAAAGCTAAATTGCGATTCTTTGACATTCACAGTTAGAAGTTAAAGGGATTTTCCAGTGCATCTTCTAGATTAGAATAATATTGGCTTGTTAAAACTGCACAAACCTAAATTGTATTGTAGCATCTTCTCCTAATCTTCCTCTTCAAAAAAACGAGACAGACTAGCACTCGTAATGATTGTTTCATTCGTGCATGGATAGGACGTTCTCAAGCAGTCCCTGTTGTGTAGATTTCCTTTTTTCCTTCTTTTAGTTTTTTGTTTTCGAAATAAAAAGCCACTTTAATTTTAAGTCATGTGAAAAGTGCATCATTTTAAAGATGCCAGGTGTCGTTGATAACATTTGGTAGGAGACATGTCTGCCAGATTGCTGACGTTCTTTCTGTTTATTCTCTCGTAGGTTGTCCTTTCAAGCTTTGCCGCACTGACTCTTACCTGCACTGAACGCTGTCTTATCTGCAGTCACTGCCACTGATGGACGGGAACATGACTCAAGTTCAGAATACGCCTGCCACCCTCTCAGGAAACCAGATCCCGAACAAGAATCAGCCTTCTCTCTCACAACCTCTGAGTGTCCCTTCAACTGCCACTCCGCTGCCCTCTGAAAACGCAGGTCGGCCTCTTCAAAATTCTGCTTTACCCCCATCATCGGTTACATCAATTAGCGCAGCTACAGGTTTGTATCAGAGTTTTAGACTCCCGATGTTCTGTTCTGGTGATCTGCAAACCCACAGATCATTATTCCCACTTTCTATGCACAATATTTATTATATTGATAGTAATCCAGTAAGCGTTTTAAGGGGGTTACGTAGGAGAGTTGGTGTATCGAACACTGGCATGGTACACCCTAACTAAATCTAGTCTATATGTGTACTATATATCCATTTATTTATTATACCTGATGGTATTATATAGTGTCTTGTGCTGGTCGTTTTATAGGACCACTCCGGGCACCATAATAACTTAATTTAAAGGAAGTTATCGTGCCATAAGATTCCTGCACCGGCTTACCTTTTAAGGATTAAACTGTTTAACCCCACAGTCCAGTCCAGCCCCCTGTCATTCCACTGCTCAGACCCTTGTGCTTCGGCCAGGGGCACATCTGATAGGCTGAGAGCATCAGCTGAAGCTATAAGGCAATTAGTAGCTCCCCGTTCACAAAACAGCAGGAGAGAAATGCATTGGTGAATGCGCAGCATTTGATGGGCTTAGAGTCTCAGCTAAAATTCCAAGCAAAAAAGCTGTGCCCCTGGCCGAGGCTTCCTTTTTTAAGGGTCTGGGCAATGGAAGGACAAGGCTAGAACAATTGGGGGGATGGATACTGGACTTTGTGGTTAAACTATTCGTGAACAGTTTAATTGTTTAAAGGTAACTGGCGCGGCAGACCTTGTGGCACCATAACTCCATTCCAATGAAGTTATTATAGTGCCAAGAGTGCCACTTAAAGCGAGGGAACTATAATTGTATTGGTTTCTAACAGGTTGCCATATCCTCTTTCTTTCAGTTTCTTCTAACATGGCAAACCCCAAAGAGAAAACTCCGATGTGTCTTGTGAATGAGTTAGCACGTTTCAATAAAGTCCAACCCGAATATAAACTACTGAGTGAGCAGGGCCCCGCTCATTCAAAGGTAATCCCCACACTAAGTTTATTGTGGGTGGGCTGGGAAGGGGACTGTAAGGTGTCTCTATGGTCACCATCATTTTAACCTTCTATATGTTGCATTATGCCGTTCTCAGTCTTTGAAAGATCTATTTACTTTGTACTGAAGTGTAGGAGCGGCCGGGACGAGTCCTGCATAGCAGTTCCTGCAGCAATCATGGTGCTTGTATGTTCTGACTTAAATATAACCTTGTAACGGCATGTTTACACCCTCAGAGACAGACTAATGCTTATCTGAGGGAATAAGTCTCTCTTGCTTTACTCTGGGTTCACGAATGAGCGTAGGATGGCTAGAGTGGGAATTTATTTCGCAGTTATAATTTCTTTCGTGGCTGTGAGCGTGTAATAAGCTCTTGTGATGCTAGCGACTGGAAGATTGTTAAATAGTCTCAATCAGTGGTTCATGTTTATTTTAATCATTTCTCCATGTTATAACAGTTTCCCTTAGCTTAAAAATCTCTTTTCAGGGTGGAATCCTTTTTAATTTTTTTTGTGTGTGTGTCTGTCTGTCTCGTATTCTAGGAACTGACCTAACAAAGAAGTTTACATTTAATTTCTGAATTCTTGTGATGGAATTTTTTTTTAAAAAGAACCATTTGTACACAGAGAATAAATCCAGAGACTGAAACCAGTGTCTGCACATTCTCATTTCTAGTAACAGGGTCCACAGCCATACAAACGGGTTGTTTGTGTACTGGGCAGGGATAGACAGATTATCGTTTCCGCCAATTATTAGAGCCGATATTCATTCTGTATCGGTAATTTATTGATATCTTGCTCACCTCTCTTAAGTCACCGCACGCCACCTAATCCATGCGGAAACTGTAGCTGCCATCAAATGAGGCGCCACGTCACAACCTCACATCACTGTGAGTCCCAACATACTGAGCTCAGCTGAAGGCAGGGTGAGACATTGAAAATTCTGCTGTGCTGTCTGCGCTTACATTCCTATCCATAACAGCCGTTGTACATTCTAGCTTCTCACTGATCCAAACATGTACTGGCTGCCTGAGATTTATAGGAGTTTGTTTAGTTAATGCCATTGTGTTGCTTTTTCAAAACTTTAAATTTTTGGTTATCAGCAATCTCCCCTGAAGGTTACATTTAATCTGTATCAGCATCAGCTCCACAAAATTAGCGGTCGAGTACTGGAATCTACACAATAAGGCGTGGATGACCCAATCAGCCATTGTGCTGCACTGGGATATATTGTTATTGAGAAAAAGAAACAATATGTGACAGAAAAGCAACAGTGTGTTAAACCTACACCTCTATATATAACTGTACACAATTAATGACTTATGTAAGAGTGTAACCGATTCCTCTCGGGATGTTGTAGAATAGAATGTATATATAAATGGCAGAGGAGTATAGCTGATATCCTACAGAAAAAAACACAATGCAATAGTGTAATGCTGTAAATGAACAATAAAACTGTGCCAATAAAGTTAAAATCATAAGATCGCCTTAGGGTGCCTCCCCTTAGATGATTGGGGGGTATATCCAGAACTCCATCCTAGCTGGTTAGTGGTGTCACCACAATGTGGAAGTCCGGACTCCGGAAATGGTAAAAATAATCTGCCTTTTATCATAAGTATAAAATGTAAAAAACAAATATGGTCCAACATCCTCAGGGACGCAATAATAAAAACAAATTGTAAATATAAAATATCCTAAATAAAGGGACAAAATAGCAGCACAGCCTCCCCAGTCCTTCCTTATATGTGGCTGTCATTTCTTCCTATTGGTGGTCCAGGGGGTGTTGTCCACACTGTCCAGCTGTTTCCTCAGTTGATTTCCATCACCCGGAAGCGACATAGCTGAAGTGACGTCATACGGATCTGACACCCGCGAAAATCAACTGAGGAATCCTCTGAAACAGCTGGACAGTGTGGACAACACCCCCCTGGACCACCAATAGGAAGAAATGACAGCCACATATAAGGAAGGACTGGGGGGGCTGTGCTGCTATTTTGTCCCTTTATTTAGGATATTTTATATTTACAATTTGTTTTTATTATTGGGTCCCTAAGGATGTTGGACCATATTTGTTTTTTACCTTTTATACTTATGAAATAAAGCAGATTATTTTTTTACCATTTCCTGAGTCCGGACTTCCACATTGTGGTGACTCCACCAACCAGCTGGGAGGGAGTTCTAAGCATCTAAGGGGAGGCACCCTAAGGCAATCTCATTATCTACATCTTGTGACTTTAACTTTATTGGCACAGTTTTATTGTTCATTTACAGCATTACACTACTGTATTGTTTTTTTGTTTCTGTAGACTATCAGCTATACTCCTCTGCCATTTATATATACATTATATGGAGAAAAAGAACAACATTCCTGAATGTAATCTGTATGGGGATACATCTCATATTATGATAGTTGTTCCTGAATATAGTGACGGGAGGATTTGGAGGCGCTGCCACAATCTCTGGATGACCTGAAAATCCAGTCGTTCTTTGCAGAAGTTTTTTGCAGCGAGTACAGGATATTATCGTTTGTGTTTGTTCATAACAAACATCGAGCTGTATATAACAGTAACTCACTGTTGATATAGACTCCTTCAGGGTGCAGTAAACTGTTTTAAAATTAGCTGAAGTAATTTGCCATACTTCTAATTCTAGGCATTATAGGTTCTGCCAAGTGACACCTCCCATCATAGTGTGCTGACATCTGTGCTCTGACTGGCAGTGGGTTATGGGAGCTGTAGTAGCTATGGTGCAGTGACAAATTATGGTGCATTCTGTTATGGCTAGTGGTAGCTTGCTCAGTGATTTTAGGGATTTGACAGAACATTGTGAAAGTGAGCTAGATCTCTGGATTAATTGGATATGTTAATTTATATGTACATTATCTGGACAGCAATTCTTTAAAAGGCAAGGCTATGTGTGTTTGTTTTTGCAAGTTTCATTCCTCATTATTGGCTAATTTCTGCTAGGCCGTCTGAAATCTCAGATCATACATCGCAATAATTGACAAACTGCTGCTGATTGATAAAAACCAGCACAGCACTTTGTGTTCTAGTAAACTCCCAGGGCCATGGTGGCATGATTTGTGTTATGAGAATTCACAACGATAGCCGATAATAGTGTTGCATTCAGTGATGCCCAAAATCTACCCTTGGGCTGAAATTAGCCAATAACACATTGGCAAGAAATTTGCTTGATGTGTGACTCTGTCCAGTTACTCCAGCGTAAACATTCCTTATTTGCTCTGAGTGCCAGTGCAGATCACTTTGCCCCAATTCATAAAGTTGAATTTTTAAGGAGAGCGTTTGACTCCTTGTCTCCCCCTTCCCAGGTCATTCCGCTGGGACGCTGGCAGGATTACAGCCTTCTTGAGAGAGTGGGAGAAGATCGCCCAAGACAAGTGGGTATTATTTCTGCTCTTTGGTGTCCTTCTATACTTTATAACTTATGGCCTTTGAGTGCCAGGTAGGTGAGCCACTGCACGTTTTGGAATGCACAATACACCCTTCTGGCACTTAAACATTTCATGTCTTTTGGGCTTTTAGTCCCCTCCCCTCTTTTCAAGAATCTGCAAATGGGCCAGTGGTTCTTTCCCCTATGATGCTATGCATTTGCCTATGATTTATGAAGATAGTGTTTATTTTAATGGCATTTTCTCATGAATTGTTGATTTTTGACAGTGTAATATTTTCATGCTCTTACTCTTTCATGGTATAAGCGGCTATGTTAGGGCCAGGACCAATCTCTGTAAACAGAGGGCAGTCTCTGTTCAGGAAGTGTAACCTGTTTGTGTGAACCTCGGAGGGGGCATGTTCCAGCAATTCAATTAATCCCGCTAAACTGCTGTCCGTGCTCTCTTCATATGCTGGCATTCAGGGGGTGTTGCAATCACTGCATACAGACAATGTTTTCATTGAGAAGTTCAGCTTGTGTTACTGACAACAATGACATTGCTTATGAACAAGCACCTTTTAAGGTGGGAAACGGGTGAAGCTTTTGTGCTTCCAGACAACCAGCTTATGCCCACCCCTTTCTTAAAGGTAACAAATAAAGAAATGGAATTATTTGAGGGATTTTTACCCACATTTGTGTTTAGTGGTGTCGGGAATGTTAATATAGCTATGATACTTTCTCTGCATGCTAGCAAGCCGTTTTATATTTATAGGTCATGATACATTTAACCCCTTAAGGACCAAACTTCTGTAATAAAAGGGAATCATGTCATGTGTCCTTAAGGGGTTAGTGTAATTTATGTATGGAAATCCGAACATCCCCTTCCCCCAAATAACACGACATGCAAGACACCTCTTATCACGTTGCGTGATACAAAAATTACAAGAGAGGAAGGAGTAAATAAATCTCAGAGAAGTGGTGTCTTACCTGGTGGGATTAAACTGCTTTTCTCCGTTACGTATGACTGTACCTGCTGAATAACGCCATAGCAGCCATAGCACTGCAGTTAGACTACCGTGTATTCTGACAGACACACAATGCTTCATAACGGTTTGCTTAGTGACGCCTTAATAATGGTAGATGTGGCATCGACACATTATAAACCTGTCTGTTGTTTACCAATCTGAATGTTTCTACTGAAATAACAAAGTTACTGCTCTGTGTCTGTGCCAGTCTCGAAAGACATAGTTTAATAGTTGATCTGTGATTGGTAGGGGATTGTGGGAGTTGTGAGTAAGCAAAGATGGAGGATTGTAGGCGGTCTATTCCAGCTGTATCTCCATATATTTAATCTAGCTTGCTGAGGATTTGTGTGGTGTCGGCGATACAGAGCAATACAGCCCAGCAGGGGTATGGGTAGCAAATATTTACAGGATATAATGGATTTCTATAAATAGAATGCATTTCTGATTTCTGTCTCTTGAAATGTACTTTGCATAAATCTATTTAAACGATCGTATCAGATGCATTAATAATCGCTTGGTTAGATAGAAGTAGTATTAGATTCGGCTGTAATTACAGCTCAAAGCATTGATAGTTTTTCCGTAGGTGGTTCGCCATCCAGGCATTGGGTCACTTTCTAACGTACAGTGACCATTATTGATAAAAGAAAATACTGGGAGCATACACGGTCAGTAGCCAATCAGAAGCTAAGATTTAAAGAGGTGTGCCCTTTATCTCCTTGCACTCCAGTGTGCATTGATGAGCAAATGCATATCTTTTGAAAAGCTCCATTTTTAATTAAAATGAACTGGACAACATAATCTGTACAATGAAAGAATAGACCTCAACCGGTGATGTGATATCTATACAGCGTGAATAGTTTTAAACCCTTTTGCTTAGTTTTTGGAAAAACCTGCTATATAGTTGCACGTTTGATCCTCTTTAGTCACATTTTGTTGCATCCTTCGTATCTGCCCCTTCAGGAGCTAGGGCGGGATCACTTGCCTACATGTAGAATTAAATAATATTATCTTTCTTACTATTTGTAGGATTAGCCGTGCCTCGAGACATTTGAGAGATCCTGTAGTGGGTCCTACATCTAGTAGTGTGCAAGCGTGGTTTAAGCCAATATCATTCTTTTTGTGTCTTCTTTTTTTGCAGATGTTTACCGTTCAGCTCACTTTAGGGGACCAGAACTGGGAGGCCGAAGGGACAAGTATAAAAAAAGCTCAACATGCTGCTGCTGCCAAGGCCCTGGAGGGGACAAAATACCCCAAACCTACAGCCCGCCCATCTCGCGGTGAGATAAAAAACCCAGGTACAGGTTTACAACCCTCCACGGCATGTAAACATGTACTGCTTTATTTTTTTACCTTATTGTTTCCAATTTGAAGTAACACTCCAAGCACCACAACCACTAACGTTCACTTTAGTAGCTTTTATGCCAGTAGTACCCCTGCCCAACTCCCCAATTGTAGGTAGTCAAACCGGTTTTGAAATGGTTTGATTTTTTTTTTAGCCCCCACTAGCTGCCTACAGCTAGGGACAGAGGCTTCCTACAGTGTAATAATACAGTTTGTGTTCCGTTAAAGTTAAACTGGTGAATTTTCATCAGAGGCCGTGTTACAAAATCTGTTTTTATAGTTTATCTGTTGTAAATTTAGTGTTTAATTTGTCAGACTTGGTCCATATTTAAAAAGTTCTCTTTTATTACTACTGAAGGATTCGTTTTTAAATTAAACGCTTACGTTCCTCTTTTCTACGTTTTTTGTTTTCTCCAACATGTTTCCTATTCACTGACTGAGAGATATGTAACATATAAGCTAAGCAAGCAATATGTATTGCTTCCTTCATAGAGAGCTAAAGACTTTCTGTTTAGTTTTGACATGCACCCAGGGGTCGTTGTTTAACTTCCTAATTGCATGTGTTCACCCAGCCAACCCGCTAAAGCATTTACAGTAAGAACCATTATTTGACCTATTTACTATGTCATTTTAGTTGGTTAGAATCTGTATGCAGATCAGAGGTTCATTGGTTTGATGTGAGGTGGTTTATCCAGTTCTGAAAGATGAAAACCAGTCTTCTGAATGCCCGATTGATTTGTGTGCCTATCTTTTCTACAATTTACAGATAGCATAACACCTACCGTGGAGCTGAATGCATTGTGTATGAAACTTGGCCGGAAGCCTATATACAAGCCCCTGGACCCATACACAGGCATCCGTTCGGCTTACAGCTACAACATGAGAGGAGGCGGCTACCCTCCACGGTATGTTACTGAAGGTAACCCATTTGGGGTTTAATGCTTGCTAGGCCCAGCAGGTGTTAGAATTGATTCATAAAAATAAATGATTTAAAATTCTCATGGTACCTTGCCATACGCTGAATCGCCTACAAGGTGTAATTCATCTGGACTTGGCCTTTCTGGTTCAGCTCGGCCTTGCAAATTAAATCCAACATGTACCTGTCTCCAGCTATGTTGAGCACAAAATAAGTGACATGGGTTTTTCGCATTAGTACTTAGTCCTTTTAATGAATGAATTTACTCTGACCACCAGGCCCTGAATAAGATGTAAAAACATGGATTGTACAGGCGTGTGATTAGTGTTTTTTTTGGTTTCTTTCATGTTGGTTATTGCATCTGTTGGTAAAACAAATGCTTCCTACTTAGAATAAAGCTCTAATATATCCCTTTTAATACATCTCTCCAGTGACAGTTTGTAATGTTAATGAGATGTAACTCTGAAGAGGCAAACTGTGCATGATTCTGTGCTGCTAATGGAAAATCTGGATTTCAGAATCCTGTGCAGGTTTGGATTATAAATAAAATCAGAAACTAATCATTTAGCCCTTAAACTGGGAATTGTGGAAAATTGAAAAAGTAATTGCAAAATATTCTATCTTCGCTATATTTAAGTGTATAAATCCTGAATAATGTATAGTTCTTAATGTAGTTAGGTGAAAACAAACACATTATTATAGTGCATTCTCTCTAAAATGTATATTTCCTAAACTCGAAGGTACTTTTACCCGTTTCCGGTCCCACCCATGCTTTATCAAGTTGAGCTCTCTATTGGTGGTCAATTGTTTCACGGCAAAGGAAGGACACGGCAGGCAGCTAAACACGACGCAGCTGCCAGGGCGCTAAAGAGTTTAAAGCATGAGCCGCTTCTTGGCAAACCAGAGGTACGGATTTTATTCAACAGGTAATGAGTTACTAAACCACTGTAATGCAATATTTGGGTTTTATTAACAAGTGGGTCATTTCTACTGATAAAGGTGGATTGTTAGCGTTTAAGTTTACTAAAAATTAACGGTTTCTGCTCCAATAATAACTGAGTTTTATATGTGGTAATATATTTGCCTTATCTACATTTTTACAGAGGAATTATTCTTGTCTAACGGTTGAGTTCTATTTTTTTATATACCCTTTAGCTTAATGGCAGAGTGCCTGATGAGGAGAATCTTAATAAATCTGAAATAAGCCAAGTGTTTGAAATTGCCCTTAAAAGGAATTTACCTGTGAACTTTGAGGTAAGACCTTTAGCTTTCTTTCAGTATGAGAAGTTGTGAGTGTCCTAATCACATACTAATTATATAAGCTTACTGTTTGTTTTTGAAATCTACAAAATACTTTATTGCATTACAAAGTTTTAATAGTTCATCAGTGACCGACCAGTAAAAATGCTTCCTAGAAAATATTGTCTGTGAGAAAATGACAGTGTCTCAGAAAATGTGTTTTCATTTAATTTAACCACAAATAGTGCAAATTTTGTTTTTAGGTTCCTGTTACTCTTGAGATGAAAACTTATTTAACTCTTCCTCGAGAATTCCGCAAAGATTGAAACTTTAAGGCAGATTCATCTGAATTGCAACCCTGTGATTGCTAACCTTTGCACCTCATTCTTTTTTGGACTCCATGTCCCATGATGTCCAGCCAGTGTTTTGGACTGGAAGTGTAGTTTACAAAAGTGCATGGGGTTTAAAGGTTCGCCATTGCTGATATTTTGGAATGTCCTCATTTGGTCAGAGGCCAATTTAAAAAAAGTTACAGCTGTCCTTCTGTGCTGCCTTCCACAGGTCACCAAGGAGTGTGGCCCTCCGCACATGAAGAGCTTTGTAACGAAAGTCTCAGTTGGTGAATTTTATGGGGAAGGGGAAGGGAAAAGCAAAAAAATATCCAAGAAAAATGCTGCTATGGCGGTGCTGGAAGAACTGAAGAAACTTCCGCCGCTACCAACGGTTGAGAAAATGAAGCCAAGAATTAAAAAGAAAACCAAATCAATTGTAAAGGTGAGTAACCACAGGATAGAATGCCTGTATGGGGTGCATTCCACAGTCTAGAAAACCTGAGATAAGTTCAACCTTATATTTCACTACTGAGCGTTGGCTTTTGGAATCCAGCAGAGTGTAATAATGGAATAACACTGCCTGTTTTACCACGATGACTTCGAGTTACATTAGTTCATCTGTCCAGTCACTCACAGTGAATAGGTTAAACTAGGTGCTCTAGAGACCTTGTCATTCTCAAATTGCTGTCTAGAGTATTGTTAATCCCTTTAAAGCGATATTGAACACAGAAAGTTCTAATGTGCATGCAGATGTTTTGTGACATGACTTTTAAAGGGACACTTTAGTCACTAAAGTGTATGGTGTACGGCTTATTGTACGGTATGCAGCTTATTGTATTTGAAGGGAAGTATTCTACTCACCAGAACAGACTTTTTGCCGTAAACCATATCTTTTCAGAGAAAATGCAGTGTTTACATTATAGCCTAGGGATACCTCCACTGGCTATTAGATGTGCTTCCTGGGGCAGTGCTGCACAGTGTGACTGACATTCAGTGTCTCCACCCTCTGCATGGAGACACTGAACGTTCCTCATAGAAATGCATTGGTTCAATATATCTCTATGAGGAGATGCTGATTGGCCAGGGCTGTGTTTGACTTCTGCTGTCTCTGCCCCTGATCTGCCTCCTTGACAGTCTCAGCCAATCCTATAGGGAAGCATTGTGAATGGCTCACAGAATTACTTCTGATGCTGTTAGCCAAGCAGGCAGATCAGGGGCACAGCCAGCAGCTGCAGACTTGAATACAAGTAAGATTTTATTCTAATTAGGGAGGCATGGGGCGGATAAATGGCAGTTTTAACACTATAGCATCAGGAATACATGTTTGTGTTCCTTTAATGGTGAAATATGCTGTGCTTAAAGGAAGCCGTAAGATTAAAGGAATGACAGGCCTTAAACATTATTCTCCACTGCAAGCTACAGTATACCCTAAATCAGGGCTTGACACATTTTGTTTGGAATCTAGGAGCCAGCTAGAAAAGTTAGGAGACAGTTTTTTTTATTTTAAAGGGACACTATAGTCACCAGAACCACTACAGATTAACGTAGTTGCTCTGGTGTCTACAACCTGTCCCTGTAGCCTTTTCAATGTAAACGGTGCATTTTCAGAGAAAAGTCAGTGTTTACATTACTGCCTAGTAACACCTCTAGTGACAGTCACTCAGAAGGCCACTGGAGAGTCCTGTGTCAGTGCTCTGCATGGAGGCGCTGAATGTTACCCATACAGAACATGCACAATATTCTCCCAATGCTTTTCTATGAGAAAGTATTGGCTTAGATGAGATCATAAAGATTAATTAACTTGGCTATGGAGGCAGGACAAGCCACGGCAAAACTAGCATGGCGTGGGGAAAAAGGTGAGTAAAAATACCAGTCATGTGATCAGAGGTACCTAAACAGACACACACTCTCTGACAGACACACTGGCAAACATACACAAACAATAGCACACACTGACAGAGACATACATACATACACACATTTTCTCACACACTCACAAATTTGGGAGAGCTGAGTGGACTTTCCCTGGGGTCCAGCGTGCGATTGAGCAGTAATCTACCTGCAGCTCCTCTCTGCTCCCTGTAGTGATGCTGGGGCCGGAATGACGTCATCATTAAACAGCGTGAGGGAGCATAGTAGATCGTTGCTCCCTCCCGCACTGCATCAGCCGGCCGTCTCCATAAATCCCTGGGTGGCCGGCTACAACTCTCCTTGAACCGTCAATCTCCATAAAGCTCAGGGCTCCATTATTTGCCCAGCCGGCCGCTATAGGAAGAAGGTTGACAAATTCAAGGCACCAGGTCGAAATTTCTAGTCGCCATGGCGACCTGTCGCCTGGGATTTGTTGAGCCCTACCTTCTCCAATGGCTGCAGAATGGAAATCCAAGCTTAATGAAGCAGTTTTGGTATATAGACCATGTGCCCCTCCAGTCTTGCTGCTCAATTCTTTGCCATTTATGAGTTAGAATACGGTTTTTGTTTATACAGCACTAGACACACCTCCCCTGATTGTGACTGACACAATGTACATGAAAGCATGATTTCATTTTCACGTCAGATGTGACGGCACTGTGTGTTTACTTTGGAAGTTTTTGTCTCGAGCTGTTTTACTTGACCTTTTAATCACACACAGGAAATAAGAAATTCTAAATTAAACAGACTGCAATAAAGGAAGTTTTAGATCTCTTTAAACAGGAAGTTTGTAGGGAGACTGTGGAGTTAATGTGCAGGGGAGGAGTTACTAGGGCCGCATGAACAAAATGAATGGAGCAGTTAGACTGCAGGGGTATGATCTATACACCCAAACCTATTTGTTAAGCTAAAGTTGTTTTGTTGCTTATAGTGTCCCTTTAAAAGAGGACGTGATAGGGTTAGGAACACAAACATGTATTCCTAACCCTCTAATGTTAAAAACTCATTTAGTGTAGTTGTTGTGATTATAGTTTCCTTTTAAGGTGTAACTAGATTTCTCAACTGTAGTCTACCAGGCTTCATAACATTCAAAGTCAGTCAGATAGAATTGTGTAGAAATGTAGATTCCAATAAAGCAATTCCTTCTCGTTGTAAAATGCAGTGATAATTTGTTTTGTCAGAGTTTGACTAGCAGAAAATAGGTGCATTCATAGCATTTGTATTTAAAAAATTTATTTTTTTAGCTTTCTTAAAAGTAACATTTCATGCACTGTAATTGCAGTGGTTATAGTGACTGGAGTCTCCTAGCTCCGTCAATTCATTCAGCATTAAATCTTGTAATCATGGGTCCCTAGCATGGCATCCCCTGTGTGCTGCTTGTACTAGTGAGGAGCATTAGTCTGAGCAGCAATCCATGACTGTAATTGGCTGAGTGTTTCATCTGATAGCATTCATCCTATCACAGTCCTGGCATGAATCCGTATGGCTGGAAGGGGGAAAATGGTTTAACCCTGAAAGGAGCGCACCAGAGGACTCAGAGTGTTAGAACCAATTTAAAGAGAGGAAATGCTTATAGAGCCTACAGTGTGGCTATAATGTCCTGAATAACATACATGTGGTTTGCAATTCAGAATCATATTGTTTTGTGGTTTCTGTTTGTTTTTTCCTGTGAAATCTCATTTGGGCTGCTTTCCAGAGTACGAAGATGTAACGGTTATTTTGTTTTTAATCTTGCAGCCCCCAACAAGCCCGGAGTATGGTCAAGGAATGAATCCCATCAGTAGACTAGCTCAAATTCAACAAGCAAAAAAAGATAAAGAACCAGAATATGTGCTAATCACAGAGAAGGGACTCCCGAGGCGCCGGGAGTTTGTCATGCAGGTGTGTTCTTGTCCACAAGCTTTTCGTGGCTTTTTACTGTGTTACACCATCACTCCACACTCCCTTCTTATGTTTCTGGAGCGAACGAATGCGAATACATTGTGGCTCGGTTTTTCCGTTTGCTTGGCAGAGACTGTACCGAGCATAGGCATGTGTGTGACATCTTGCATGCAGACTTGTTTCAATAATTATATTCTCCTAAACAAAGCAACTGGAAGACCAGAATGTGCTGCAAAATCCCAAGAACATCCTGAATAAGGTTGAGATGACTTGGTAGAAGATCAGAGCCCATAGATTTTTATATTTAATCTGTTTACCATCCAATTGTTTTCTTTCTTTCTATCAACAGGTCAAAGTTGGATCTCAAACTGCAGAAGGCTCAGGCACCAATAAGAAAGTAGCTAAACGTAATGCTGCGGAAAATATGTTGGAGAAGTTAGGCTTCAAAGTCCCACCTCCTCCCCCGAAATCTGCCATTAAAACAGATGAAAAGGTTAGTTGGGCATTATGTTTGTATGGCATAGTTTTCACTGCCCCTAGTTTACTTAAATGGTAATATCATACAAATGCTGACCCTACTAGTGAGACATGTGTAACATATTCTGTGAACAAAGAAAAATCTCCAGTACGTTAAAAAGTAAAATCTTTATTCAGTTAAATTGAAATCCCTAAGAAATAAATCCAACACACTGCAGTCATGGATGCTATAGAGCGCCATTTACTGTGCGCCGTGTCTTCCTAACGTGGCCATGGTCTTACTAACGCGACCGTGGTCTCACTGTACGCCGGGTCTTGCTAACGCGGCCGCGGTCTCACTGTACGCTGGGTCTTACTAACGCGGCCGTGGTCTCACTGTACGCCGGGTCTTACTAACGCGGCCGTGGTCTCACTGTACGCCGGGTCTTCCTAACGTGGCCGTGGTCTCACTGTGCGCCGGGCCTTACTAACGCGGCCGTGGTCTCACTGTACGCCGGGCCTTACTAACGCGGCCGTGGTCTCACTGTACGCTGGGTCTTACTAATGCGGCTGTGGTCTCGCTGTATGGCATGTCCTACTAACGCGACCGTGGTCTCACTGTACACCGGGCCTTACTAACGCGGCCGTGGTCTCACTGTACGCCGGGCCTTACTAACGCGGCCGTGGTCTCACTGTACGCCGGGCCTTGCTAACGCGGCCGTGGTCTCACTGTACGCCGGGTCTTGCTAACGCGGCCGTGGTCTCACTGTACGCCGGGTCTTGCTAACGCGTCCGTGGTCTCACTGTACGCTGGGTCTTACTAATGCGGCTGTGGTCTCGCTGTATGCCATGTCCTACTAACGCGGCCGTGGTCTCACTGTACGCCGGGTCTTGCTAACGCGGCCGTGGTCTCACTGTACGCTGGGTCTTACTAATGCGGCTGTGGTCTCGCTGTATGCCATGTCCTACTAACGCGGCCGTGGTCTCACTGTACACCGGGTCTTACTAATGCTGTTGTGGTCTCGCTGTATGCCGTGTCTTACTAGTGCGGCCATAGTCTCGCTGTACGCCGTGTCTTACTAGTGCGGCCGTGGTCTCGCTGTACGCCGTGTCTTACTAGTGCGGCCGTGGTCTCGCTGTACGCCGTGTCTTACTAGTGCGGCCGTGGTCTCGCTGTACGCCGTGTCTTACTAATGCGGCCGTGGTCTCGCTGTACGCCGTGTCTTACTAATGTGGCCGTGGTCTAGCTGTACGCCGTGTCTTACTAATGTGGCCGTGGTCTAGCTGTACGCCGTGTCTTACTAGTGCGGCCGTGGTCTCGCTGTACGCCGTGTCTTACTAGTGCGGCCATGGTCTCACTATACGCCGTGTCTTACTAGTGCGGCCGTAGTCTCGCTGTACGCCGTGTCTTGCTAATCTAAAGCAGTGTGACAGTCCGCTCCAGCCAAGGCTCTGTTCAGACAACTATGATTTAAAAGGGGGGGGGTGGAGGGTTAGAAACTGTACAATGGGTTTACTTGAAGCTTTTGTTGCAGGCACCCATGAAGAAACCTGGAGATGTAAGGAAAGTAACTTTTTATGAGCCGGGATCTGGAGAAGAAGTCAATCGTAAGTTTTGAGGTTTTATCATTCATTGTTTTTGTTTTTAAAATCTTTTTTATTTCTCACAGGGTCTAAAGAATAAGCTTTTAAGTTGAAATTATTTGTACAATCTTGTTTTTTGTTTATTTTAATGCAAAACTCTGATATACATTTTCTATAGCTAAAGGCATTGTGTCCTAGCGCAAACTGCGGGTTGCCATTAGTTTGTCACGTTATGTTGGTTTATGATTCATGGGTCGTATTCCAGCTGCATTCTGATTGGCTGAATGCTTCGAGCAGCAAATCAGAATACAGCTATTATTTCAAACTGCTAAGTTTTTGCTTAAACTTCCTCTCTACAGCATTTTTCTGCACATGACTTTTTGCAGCAGTAATAAACAAAAATCATCATAACGTGATTTGTTTTTCGATTTTGTTTTTCTGAAGATAACAAGGATGAAGAGTTCCGGATGTCCTATCACAGCCATCAGCAGCTCCCCGCTGGGATACTACCCATGGTTCCAGAAGTTGCCCAAGCTGTTGGGGTTAATAAAGTACTTCACACCAAAGATTTCAATAGGGTGGCCCCCAACCCAGTGAATGCAACAGTGACTGCCATGATTGCAAGAGAGCTCCTGTACGCCCGCACCTCCCCCACCGCAGAAACCATCTTAAAGAATAAGAACTCTCCCTTACCCCATAGTCCACTAACCAGGCCCTCTGAGCAGCTAGCATATCTATCCAATGTCCAAGAAATACAGGTAAATCACTGTATAGAGAACACGCAAATGTGACTACACTGGTTTCTGGGTTTGGCTGAACATCTTGGGAAATGCTACCAAATCATGTATTGCCAAGAATTTCAGTCGTCGTATTCGAGCCCCAAGCTTACATTTTATCTTGACCTTTTAAGTATCTGGTATTTACAAATTACCTAAATAAGCAGATTATTTGTATCTAGAAAGTACTATGCAAATGGCATTGCTTAATGTCAACACATCAATATTTATGCTGATCTTCGTTTAATAGACAGTCTAAAATTAGTTTTGTAATTTAGCAGAAAGAGCAGAATGCAATAATTATTTTATTTGGCACTTTAGAAACTTGCACAGGAGGGCTTGGGTCATGATTGTGTACCTCTGCCTTCCTTATATATACATCACTGGGCGGGAAGGGTATACGGGTGAAGACCGTAGTTTGTCCTGAGACAGCTTTCGACCCTTAAAGGATATAAACATGTACTCCCTGCCCCCTTTTCTCCCTCGCAGAGACGGTTTTGCCATGGCTGTCCCCGTCTCCATGGCTGAGTTCATCAGTCTTGATGATTTCAGCAAGTCCAATGCTTTCCCATTTGGAAACCATTGAGAGGCTATTCCGCATACGAGCAAAACACTGCTTTGCGCCAATCTGCATCTCTGTGGGGAAAGTTTAGCGTCTCCATGAAGAGCGTGGAAACGCTGAACGCCAGTGTTGCGCACTGTGCAGCACTGAGAAGGGAAATTATCTAGTGGCCATCTGAGTGACTGCATCTAGAGGTGTTCCTAAGCCAGCAGTATAAAAAGGCATTGTTTACATTGAAAGGTCTGCAGGGACAGGATATAGACACCAGAACCAGTACATCAAGCTGTATACTGCACATTAAGCTGTATACTGCACATTAAGCTGTATACTGCACATTAAGCTGTATACTGCACATTAAGCTGTATACTGCACATTAAGCTGTATACTCCACATTAAGCTGTATACTCCACATTAAGCTGTATACTCCACATTAAGCTGTATACTGTACATCGAGCTGTAGTGGTTCTGGTGACTATAGTGTGCCTTTAATCGTTCCCCCTCTTCCTGCAGCCTCTCCTTCCCCAACCAGGCAGTCAGCCCAATTGGGGAACTTCGTAGGTTTGGATAAATCTGCTTTGAGCCCCCTTACCCATCAATGTAGGTTACAAACTTAATCTCTGATCCAACATATAGATAAACTGTAAACACTGGGAGAGATGCTTTGCCAACTTACTAGCCGGTAAGTGGCCGTCACAATGAGATTGTTATACGTGAAATGTACTGGCTCTCTGTGTTTACTGTTACCCACCAGTTGGCTCTGTCACTACTAGTGTGTACTACTATAAAATCTCCCATGTGACTTAATGTACGGAATTATTGGAGATTGCTGTTAATGACAGTCGCACCGGTGAGGTAGACGGCTAGTGATAATTACTAAAAGCCCAGTATCACACTTTCAATGCTGTAACTACTAGTGGAATCTTTACATGGGGCTAGAGGCTTAGAACTTCACTTTTGGAGCCCTCTGTAATTATTTCAAATAAAATCGTGTGTTCACATAGGATAGGCTGGTTAAGCATCCTGGGAGCTGTAGTTCTAGGATGCTGAGGATAGCTGTGTGGAAACACAACTTTTTCTTGTAAGGATATGGTTTTGCTGATTGTCGATTCCTCCTAATTGTGTGCTTTATTCCTAGGTCGAGTATAAAGATTTCCCCAAGAACAATAAAAATGAGTTTGTGTCACTAATAAACTGTTCCTCTCAACCTCCACTAATCAGTCACGGGATTGGGAAAGACGTGGAATCTTGTCATGATATGGTAAAGTTCCCCTCATTGTTGTGTCATATAACGCTTTTATCATTTATGTCTAAGGTGCTGAAATAGTGATCTGGTGCTGAAACTGGCCAAAATCTCTGAAGCCATTCTGCTGCTGTGATTTTATATATCTTCTGTACAAGATGGAATTTCAAAGAAATTCTAGTGAAACAAATTATCTTCTGGAAGACCAATAGAGGCAGATGTAGATAAATGTTCTTTATAGTATAAACAAAGCCCAGTTAAGATGGGATGGACTTGACTGGCTTAATGTTTGGTATTTTTTGTCACATCTGACTTAATGGATTCACTGTAACTCCCAGTGCTCTCTGGCTGTTTATAGAATTGGGTATTAGTCATGTTTTAGATTGTTTAGACCCCTGCCATCCAGGATTATTTAATAAGAAATGCCAAAGGCTGTTATTTCGATTGAATGATCTGACCTTTTATAGAAACGAGAGTCCCACAAAACAGACAGAATTACCTTTTAGATAAATATGCCGCGTCTTCAGGTTATGACGCACGGAGTTAAATGTTCTCATGTAGATCATTAAATTTGCGTTTTGTAGAAGAATATCACCAAAACACATGGTAATACATTTTATTATGACGGATTTTGTGTAAACAAGGCTCTGTTGATATATTAAAAATGTGTTTGTGTCTGCATGTATGTATTCTTTATTAATAATTTGTGACTATTTGTGCAGTTTTCCCAGAAAGTGTTTAAAATCCCATCAGTGCTCAGTTAAAGATGGTTTATGGGCTGTAATTTTTCATCTAAAACGTGGCCTTTGGAGAAATCTGTCGTGCTGCCATTTTGACTGATCTTCAGTCACAATCATTTTTTTTATCCTACCCAAGAGCTCTCTCGCTGGCTGCTGCTGCACATTTTACAGATGTCACCTCTGAGCTAGCGGCTTTTGCTGTGGAATTGTCTGTTCTTGGCCAACCCTACCAGCAATTGCGCAGTCCTTTTGTTTTTTTTGTAAGGATGAAAGAAAGTTGCCTGGCTTTACACCACTAGATATGTGATGACAAGTGGCATTATCGCTCTGTAAATGCAAGGGACAGCAATCTTGGGTCAGATAACAGACCATTCAAAACAAAGATCTCTCAGAATGGCTGTGGACACGGGGAGGGATAGAATTTATTTAAAATAAAACTCTAGCATTTTAAAGCAGAAACAAAATGAAAGTCAGTGCTTCAGACTTTAAAAAAAAAAATGGAAAGCAAAAGTTTTCTTTTAACATCATCTTTGGTCAGAAGCAATGCTTATTCGAAGATCGTGCAGGTAAGAGATACAGAAAGAAGCCATGGTAAAAATATTGCAAGGAGCAATGATTTCTTAATTCTGATATCATGCATTTAAATAAAGCATCCTGTGCCGGTTTAGTCTGGTCAAACTGGACTTAATCATCGGTCAGATAATTGACACTTCTGGCCAAAGAGGACTTAAAGATGGCTGCTTCCAGTGCACAGACAATGTCTTTAAATGCAATGAAAAGAGCTGTTTACTAAAATGTATGCATTAAAAACAATACATTGAGATTATTTTATGTAAGGTAAAAAGAGTAGCTGTATTATATTTCATTAGATTCACCATGTGCTCATGTATTACTTTATTATGTTTATGAAGGCTGCATTGAACATCTTGAAGTTGCTGTCTGAGTTGGACCAACAATCTACAGAGATGCCAAGGACAGGAAATGGACCAATGTCTGTGTGAGTTCCTCTCCTTTTTTACACCGTGTAATAGAAAGATGGGAATTTAAGAGCTGTGTCTGCTTTGTTTGAATGAAGACCACGGTAACATGTCATACAGGGTGCCTTACATCTTTCACTCGCTAAGGGGCACTCACATTGAAAGAGACCCAGAACAGCCCATGTGATGGCTCAGCTGGTTAATACTCTTCCTGTGTTTAGCACTGGAACTACACAATTGCAGTGACCTGAAGGTAAACACCTTTCCACAGTTAAGAAGAAGAAACTATATGTAGGAAAGTGTCTCTAATAATCTCATGTGTTGAGCAGAGAGGGCACCTGCCCTTCCTCTGGTATAGTTCTACCATGGGAATTCTACATAAAATGTGCAGGGTTTTTCTGTAGGGGAAAATATTTTACTTGTCTGTCTTGTCTCTTCATGAGATCTAGCCGTTTTGCTGATCAGAGAAGGGATATTCAGTGCTGTATTAGGAGACTAAAAATCTGCTCTCTCATAGCATGTTGTGTGTATGGACAGGACACATGCTAACTGTGCATTATGAAAAGGGCCTCAAATGATTTCTCTGCTTTTTGTATATAGATATTATTTGATATTTATATAGTGCCAGCATATTCTGTTGTACAATAGACAAATAATGAACACATACGATAACAAAAACAGCAGAGGACACTGTGTGCTTACAATCTAGCAACTGCAGTACTTTTATAAAAAAGTGTTTAGCAAGATAACATGTGAACTGACAATCTAAAGCTATATATGGGGAGTTGACACGTAATGTTGCAGCAATGCCCAGAGAGCAGGGGAAATATGCAAACACAGTGTAGTATGATGTCTACGTGTTCGGTTTTATCCTACTTTTGTTTGCCTTCATCCTGTTTTGAATAAATGTTGTTCCAACATTTTTCTTTTTTTTTTTTTTTTTTAAACAAAGTGTTTGGTAGTGAAAGAATTAACGTAATAGAGAAATTAACAGGGGAAATAAAGAACAAAACAAACTCTATGCAAGATCTTTTAATAATATGGCACACCTTGCATCTAAATGATTTGATATGTAAGTAAATATCTGCCTCGGTTTAATGTAAAGATCTCTCCTGCAGATGTGTGAAGGCAGAAATTGAAAATGACACTCTCCTCAAAACGGCTAACTCAAACATGTTGGGACAAACACTGGACAGTACTGCCTGAAACCCAAACGAAGATCTCCAACAGCCTGAAAGCACCATAGAAAATCAAACTCTCTCGTAGTCTGACCGTTTTATTGCCGAATGCTACCACTGAGCACAAGTCATGGGTGACCCCTGGCTCCCTAACTCTTGTTTGACAACACCCCCCACCACTCATTTCACTCACTGAAGGATGTTCTTGTCCTACAGGTAGGGCATGGGTGTCCAATTGCGGCCCTATAGCTCCCATAATTTTTAGCCACTCTAAGATTGTAATATAGTTGGAGCGTCGCAGTTAGTCTTGCAGGAGTTAGAAGAGCTGCAGACTTGTCATCTGTAATCAATTATAGCAGTGGTTAAATTATAAAATTATTTTTTACTTGTGTATACTTGATAATTTTAGTTTTTGAGTTTCTTAATTGTACCCACATTGTTCAATTTAGAAACTTTTGATACATTTCATTCTTTGAAAGATCATATCCTGATGTAGTCATATATACAATACGTATGTAATTTTTATTTATTTTTACTTTACTTTTTTTTTTTGACAATTCGTGAATGTTAGTTCACTTATGTAATGTGTGCCCTCCATTAAAAAAAAATATATATAATAAAATTCTGTCTGACAAATAGAGGATTAAATATCCAATAAAATATTAAAATAACTTTTTTTTCCCCTTTTAGTAGTTGTAGACAGTATTGAATAATTAGAATTTTTTATTTTATTTAATTTTTTGCTTTTTTTATATATATATATTTTGTGTGTGCATTGAAATGTAACATTTGTGAGGCACACAAGCTATATCACTGCATTTTGGGGTATGATCTCAAAAGTATTTATCAACTGCAGATTTGATTTTCCTTGAGTGCTTTTAAGATGTTTAATTACATATCCATGTAGGGCTGAGAAAAATGACTCTGTTTATATATAAACTGTATTACTATAGATGTTGTGTTATTGCGCGTAGAAATGCGTGCAGTAAATATTCGCATATGGTCCGTTCAAGCACGATCGCTTTGCAAGTTAAGTACTGCTTCAGTTCATTGTTTACGCTGGAATTTTTTCTCCCCATGGAATGTAAGTCAAACGTAGTGTTTGTCACAATAACGTAAAAGGAAAAAAAAATACATTAAAAAAAATATATAAATCAAACTACTCCTTGAGAGCCTGCGTCTCTTTTTCAAATGTACGAAAAAAGTGTAGAGTTTGGTAAATAAAACAGCCGGGGCTTGGCAGGTAATGTGTCTCTACTCTTTTGGTGCATTGTTCTGATTCATCAAAGTGCTGTGTCGGTGTCTGTCACATCTGGCTTTAGTGAATGAAAGGGGGAGCTTAAAATCTGGTTAGTTTCTACACAAATCTTAAAAGGGCTTTATATACATGTTGCTTTTAGACCACATTGAAAGGTATAGTTAACCAGCTGCTGTGTGCCTCTTACAATGTATTAGGATTAAACTTAGATTTTGGGATTTGCAGTATATGCTATATGCTTGTAACATGTTCTGGGTACAAATCACTTTAATGTCATACATTTATATGAATAAATGTATGTACTAGTTACTGCTTCTCTGATATGTTAGTGGCACTGTTTTAAGACATACAGGATTCCTTAAAAGGCACTCTACGCACCATTATGGGATGCTTATATCAGTTTTGGCTGTAAAGTAATACGGCGGGCACACACGCCACATACGCACAACTTGGACTTATCTCTCTTCTTCCTGGGACCGAGAAAGGGAGCTGTATATGCGTGGTGTGGGCCCTGTAACTGGATTCATTGGCAAGTGACGTGTACATATACGAACTGCTTACATTCCAAATAACTGTCGGAACATATAATAATGAAAGGGGACACTTCAGACTACTTTCAAAACACTTTAATATGTAAGGTGAATTAATTGGATGAAATGTCCTGAATTAGCTGTTATTTGAAAGGATCTTGATATATTTGAGTGTCCTCTCTGCAGTGTTAAAATACTGCTACATTTTTTGTTTTTATACACAAGAAATCTGTGTATTAAGATAAAACAGTGTGTCTCTGTGTAGTCTTGCTTTGGTGAGGTTGCTTCAGAGACCTGCCTGAGATGACGTTATCAAGGTTAATTGTTTCTTGGGGTCTGGTACACTGAATTTGAGTCTTGAGAGGCATTTGTTGGTTTCATTTGGAGGAACTCATCCTTGATCCGGCTTCCATCTTATCCGAAGTTCTTTCACTCTGCAAACAAAACGGTTCTGAGAGGTTGATGGGTTTAAATTAATGGCAAGGTCACGTATTCCACCAACCAATAAGGAATATCCGTTTCTCCTTTACTTGTAATTGAAAGTAATAAAACAGACTCACTGAACACATATGAAGGATTGAGGGTAAACCATAGCTGAACACCTTATTGTCCTTCTTTACCAAAGCCAGATCCCGACGTGGGATGGTACAGGTTGCTGGAACAGCAAACACCTAAAGTGTGACAATATATTTCCCTTTCAATTTTGTTGTGACCACAGAGGTTGACTAGAATATAGCACACCAATTCTAATCTCCGCTTTCTCTCTGTGCTTTATCGTCTAACTGGGAGGTATATAAAGGTTTGCGAGTCCCAGGCCTCTCAGGCTCCCCCTCCTCCATAACACGCTTGCACAATTTGACCAAGCATTCACTGGCTGAGAGCATCACAGCGCTGCTAACGTACAATAAGAACATGAAGACTGAGTGACTGGGGGGCCCAGGTAAGTATCACAATGTGACCTGATGCAAGGGGACTCCTGGTACTATAATCACTACTGTGGGCTGTTCTGATGCTTCCAATGCCCATTTAAGTTCCTTTGTCACGTTATAGAATCTACTCACTCTTAACATAGACAATCCAAGCTTTTCTTAGTGGTGAAAATCTAAAATTGTTTTGCAAATCTAAATGTGAAAATTAAAGTAGAATTCTTATTTCACTTCGTGGAAGTAATTACACAGAAACGTAGGTAGAGGGGGAATGTCACACGTGTTACCAAAGACTTGTACATGGTGGCAGTGTAAATATGAGCTGATCACTAATGTATGTTATTAAACCTGACAAATCCAGAATTAGAAAATAAAACTGGCTGGAATTGTGTTTATTATAAGAAAACCTCTAAATCTGTAGGCTTTTTTGTTTTATCATGAGACCTATGAAAGAACAGTTTTTCGTATTTATTCAGTAGTTTTTTTAATTCACTACTTCTATGATTTGTTTAGTTTTTTTCCCCCATGAACAAATACTTACATTTGTAACCAGAAACTTGTGAAATAGTAGCTGGACTTCCCATGGCACAACACTGAAAAAAGAAAGAAAAAAAAATCCCTTTAAGTTTCCTTAAATGCTGTAATTTAGATGACCGTACAGCGCTGGCGCCTGCGTTTACAGCCGGACTTACCTCAATCACTTCTACTCATTAGACGTTGATTTGTAGTGAATCGAATTGCAATCACACATTATCACAGCTTGGCTTTTTTTATCCTGAATGTTGCAATGTATATTCTAACTCCTGCAGTTGGTGTTTACTGGATGTGCTGGAGCAGGCAACCTATGACACTCCAGATGTTATGGGCTACATCTCCCAAAATGCTCTGACATATATAGTGCTGGCAAAGCAGCAAAGGATATGGAGTGCCCCAGGTAACCCTGCGTAGTGTCCAGAATTCAGAATGTGTTTGGTCTCCTAATGGTATGAAGGCATCTACTGTGTATTCTGCAGAGATCAGCACAAACTATTGTATCATTAAACTTAAAGAAATATATACTTAACTGCTTGAGGATGGCCACGATGTAAAGCAGTCTGGGCATGAATACTGTGTGCTGATCAGTCACGACGCCGGTAACCGCTTTTTTCACACCATGTTCTGTGCACATTGATGAAACCAGGAGTTCGATATCTTGTCTAGTAAGAAATGAGCATACAGCGTACAAGTGTTAGATTTACAGCTGCCAAAGTAATATCACTTTACGTTACATGTTTTGGAAAACACAAAGATGTCTGGGAGAAATTAATTTTTTTTTTAACTGGCACCATTCTTGACATCTCCTATCCCCCATTATAAAATAAGTAAAAATTGGTACACTTACCGAATTCTGATCCCACTAAATGATCCTGAGTTGCTTTTATACGGGCATACAAGAGTTGTCTTTACATTGTCTATGCTTCTGGACTTCAACAGATGGCTGAGAGCTTCATGAAACCCAACAGAGGCAAATTGGCTAGCACAGTACCCCTTTAAAAGGACAAAAAAAAGTCTTAGAAGACATTCATTGTCTGTTTAAATAGCACTGCTTCCATTCACTGAGGGAGACTTGAGTTGGTGATAAAGATCTGGCAAATGCATGCCAACATTCAGGATTTTGGCATCCCCTTGTTCTGATGGGCATACTACGTGAGTTGGTCTGCATGGAGAATTGGCTTAGTAATCCTTGACTGAGGTCATTGCCAATGATGGTTAGTAGAGCCTGGGCAAGGAACAGATTATGTGTATCAAATAGTAAATGGAGAGCCCTTTGATAGGAAATCAGCGGCAAGTGGAATGTATTAATGAGCCCATGTAGTGATGGATTTAAAAGTTTGCAGAGTAATATTTCAGGTCTATATGTGGGGTGTTAGAAAACTGTTTTATATACGGTAATACATAGTGCTGGTAGTCAAACTGCAAATGTGGTGATGTTCGGTGCAATATATTTAGGGTTTTTTTTCAATTATTCCGTCTGTTGTCGACTAAAGACCGTATCGTACCTACACCATTAAAAGTTACTTTGCACGTTTTTTCTTTTCCATAAGGAATACAAAATGAGTGTGCATGATGATAACGACATACAATCCTAATTACTCGTTTGGCACACTTTGGGGCGAAAGACAGGTGTATAGAGTGCAATGTGCTAAGGATTTTATAACCAATCCACCCAACCTATTAGGGGCAGCCAAATACTGGAGAGATTTATCACAGTGTTCTGTTTCACAATATGTAAACGTTTCTCTTAAGTCCATTAGTATCCATGACAATTTATCCACTTATAAAACTATGCTTTACTTTTCAGATCACTGCACTTTGTTAAATCTCTTTGGAGAAAATAAGTGCAAGTTAACTGCTGTTTGTAAGACTTTGGGTTTATTTATTAAATTGTGGTTTCTGATGAAATGGCAACAGAATTGCAGATATGAAACCAAAATATACAATATTTAAAAAGTGATAGTATATTTATTTCCAGTATTTTATTTGTGACCTAAGTTATGTTTGTGGTTTTTTTGTTTTGTTTTTTGGTCTTGGAATATGTTATCAAATACAAATTGTAAAACCTGCCAGTGATATTCATTGTTCAGCATCGTGACTTAATGGACACGTTTTCTTGTATTTTGATCGAGCTGGGTCAGTCAACAAAACAAACAGAAACATTCTCTAAACAATGGGGCTCGGCCGATGGATTCAGCGGGCCTGCCTGACAATGTTTTGATACAATAGTTCTTGGACAGAGAGTGTATACAATGGTGTCAACTCAAAGTAAGACCGGAATGCCAAATCTGCACTCAACAAAGTCACAGGCCAGGCTGACCAATCAGATGATACCTGGTCCGATAAAAGTGAACTTTTATTCCCTGTGCAACAGCGCCGTCTTCTGCTGAATCAGGAAATTCCATGATGTGCATTATGAGCGCCACGACTAGCTGAGACGGTCTCTAAGGTGTACCTATCATTATTTTGAGAAATAAAATGATCAGCAACACATGCCCTCTGTATATTCTGCCATGAAGGCAACGTCTTTAGTACAAAATCCAAGATAATGTGACGGTAGAATCTGTCTAACAAACATGAACTCGCACGTTAGTTAATCGTGCATCCTGTAGGACGGGCCTGGACGTATCCCACCACTCCGGGATTAATAAAGGCAAAGTTATTACTGCAAAGTTTTTTGTTTTTTTCTTCCTGTAGTAGTTGCTAGTGACGACTCGGAAATAAGGCATTATCGCGCTCACTGCAAGATATCTATAGCTGTTCCTGCAGGATTCTCCACAGACGACATTGTTGCGCATGAGAAATTACAGCACTGATGTGGGCTCCTGACGGACGTTGCACCAGGACTTTGTTTTTTACTGTATGTATTGGAGCTGATGTGTACTGTGATCGTTGCTGCCGCCCAGGAGTAATGGGAGTGAGCGCAGGACTTATCATTTTGTATTTATATTCCCTTTTTGTATCACACAGCCTTGTTACAATGTTGCCACCCATCCCTGTTCCCTATTAAGGGTTAATAAGTTATATTGGGGTGTATATAAAAAAATACCTCTTTCTGTCTTAGTAGAGATATCTTTGCCAGAAGCTCAAGGAAGCAAGGTGAAAGGTTAGTGTAGGGCCAGTGTAGGGGGGCTGCCTTGATGTTGGCAGGCGGGTATTCCCTCCAGTGGCCATTGGAGTAATTAAATGACCTCCATTTGTTTAAATACACATAGGGATTTAGGAGAGCGCGCAGGTAACTTTTTCTTTGGTTTTTACTGTAGCACCAGGAGCTGAAGTAGGAAGATGGCAGTGCCCGCAGGGACAACATCAGGTAAGTATAACTCATAGCTACACCGTAGGGTGTGTAAAACACACAAGGACCCCCGAAGGTGACAGAGTTGCTTTAAATAATTTCTTGACAAACCTGGTATTAAAGGGGGCTATTTGTCAATGGATTAAAAACCACAGCATCTAACCCTTCACTCTCAGGAAATCAGGCGATCACACTAACCTCTAATCAGGCGATTATACTAACCTCCATGTTCGCTGCTGCCACAAGACCCAGGTAGCTGGCTACTGTAACAATGTGCCCCTTGTTCATTGTGATCATCCTAGGGAGGAAAGCCTTTACAGTCTGCAGGGAAATCAGTGTCTTAGTGAATAGCACTATACCATGCACAAATTATACTATACCATACACATATACTATACCATGCACAAATTATACTATACCATACACATATACTATACCATGCACAAATTATACTATACCATACACATATACTATACCATGCACGAATTATACTATACCAAGAACAAATTATACTATATCATGCACAAAATATACTATATAATGAACGTACGTCATGCACAAATTATAATATACCATGAACGAATTATACTATATCATGCACAAATTATACTATAAAATAAAGAGAGAGAGTAAGCGCTTAATAACAAAATGGGGCAGCGACCCTTTAATGAAGAACCCTTTAATCAAGAACCCTTAGAGTACAACAATAATAAAAACAAAGATAAGGGCTGCTCCAAATAGACCAATAAAATATATAACAATGATATATGGAGGTAATCCAAAATAAAAGGTCTTAGCTGAACAGATCTTCCTTAGATTGAAAACAGTCTATAAAGTGCTTGGTCAGGAACAATGTCCATTACACTCCATTTTAATGCTGATGCTTAATGATATTATTGGCCTAGCATGTTCATAATATAAAACTGTGCCTGTTCCCTAAATGTCCCGCATGTTAAGCGAGGAGATACGCCTGAGGACTGCTATCGGGGCACCTTAAGCCTGTTTATACTATTTCTGTGCACATTAAAAATTTCAAAAAATAGGGGGCGGGGCCGGACCGCCGACGGGATCAGACGTGCTCTGTCTGAGCTCCCGCTTTGGGGCCGGAAAATCGGCGCAAACTGGAGGCAAAATCTTTCCAGCAACCCTCAACGGAGACTAAACTGAGCCCCAGATCCTGGGGTACGAGGAGAAACCCCTCAAGATCCTGTCCGGCGCCTACAGTAACCCGAAAAAGGCCCGAGGCGTGCTGGAGCTTGAGCCGGAATGAGACGGCCGGCCTCCCCCCCCCCCTCTGGACCGGGGGGGTCATCCCGGTCTACATAATCAACTGCTATTACGCCAAGCTGGGCAGAAAACAATCACCCTGCTGGGAAACACTCACCGACAGCACCCTCCCAAGATGGCCGCCGCATGCCAGCCACAAGTGCGAACTACCCACAGGATGGAACTTGCACACAGACGAAACCATCCAGCGCCATCTGACCACCACAGTAATCATCTCCAGGGATGTGTCGGCTCACTACACTGGGCTAAACAAGGTGATGTTTGCAGCATATATATTTGGTGGAAAAACTCCTTTGTGCCTGAGGAAAGCACAGTCACTCTCCTGAGGCCCACCCTATCCCCCCTGGAGGCAACTACAGTAGCTGCAACTGCATCCACGCTTCTCCTGTGCGACACAGCACACCACTTACCACCTCAAGGTGCACCCTTTCCCAGACGGACAAGCAACCTTCAGAGCAAGCACACTGCCAGCACTGGGTATTGATTAAACAAACCCACGTAGGTCCTCTATTGTCTAATTTGAATGTGTTACATGATTGTGATGCAGCTCACCATATGCAAAGACTCCAAGAACTCTGCCATAATCTTGAGCATTCAGGACTTTATAAGATCCAGTAGCTAAATGGTACAACTTAATTCCACCTTGCAAGAATCACTTAAGTTTTCCTTTTTTGCTTGTTGTCCTAGCTAAGCTCCTCTCTGCCTTGCAAAACACACCTCTTATAACATTGGTCCCAGCAGGCTCATATAGTAATTCTATGTGTCGAACCCATGCATAGTGCTGTATATGTATATGTCCACTTAATCCTTGTTGGGTGCAGATAGCAAAGTGGCAGTGCCAATAGGTACTGTCATGGCAAGTAAGCCCAGTTTCACTCATAACTACTTAACTTCTTTACTAAGTGTCATGCCTGATTTGTCTCTCCTAACTACTTACTCTAATCTAAAAATGTGCAACGATACCAATGCCATAGGGATGTCTTGCTATGTATATCGATCAGTTTGCTCCTGCTGTTGTGGCATAGCAAATATGTCTGTTAATCACATGCACAAATAAAATAAAGAATTTAAAAAAAAAATTTCAAAAAATAAATATAAAGTGTATTAAAAGATGATTGGCACAATAAAAGGTGACCAAAAAATCTTTACTGAATAAAATATACAGTATAAAATATCCACAAACGCGTTTCGCCTGCAAGGCTTCTTCAATATGGAATAGAGAGAGCACTTCATAGACTATTTTCGATCTAAGGAAGATCTGTTCAGCTAAGACAAATTATACTATATCATGCACGAATTATACTATACCATGAACGAATTATACTATACCATGCACAAATTATACTATACCATGCACACAATCAGAGTGTTAGTGATTATAGTACACTGTGCACACAATCAGTGTGTTAGTGATTATACTATACCATCCACACAGAGTGTTAGTGATTATACTACACTGTGCACACAATCAGTGTGTTAGTGATTATACTATACCATCCACACAATCAGTGTGTTAGTGATTATACTATACCATCCACACAATAAGTGTGTTAGTGATTATACTATACCGTGCACACAATCAGTGTGTTAGTGATTATACTATACCATACACACAATCAGTGTGTTAGTGATTATACTATACCATGCACACAATCAGAGTGTTAGTGATTATACTATACCATGCACACAATCAGTGTGTTAGTGATTATACTATACCGTGCACACAATCAGTGTGTTAGTGATTATACTATACCGTGCACAAATTATACTATACCATACACACAATCAGTGTGTTAGTGATTATACTATACCATGCACACAATCAGAGTGTTAGTGATTATACTATACCATGCACACAATCAGTGTGTTAGTGATTATACTATACCGTGCACACAATCATTGTGTTAGTGATTATACTATACCGTGCACACAATCAGTGTGTTAGTGATTATACTATACCGTGCACACAATCAGAGTGTTAGTGATTATACTATACTGTGCACACAATCAGTGTGTTAGTGATTATACTATACCGTGCACACAATCAGTGTGTTAGTGATTATACTATACCGTGCACACAATCAGTGTGTTAGTGATTATACTATACCGTGCACACAATCAGAGTGTTAGTGATTATACTATACCGTGCACACAATCAGAGTGTTAGTGATTATACTACACTGTGCACACAATCAGTGTGTTAGTGATTATACTATACCGTGCACACAATCAGTGTGTTAGTGATTATACTATACCGTGCACACAATCAGTGTGTTAGTGATTATACTATACCGTGCACACAATCAGTGTGTTAGTGATTATACTATACCGTGCACACAATCAGTGTGTTAGTGATTATACTATACCATGCACACAATCAGAGTGTTAGTGATTATACTATACCGTGCACACAATCAGTGTGTTAGTGATTATACTATACCATGCACACAATCAGTGTGTTAGTGAATATACTATACCGTGCACACAATCAGTGTGTTAGTGATTATACTATACCATGCACACAATCAGTGTGTTAGTGATTATACTATACCGTGCACACAATCAGTGTGTTAGTGATTATACTATACCATGCACACTATCAGAGTGTTAGTGATTATACTATACCGTGCACACAATCAGAGTGTTAGTGATTATACTATACCGTGCACACAATCAGTGTGTTAGTGATTATACTATACCGTGCACACAATCAGTGTGTTAGTGATTATACTATGCCATGCACACAATCAGTGTGTTAGTGAATATACTATACCGTGCACACAATCAGTGTGTTAGTGATTATACTATACCGTGCACACAATCAGTGTGTTAGTGATTATACTATACCGTGCACACAATCAGTGTGTTAGTGATTATACTATGCCATGCACACAATCAGTGTGTTAGTGAATATACTATACCGTGCACACAATCAGTGTGTTAGTGATTATACTATACCATGCACACAATCAGTGTGTTAGTGATTATACAGAGACTGGAGATATATGATCAACAAATGGGGATTATTCACTAAATTGTAATCTACATCTTTGGTAAAAAAAAAAAAATCACTTTGAAAAATAATTGCAATTTGGCTATTTTGGCTTCAAATTGTAATTCCCTTTTATACACAATTGCCTGTTTGGTGAATAAAACCTCAAAAATAAAAATACGAGGTGAAATTTCAGATTTTAGGCCAAATTACCCGAGGTAAAAGCAGAGCTGACTTGGAGCATTTTTGCCGTTTGTTATTTGGCCTGAAATTGAAATCCACTTTGAATTTCTCCCAATTTGCAGATTACCGGTAGGTAAGATTAGCTCTCTGTATGTTCTCCATCCGATCCTAATAAAAACGTCTCCTACCCAGAAATTGCTGTGACAGTTTGTCGTCATAGCTTTCTCCAGAACGTCATCATCACATCTCAGGAAAGATCCCCCTGTCACCACCCTGGCGTTGTTAATCAAGATCGTCACGTCGCCCACCTCTTGTTTAACTCTTTCAGCCACTTGGTAGACTTGCTGTCTCTTGCTAACGTCGCAAATATACGCATGCACACGCACCCCCAATTTTCTCGCTGCTTGGGCGGTATTTTCATTTCCTTCTGCATCAACGTCCCATAATACAAGAGTCGCTCCTTTTTTCGCAAACTCAAGTGCAAAATGTTTCCCTTGCCGACCAGCTGCGCCGGTAATCAGACAAATCTCGTTTTGCACATTTTTTTCAGCCGGTTTCACGATCAGTCTCAGTACCGATGGTACGATGCACCCCCAAACCTCCCAAAGCAAGGACAATATATCTCTTACAATGATCATGGCTGCAGAAATTTTCAATACAATGGTGTACTTCAAGCAGTCTATATACTCGGGATCACCGGATTAAGTGATTACATGGTGCAAAACAGTGCTAAATGGGAACTTCACATAATACAATAGCACCATTGATTGGCAGTGAGGGTATTAGTCCAATTTGTATTAATGCTTCTTTTTAGATTAAGGTTGTACAGAAGGAACATATTTATAATTACTGTGCAGTCTGATCACACAGGGCTCTGGAAATGAATAAGGTTTTTATGGACTATGAAGAACATTGGAACGAGAGACTAGCAAAGAAAGAATGGGTAAGAGTGAAGATTGAGGGGAGACAAAGGTTCGGAGAAGACTGTGGATAGTGGGACTGTGAGCAGGCCTACCAGCCATCCTGACTTCAGGGGGACAGTCCTGGTTTTCGGATCCTGTCTTGCCATGCTGATAGTGTCCACCGCTCACGCCCTCAGTGAGTGGCCTACCTGATTGGCAGGCAGTCTGGAGTGCATTCACACTAGAATGGCCAGTTAATTCCACAGGTGGACCCATACACCTTTTGCCTCCTTTCATCTTTCGGTTGAGTCAATGACACAAATCTGGCCTGCCCATCCCAACAGAGAGGTATGCTCAACAAAGAAGGGAGACTGGTAGTGGGAGAACCATACTGCAAGAGTTAGGCTGATTGGCAAATAACTCACCACCTTTTATGTTTTTATTATTAATAAATCACCAACATTTTCCACAGCACTGTACAATAGGTTCACGATACATAGTAATTTGGCTCGCAAGTTTGACTTACAGGAACGAGATGTAGCGAGAGTCCAGCTCGAACAAGCTAACAATGTAAAGGAGATGGGATATAATTACACAACAGGCAATGTTAGAGAGTGCATTCTGCTCAATACAAAAAGGGATTACTTAGGTATTGACCGCATGGTCTGTAAACTGTACTGCAATGGGGAGAATGAAGTGATTTCCCACGGTCGCAGTTTTCCTATGATTCTCACTGAGCTGGAGCTGCGAGTATGCGCACACGGTCGCAGTTTTCCTGCGCCTCTCACTGAGCTGGAGCTGCGAGTATGCGCACACGGTCACAGTTTTCCTATGCCTCTCACTGAGCTGGAGCTGCGAGTATGCGCACACGGTCGCAGTTTTCCTGCGCCTCTCACTGAGCTGGAGCTGCGAGTATGCGCACATGGTCGCAGTTTTCATATGATTCTCACTGAGCTGGAGCTGCGAGTATGCGCACATGGTCGCAGTTTTCCTATGATTCTCACTGAGCTGGAGCTGCGAGTATGCGCACACGGTCGCAGTTTTCCTATGATTCTCACTGAGCTGGAGCTGCGAGTATGCGCACACGGTCTCGGTTTTACTCCGATTCTCAATGAACTGGAGCTGCGAGTATGCGCACACGGTCACAGTTTTCCTATAATTCGCAATGAGCTGGAGCTGTGAGTATGCGCGCACGGTCGCAGTTTTCCTATGCCTCTCACTGAGCTGGAGCTGCGAGTATGCGCACACGGTCACGGTTTTCCTACGATTCTCAATGAGCTGAAGCTGCGAGTATGTGCACACGGTCACGGTTTTCCTACAATTCTCAATGAGCTGGAGCTGTGAGTATGCGCACACGGTCGCAGTTTTCCTATGCCTCTAACTGAGCTGGAGCTGCGAGTATGCACACACGGTTGCGGTTTTCCTTAAATTCTCAGTGAGCTGGAGCTGTGAGTATCCACACACGGTCACAGTTTTCCTATGCCTCTCACTGAGCTGGAGCTGCGAGTATGCGCACACGGTCACAGTTTTCCTACGATTCTCAATGAGCTGAAGCTGCGAGTATGTGCACACGGTCACGGTTTTCCTACAATTCTCAATGAGCTGGAGCTGTGAGTATGCGCACACGGTCACAGTTTTCCTACGCCTCTCACTGAGCTGGAGCTGCGAGTATGCGCACACGGTCACGGTTTTCCTACGATTCTCAATGAGCTGGAGCTGCGAGTATGCGCACACGGTCGCGGTTTTCCTACAATTCTCACTGAGCTGGAGCTGCGAGTATGCGAACACGGTCGCAGTTTTCCTACGATTCTCAATGAGCTGGAGCTGCGAGTATGCGCGCACGGTCGCAGTTTTCCTACACCTCTCACTGAGCTGGAGCTGCGAGTATGCGCACACAGTTGCAGTTTTCCTACGCCTCTCATTGAGCTGGAGCTGCGAGTATGCGCACACGGTCGCGGTTTTCCTACAATTCTCAATGACCTGGAGCTGCGAGTATGCGCACACAATTGCAGTTTTCCTACGATTCTCAATGAGCTGGAGCTGCGAGTATGCACACACGGTCACGGTTTTCCTACAATTCTCAATGAGCTGGAGCTGTGAGTATGCGCACACGGTCGCGGTTTTCCTACAATTCTCACTGAGCTGGAGCTGCGAGTATGCGCACACGGTCGCGGTTTTCCTACAATTCTCAATGAGCTGGAGCTGTGAGTATGTGCACACGGTCACAGTTTTCCTACGATTCTCAATGAACTGGAGCTGCGAGTATGTGCACACGGTCACGGTTTTCCTACAATTCTCAATGAGCTGGAGCTGCGAGTATGCGCACATGATTGCAGTTTTCCTACGATTCTCAATGAGCTGGAGCTGTGAGTATGCGCACACGGTCGCGGTTTTCCTACAATTCTCAATGAGCTGGAGCTGTGAGTATGCACACACGGTCACGGTTTTCCTACAATTCTCAATGAGCTGGAGCTGTGAGTATGCGCACACGGTCGCAGTTTTCCTATGCCTCTAACTGAGCTGGAGCTGCGAGTATGCACACACGGTTGCGGTTTTCCTTAAATTCTCAGTGAGCTGGAGCTGTGAGTATGCACACACGGTCACAGTTTTCCTATGCCTCTCACTGAGCTGGAGCTGCGAGTATGCGCACACGGTCGCAGTTTTCCTACGATTCTCAATGAGCTGAAGCTGCGAGTATGTGCACACGGTCACGGTTTTCCTACAATTCTCAATGAGCTGGAGCTGTGAGTATGCGCACACGGTCACAGTTTTCCTATGCCTCTCACTGAGCTGGAGCTGCGAGTATGCGCACACGGTCACGGTTTTCCTACGATTCTCAATGAGCTGGAGCTGCGAGTATGCGCACACGGTCGCGGTTTTCCTACAATTCTCAATGAGCTGGAGCTGCGAGTATGCACACACGGTTGCGGTTTTCCTTAAATTCTCAGTGAGCTGGAGCTGTGAGTATCCACACACGGTCACAGTTTTCCTATGCCTCTCACTGAGCTGGAGCTGTGAGTATGCGCACACGGTCACGGTTTTCCTACAATTCTCACTGAGCTGGAGCTGCGAGTATGCGAACACGGTCGCAGTTTTCCTACGATTCTCAATGAGCTGGAGCTGCGAGTATGCGCGCACGGTCGCAGTTTTCCTACACCTCTCACTGAGCTGGAGCTGCGAGTATGCGCACACAGTTGCAGTTTTCCTACGCCTCTCATTGAGCTGGAGCTGCGAGTATGCGCACACGGTCGCGGTTTTCCTACAATTCTCAATGACCTGGAGCTGCGAGTATGCGCACACAATTGCAGTTTTCCTACGATTCTCAATGAGCTGGAGCTGCGAGTATGCACACACGGTCACGGTTTTCCTACAATTCTCAATGAGCTGGAGCTGTGAGTATGCGCACACGGTCGCGGTTTTCCTACAATTCTCACTGAGCTGGAGCTGCGAGTATGCGCACACGGTCGCGGTTTTCCTACAATTCTCAATGAGCTGGAGCTGTGAGTATGTGCACACGGTCACAGTTTTCCTACGATTCTCAATGAACTGGAGCTGCGAGTATGTGCACACGGTCACGGTTTTCCTACAATTCTCAATGAGCTGGAGCTGCGAGTATGCGCACATGATTGCAGTTTTCCTACGATTCTCAATGAGCTGGAGCTGTGAGTATGCGCACACGGTCGCGGTTTTCCTACAATTCTCAATGAGCTGGAGCTGTGAGTATGCACACACGGTCACGGTTTTCCTACAATTCTCAATGAGCTGGAGCTGTGAGTATGCACACACGGTCACGGTTTTCCTACAATTCTCAATGAGCTGGAGCTGCGAGTATGCGCACACGGTCGCGGTTTTCCTACAATTCTCAATGAGCTGGAGCTGCGAGTATGCGCACATGGTCGCAGTTTTCCTACAATTCTCAATGAGCTGGAGCTGTGAGTATGCGCACACGGTCGCAGTTTTCCCACGATTCTCAATGAGCTGGAGCTGTGAGTATGCGCACACGGTCGCAGTTTTCCTACGATTCTCAATGAGCTGGAGCTGCGAGTATGCGCACACGGTCTCGGTTTTCCTACGATTCTCAATGAGCTGGAGCTGCGAGTATGCGCACACGTCGCGGTTTTCCTACGATTCTCAATGAGCTGGAGCTGTGAGTATGCGCACACGGTCGCAGTTTTCCTACGATTCTCAATGAGCTGGAGCTGTGAGTATGCGCACACGGTCGCAGTTTTCCTACGATTCTCAATGAGCTGGAGCTGCGAGTATGCGCACACGGTCGCAGTTTTCCTACGATTCTCAATGAGCTGGAGCTGCGAGTATGCGCACACGGTCGCAGTTTTTCTACGATTCTCAATGAGCTGGGAAAGGCAGGCTAGCTTAGCAGTCCTGACAATTCCAATAACTGAAGTAGAAGGAAACCTCCGGCTGTTCCTGCCCCTAATTGTAAAAGCATTGATTTCTCTTGCGCGGTGGGCAGTGCAGTGATATAAATCCTGCCAGTCACCCCCCAATATCGCTGTCCGTCCCGCTGAGGGCAGACCCTACAGGGAGCACGGCCCCGTTACCGTAGCACAGACATGTCTAATGATGCGCTCGCGCTAAGCTTTTTGCGGACAGTTCCGTGGTGACCCCAATTCACAGCTCAGCAAATAATGCCATAAATAGGAGTCTATCACGCGGACTAGGAGGGTTTGACCTCAGCCACGCTCACAGCCCACAGTTTGCTATTAATTGTTAAACTGCAAACATTGGAGATTTTACAAGGATCACATTGTAACCAAAACTAGGAGATCTGGAGTCATTATCCATCACTAGGATTCTGTGAGGATTTCAGTATTATCTGCTTCTAGTAATAATATTTTTATTTTGTGTAATCTGTAATGATAGAATTTAGTTTAATTTCACATTGCTGTTTTGTCCAGCACTGAAGAGGTTAAAACACTCCAGCCTTGCCTCTGGAGGTGATTGAGCATGCGCAGTGCCCATTAATGGTCCAAGCCCACTGCGCATGTGCATAGTGCGGCAGCGCGCTACGCCGTCATGCTGGAACGCACCGTGATCCACGCTGTGATTGGCTGGCCAGATGCAGGTAGCGCAGTGCGCGTGCGCCGTTTCACGCTGTGTATAAAAGGCGCTGACCTGCAGGCTCTCCCTCTCTCCGCTGCCTGCTCGCCTGATGGTAAGTGTGGATCTCAATCCGGCTCCATCCGGTCTCACCGTGTGTTTATATTCAAAGAGTTTATCGGGATATTATAGTCAATATGTCATTAACCCTTTCATAGCTTGCTTTATACTGCTATCATTATTCAGGCTGGCATATTAGTGCTCAGCTCCCACTGTGACTGGCCCTTTTAATGGGGGGGGGGATCTGGAATACTGGCCCTTTTTAATGGGGGATCTGGAATACTGGCCCCTTGGTCAGGGGAGGATCTAAATACTCGCCCCTTAATGGGATCTGGAACACGCCCTTTAATGGGGGGATGGGAATACTGGCCCTTAGTGGGGACTGAATACTGGCCCCTTTTACAATGGGATCTGGAATACTGGGTCCTTTTAATGGGGGATCTGGAATACTGGCCCTTTAATGGGATCTGGAATACTGGGTCTCACCAAATGAACACTGGCCCCCTAATGGGATCTGGAATACTGGCCCTTCTAATGGGGATCTGGAATACTGCCCTTCAGAATCAAACACATCCTTCTAATGGGGGGGATCTGAATACTGGGCCCCTCTCTAATGGGGAATACTGGGTCCTCTGCATGGGGGGGATCCTAAACACGGGCCCCCAAATGTGATCTACTGCCTTTTAATGGGGATCTACTACCACCCTTTTAATGGGGGTCTGGGAATACTGGCCCTCCAATGGGGATCTGGAATATCGCACCCTTGTGGATCTGGAATACTGGCCCTTTAATGGGGATCTGTAATATCAGCCCCTGAAGGGAGATCTGGTCACGGGGTCTCGGGGAGATCTGGAATACTACCCTACCTACAGCATCCACCACCGTACCTCAATGGGAGATCTAACAATACTGGCCCCTGGGATCTGGAATACTGGCCCTTAATGGGGATCTAAACAACCTCAATAAAGGGATCTGGAATACCGTCTTAATGGGATCTAAATGGCCCCTTTAATGGGACCAAATACTGGCCCCTTTAATGGGGGGATCTGAATACCACGGCCCTTTGGGGATCTGAATACCATCTTTAATGGGGGGGATCTGGAATACTGGCCCTTTTAATGGGGGGGGGGGATCTGGAATACTGGCCCTTTAACCCTTTAAGGACACGTGACATGTCATGATTCCCTTTTATTCCAGAAGTTTGGTCCTTAGGGGGTTAATGTGGGGATCCTGTGTTTAAAGATTTACAATTCTTGTCAATTGATATGCTGTGCATTTAAGGGACAGCACTGCAGTTTTGCTGATGTGTGTGATGACTGACCTTTTTTCCCCATCAGATCGACCATGTTGATTTGTGATGCTTTTAAAGCCAGTTTTGTCTGACCCATCAGCAGCTCTACTTCATCTTATTCTCTGATCGTTTGTTTTGGTTTTTATTAAAATGAAGTTCTTTCTCTCTAGGATAAACTGAAGAATTGTGTGAATAATTTTAACTACTCGGACAATAGATGAGATGGTTAGTAGATACTTTTATTAAATAGAACGCGTTAAGAATGCAGGAAAATGCGCTTAAATTCTGTTAACTTTCTGCAAATGGCTAGATTGGCTATTTAGTGGCATTTGTAGAAAGCTGGCTTGTATTTAAATTAAATTCCACAGTTTGAGTCAGACATGTGCTGCCTTGTGTTTTGTAGTAATACTGCCCGAAGGAAATCCATTATCGGTCATGGTTTTTATTAAATTCAAGTTACAAACCCTGTTAAGGAATCTCCAAGCGGCCAGTATTAAGACAATAACTGTAGGCAGACAGTCTGAGCCAGAGCTGGTTGGAGCATATTGCTGACTGTGTGATGACCACACTTTTTTCCCCATCAGATCGATAATGTTGATTTGTGATGCTTTTAAGCCAGTTTTGTCTGATCGTCAGCATGAATCACTTTGTATCTTGCACACAGAATGGATGCAGTTTATAAGTCGTGTTTTTTGTTTTGGTTTTTTTTTAGGTAACTTGTAGCGATGGAAAAAGCCGTTGACTGATATAAAAATCCCGATGTGACCTATTGAACAGAATTCTCCCTGTAGAGGTGAGTTGAAGGTTAAATGATTAATATACTGGGTATTCTGGGAGAAATAAGCTTGCTGTTCTAGGGAACCTACAAGCGATCTCCAAACTGTAGGCACAGGACTGATTAATAGGGGTAATGCTGACTGTATGATGACTAAACTTTTTTCCCCATCAGATCGATAATGTTGATTTGTGATGCTTTTTAAGCCAGTTTTGTCTGATCGTCAGCAAACATGCTAATACTGGCACCTGCAGGAAGACTTGGTTTGTGCTAACATGTGTTTTTATTACAGGGTCCCATGGAGAAAGTAGATTGTGCTACGCCTATCATTCGAAAGGAAATGTGAACCTGTAGGATCCAGAGACTTGCAACTAAGTGAGTGTAAATTCTGGATAATGTTTTTATTATCTATGTAGGGCTGGAAGATCTTTATAGATTGTATTGGAAAATAATTTGTCATTGTTACCATGAAGCTGCATGGTCAAACAGTGACTAACCTGGCAGCTCCTAACCAATGAATTGCTTCCAGACCTGCTAAAATGTGGTACATGGAAATGTTAAACAGATCCTGAACAGTTTATCAGATTGCCACTGGGCACGATCTGTGGGTCACTATCATAGTTTGCAGTGCCATGTTTACCTAGTTAACAATACTGAGACATAATGAGAATAAGTCCAAATTCTCACTGGATGCTGCTTAATGCTAATGTAAATATTACTATCGTCCAATCTGATCTCATTCTGCTGTGTATGATGACTGAAACTTTTTTCCCCAGCAGATCGACTGTGGTGACTTAAACTTGAATTAAGCCAAACCGTCTGATACGCAGATGAGATGTCCTTAGTCTTTTGGTTTACACTTGATATCTAGATTACTATTTTTTTTTTTTTTGAGACCATAACACTTTCATTTACTTTCTCTTAGGATCCCAATGAAGCAATGGCCTGTATTACAAGATTTGACAACATTGCAAGATCACAGGATGCTGTCTCAGACGTCTGCCCAGCTGGAGCTCTCTTCATGTAAAGAATGAAGTCTTGAGCACATGAACATGTTGCTACACTCTTTGCAGAATGATGGGCAGTCTTGGGAAGAAACGCTGTATCAGGAGTTGTGAAATGTCTTTGTGGCAGTACAGTCACACAAGCCTAATAACTCCACATTTAATGCAAACTTGTAATGTTTGGAGAATTTATCTGCATTAATTTCCTGCATTGTGACTTAATAAAAGTCTATTTAGCAATTGATCTCATGAATTACTTTTTTTGGTCAGTATTGTGATTCTAAGTATTAAATGACTATTGCTGTTAATAGTCATAACATGTTTCCATGCTGTACACTGAGGAAGCCTTTTACTGCTAGACACGACATCACTAAGGGGAATATAAAGATGTTAAATGACCCAATGTTTTTATTGTCCACCTAAAAATGGCTAACATTGGTAAAGAGCACATGTCTTCTAAAAATGACCCATGTTGATTACTGGGTCTCGTAGTGAGGTTCAATAAGATGAACTTATTAAAGTGGTCTGGGTGCAGTGATCCTGTCTCTGTAACTGAGGTGTGTATGCTGCCATATTCTGCTTGTGGTGGTTTTACTGTAATTGCTTTGTATCGTTGTATTTGTGCGTATATGAGCTGTAGTGATGTCCTGAACGGTTTGCCACGGACTCCAGTCAGCAGACACATTCCAGCCAATCAGCAGCAGACCCTCCCACCTCCTGGACAGCTCACTAAGAATGCAGCTTCACAATGGATGCTGTCCAGGAGGTGGGAGGGTCTGCTGCTGATTGGCTGGAATGTGTCTGCTGACCGGAGTCCGTGGCGAACAGTTCAGGACATCACTAATGAGCTATTATATTGTATATGTTCATTAGTAGTTTATGGTATTGTGATACATATGAATGTGGGCTGCTTGTGGAATTGTGTGTGTGTGTGTGTGTCACATTGTGTTTGGTAGTGTGTGGGGGGGCTGTTTGGGGTATTGCATGTGAGAGGCTGCGTGTGTAGTTGTGTGCATGTTTGTGGGGATTGTGTGTGGGCTGTTCATATTTATGAGGGGAGTGTTATTCTGTAGGTCTGTGTATATCTAGCAATGTGGGTGGGTTCCAGTGGGGACCAGGTACAGGTCAAGGACAGGAGCTGCAACAGCCGCTGCAGTCTGCTCTACTACAGTGTGGATTCCCATTCACAAGTGCTGGGAGGAACTGATCTGAGATCACTTCCTCTACGTGCTGCAATGCATAAATTGAGGATTGTCCTTCACCACCTCTTTGTATTAGGAGATATCTGAAGTTTCACTGAGACGCCTGATAGGCCAGAGCCTGTTTGGCTCTAGCAGCATTGAGTGCCGTGGAAAGACACCTCGAGTGCTGTGCATGGCACTAGTGCCGTAGGTTGCCTATTCCTGACCTACACCATGGGGGTGCTATAGTGTTGACACTAGTTTCCCTTTTGAGATGAGTTTGCATGACTGACTGGTCTTAATTATGTTAGACCCAAGGATAGTGGCTAAAATTATGCAGCAATAAAATGTTTTAACTCAGTGATGCCAGCTTATAGCTGGCTGGGATCTTAAAGGGATCCAGGCACCCAGACCACTTCTGTACTTTGAAGTGGTCTGGGTGCCAACTCCCACTACCCTTAACCCTCAAGTGTAATTATTGCAGTTTTCATACACTGCAGGGTTTTAAGTCCTCTAGTGGCTGTCTACTAGACTGCCACTAGAGGAGACTTCCGTGTTCATAGAACAAAGTGTTTTAAACGACCTAGGACATCCTCACGCTAAGTGAGAATCTCCAGCGCCTCTGAAATCCCAATAGGTGCAGCCATTGCAGAGCATAGGCGGAGCCTGACCAGCGCTGTGGGACATTGGCGCTGGACTCTGGTAAGCCAGTGATGGGGGTTTTAACCCCTTCAGCAACTTGGGATGGTGGGTGGGAGGGACACTAGAGGGTCCGGCAGTGCCAGTTTTGTTTTCCTGGCACTGGAGAATCCCTTTAACAGAATAAACTGGTCACCTGACAGTCCAGATTTATTTGTGGAACATTCCAGAACTTCCAAATAACCAAGAGACCGTCAGTTGTCATATCACACATTACTTGTTGGAGATGTGCAGCAGTCAGGAATGCTGTCTGATCACTGGCCTAAACTAGTGTTTTAAAGATATCGACGTATTTCCAGCTGCTTTTAAGTCAATGGACACTATTCTAACAGTTTAGTGTCTGGAGTCCTCTTACTCCCTCCAGTGTTAAACTGTAAGTGTCCCTGGCCCTTACTGGAGTGACTAAGGCAGATCACACTTTGTTATACCAGCAATAGGCACTATGATGGCCTTAAAGCATTCAGCTGAAGCTGGTAAGAAGTCTATCGCTGCTGAGGTTAATGCTTCCTCATTAGATCATTCGGCACAGAGGATGGTTTGCTGGGGAATCATTTACTGTTGGAACGCGGAATGAAAGGACTGTGCCAGGAGACTCCAGATACTATAACCAACTCAATGAGATGAAGCAGGTTCAGGACTTAGTGTCCCTTTAAACTGCATGTAATTAGTGGCTTAGCTGCCATAAGGAATATGTACAGAGAATTGAAATCTTCTAATTGGTGTATCTGTGAAACTGAAATCCACCCCCTTTACTAACCAGGACTGGACTGTCCTATTTCTCCTTTCTATGTGTAGTAGTGGAACAGCTCATGGCCCCAATCTATCCCCTGTGGATTAAAGGACCACTATAGTGCCAGGAATACAAACTAGTTTTCCTGGCACTATAGGGTCTTTGGGTCTCTCCTGCTGAGCTGAAGGGGGAGGAAGGGGTTAAATTCTTACCTTTCTCCAGCGCTGGGGTCTCTCCTCCCTCTTCCGACATCATTCGCTGAATGCGTATGCGCGGCAAGAGCCGCCTGCGCCTTCAGTCAGTCCTTAGGAAAGCATTTCTCAATGCTTTCCTATGGACGGCAGCGTCTTCTCACTGAATCACAGTGGGAAGCGCCTCTAGCGGCTGTCAATGAGACAGCCACTAGAGGCTGGATTAACCCATATGTAAACATAGCAGTTTCTATGAAGGGTTAACCCTAGATGGACCTGGCACCCAGACCAATTCATTGAGCTGAAGTGGTCTGGGTGCCTATAGTGGTCCTTTAAGGTTAAAAACTGGTTTATTTACTAAAGTGTGATTTTTAATTCCCCCCACATTTCAACACAATATGAAAACTGAAAACCGTTTTAATTTCAAATGTAAGGCTAACATAACCAAACTGGGAGAACTTGGCTATACCTGGGTTCGGATACTTTGGCCTTAAACAACATTATAGTGTTGGGAATATAGATACATGTATTCCTAACACGATCGTACTGGAAGCCCAGTTTTAAGTCCACAGTCCCTCTCAGAATGGAGTAAAAAGGTTTTAAAGGGACACTATAATTCTTCTGTCCATAACATAGTCACCAGAACAACTACAGCTTATTGAATTTGTTCTGGTGAGTAGAATCATTACCGTCAGGCTTTTTGCTGTAAACACTGTCTTTTCAGAGAAAATGCAGTCTTTACATTACAGCCTAGTGATAACTTCACTGGCCACTCCTCAGATGGCTGTTAGCGATCCTTCCTGGGTCATGGCTGCCTAAAATGCATCCAAACATTCAGTGTCTCCTCCCTCTGCATGCAGACACTGAACTTTCCTCATAGAGATTCATTGATTCAATTCACCTCTATGAGGAGATGCTGGTTGGCCAGGGCTGTGTTTGAATTGTGCTGGCTCTGCCCCTGCCCCTGATCTGCCTCTTTGTCAGTCTCAGCCAATCCTATGGGGAAGCATTGTGATTGGATCAGGCTACCACTCCTTGTTTTTTTTTTTTTTTTTTTAGACAAACAGCATGCAGATCTACAGCTTCAGGCTTGAATACAGTAAGATTTTTACTATATTTATGGAGGCATGAGGGGCCCAGGGGGGCTAGATGGTGGTATTAACAATATAGTCTCAGGAATACATGTTTGTGTTCCTGACCCTATAGTGCTCCTTTAAACCATCTTTTTTTGCCATTGCTGCAACTGTCCCCGTCTCCATGGCTGTAATCATCAATATTAATAATCTCAGCCAATCCAATGCTTCCCCATCCTCATACATATGTATTGAATCTCTATGTGGAACATTTAGCTTCTCCATACAGAGAGAGTGGAGATGCTGAACATAGGTGCTTCGCATTGTGCAACACTGACCCAGGAAGCACCTCTAGTGGGCATCTGAGTGACTGTCACTAGAGATGTTACTAGCCAGTAATATGTTCTCTGAAAAGGCAGTGTTGATAGTGCTAAGACTGCAGGGACAGGATATACACACCAGAACCACTACATGTAGTGCTTCTGGTCACTATCATGTCCCTTTAAATTTGTCCCTTTTAACAGATATTGCGTTGCAATCCGCTGTGAATTGATTATACTGGGAGGGGGTCAGGACCTACCGCTACTTCAGGGGGTGGGTGAACGGTTAGTCTCCCAGCTGGTGTAGATCTGAAAGTCGCTTGATTATTTGCCAGTTTCTTGTGAAATCCTTTTTTTATCATTTAGCACTGGATTTGTTAGGTAAGGACATTTCTGATTGGACACTTTGTTAGATGTTCATTTCAAGTATTTAAAATTTTCTTGCAATAATTGTAACAATTGTCCGGGTGCCTTTAATAACTAATTACCAGCGTTATAAATGTTGTGCTAATCTGTTAATTTGATTTACTAAATCAGAAGTTTCCCTAAAAGTATCTTCCAACTTGTATTTGAGCTACAAATTCTGTGACTCTTTCTTTATCATTGGCAAACGTTGTGGCTCGTCCTACTAATGGGTCCAGTGCAGTATTCATTAAGGTCTAAATCTGGCAATTAACCCCATACCTGTCAACATATTAAATGGACAAAGAGAGACACTTTCATTTGGGGTGGGTATAGCTAGGGAAGGGCTGTTCTGAGAAATATTAGATTTACTAATACCAATTTATAACAAGAACAATGTATCTTATTTACACAGACTATTTTCCAAACACATTTATTGCAACAATATGGAGCTCCTAGAAAATGATAGAGGGATTTCGGCTCAAAATAGGGACTGTTCCTCCTAAATTGGGACACTTGAGAGGTGTGGTTAGCCCTGCTTTATTTACACATATTTTATGACTGTTCAAGATGTAAGGTGGTTGATTGAGAGTTCAGTTGTATAGAAAATTCAGTGAGTTGATTGCTAGTCTGCGCAATGCACTGTTCAAGCAATATCAGGAACATGATACTATCTTTATATTTGCATATTTTTACTGCATTTTCTAAATCTGGGACGTTTTTCTGTAATGATTTAACATGTTTGTAATACTGGCTGTTTTACTTTGTTCTAACTTTTAGAAAATATAAACCGTGGGGGTTGGGGGGACAAAAAAAACTCGACTACTGTAATCTGCTTCTCAGTGGTCTTGCATGCTTCCAACTTGCACCGTTTACAGTCTATAATGAATGCGGCGGCGAGGCTCATCTTCTTGTCCGCCCACACCTCCCGCGCCTCCCCCTCTGTCAGTCCCTACATTGGCTTTCTGTAAGATGATTTAAGATTCTGGTACTTGTTAGTTAGTACTACAAATCTCTACCCAATGCTGCTCCAACCTATTCTCCCTAATACACAATTTTCTACCATACCCTTACCTTTTGTGTTACTTTACCCCACTCCCTCTAGCAGTTAAGCTCATTGAGCAGGCCCTTAATTCCTCTGTTCCTGTGCGTCCAACTCATCTGGTTTCAAATGTGTCTGTAGACTTCTTCTTATTGTACATCGCTACAGAATCTGTTGGCACTTTATAAATAATAATTAAAGACATGCTTTAGCACCAGCCTAACACTCCATCCTGGAGTCCGATGGAAGGCCTTGTGATGGGCTCTTTAACATTCCTTACTTATAACATGATACGTGGCATGTAATTAATTGCCTGTCAAAAGTGCTTTGACAATTTGGGAACGCGTCTGCAAACAGATGGGGCAATATCAGCTGCTGTCATATAAATGATCAGAAATAACTAAATGCTGCATTAATGGGAAGTTCTAGTCCCTTAATGATAAAACACCAACACAATTCGAAGTATCTCTTATTTTTTTTATATAAATATATTTTTGTTGGAAAGCAGTCTGTTTATCAGTGTATAGTTACTACATTTGGTGTAGTAGTTTTCCACCCCTGCAGGGGGAGCTGTGTTCCAGTATTTGTTGTAATTCAGCCTGATTTCACTGTGTCTGGTTAGAGCACACCTGACACTGCTCCCAGATAATGCACCGCTAAGTGCACTCAGTCCTGCAGAGCTGTGTACCAAGAGGTTATATGGCCGTTTCATGTCTCTAAAGCAAACATGGCGTGGCTTGACAGCTGACAACAATATCCACTTCCTCGCACCTAACACGAATTGTATGTCATACGCGCCAGTGACCATACGCTTCTACGAAATGTCTTAAAGGCAGAGTCTATTTTAATAAAAAAAACAAAAAATGTAATTCAAGAAATGATTTTTTTTTTTCTGTGTCCATGACCGTGTGTCAATCACAGTATTCCAGAATATTTCAAGACCTACTGATCTCTTATGGAACTGAAAATGCAATTTAGATCAAGAACCAGGGGGGTCGTGAATGAAAACTGGCACATTATTTCGTGTTGGCGTCTGTATTGTGCAGATTCACCATTTATGTACAAACTGTTACTCCATCTCCATCCTTTATACTCTGGGGGGGATTTCATTTTTATTTACTGTGGTTTATGTGATGCACAAAATAACTGTTCCTGACGTTTTTAGTATTTCTGTATTTGACTTTTTGCTCCTTTTTTGGGGGGTGGAGGGGTGGCCAAGTGCCCCAATGTGCCCCACATTAAGTGCGAGAAGGCTGCTTGCTCTCTCACTCTTTTTTGATCCTCTGGCTCCGAGATGAGGCTTATATTAAATGGAATATATAATCACGCTTCCATTTTGTTTTAACCCCTCACCTGCTGGCAATGGGTGGGGGCACATAGGTTGTCCTAGCGCCAGGTCCTTCATATAATGTACCCCTTCATCCTAAAGCTCAGGAGATTTAATTTAATATATAATTATATAAATTTAAAATATAAACACCCCATCCCGCAGCCAGAGCTGCTAATGTTGGGTTGGGGGGGAGGGCCTTCCTCTAAATTAAATTTATATTCCCATCTCACAGCCCAGGCGGTGAGAATAGGAAGCAGCAAAGAGTTCTGTTGACTTCTGCTTCCATTTTATTTTAACCCCTTTCCCCCCCATTGATGGGCAAAAGGTTAAAATGTATTATATATATATAAAATAAAATAAATGTTTTTGCTGAGGAGCTCTGTGATATGCTCACACACCCTACGCATTACTGTGAGTTTTATTGATCTGGAGCTTTGTGAGTCTAGGCGTTCTAAGTGGTGTATTAGTATCACAGAGCTCCAGTTCAATAAAAAAGAATCCCAGAGAGCGTCATTTGGGATATTGGTAAAGGATGGACAGGAGCACACTGACAGCAGGAGAGCAGAGAGGGCTGTTGAAGGTATCCAAGAGACAGAAGATGATATTGCTACACGGCCATTGAGTCCCTCATTATTAATCTACGCACATCAGTGTGTAATTATGATTGTGGTTTAGGAAATACTGTACTCGTCCAATAAATGAAAGTTCTGTTCTGTGGATATTTTGGGGAGATAGAGATAATTAGGATTGCAGCTGGGATAGAATAGACACTGATTAAAACTAGCAATTAATCATTTGCCGTTTGATAAGCGACAAACCATGAAAAGCAGAACATCCACAGCCTCACAATAATTCATTGAAAATAAATTAAAAATGAATTGATGCAATACAATTTACACATGTATTTCATTTCACCATCCGATAAGATACATCAAAGACTTGTAAATATTTCTGCATGATGTGTCGCATTCTGCGTCGGCTCAAATAATTGGCCCTTAAAACCAGTAAATTACTTTGTGTAGAATGAGGTAAGTATAAACCCGGAGTGTGCGGTGTAACGTCCCCAGAACTGGAGGACGGGAGATGGTTACGTATAGTTACAAAAGATGGAAAAAGGCTCAAATCTATCATGTTTAACCTTTAAAACCTACTGCTTTTAATACCATATTGTATTAATCCGAAAGAAGGCAACCCCCTTCCCAATTCTAGCCTTTTCCAAATATGCCACAAATATGGGGGAAAAGTCCTTCTTAACTCCAAAATTGCAATTCGATATCTCCAGTGGCTTAACAACCTTTTTACATAGATATCAGTTCTATCCTTCAATATTGTTTATTTGCAAAATGTATCCAAACTTTTTTTTTTTAAATAAATATCTCTAGAGACTTAAAAGACCACCGCTTTAGACCGAGAATTCCGCATCTTTTACTGTAAAGAACCATTCCTCTGCTGTAGGTGAAATCGCCTTTCTTCCAGTCTCGATGGTTGTTAGACAAAATACAAACTTCGTACAGCCATTTTAAAGGCTAAGAATCTTCTGGAATAAAAGGGAATCATGAAGGAATATTTCCTTTATGTGTCCTTAAGGGGTTAAAGTTAGCCACTTCAATTACATAAACAGACATAAAACTGTTTTCAGATTAAAATATTGTAAATGCTTAGTCACATCTAGCCAAGGAGCATCCCCTTATATAACCTCTGATAAACTTGTTCCGGCTTCACAACCACAGACCACATGTAACCACACAGGCCCAGGACCTCCACATCCAGCATATTCACCTCCAATATCGTCTGAGACCAGATGTGCTATTTATCCACGGCCATCACCTCATGTTGCAGCATGATAATGCACGGCCCCATGTTGCAAGGATCTGTACACAATTCCTGGAAGCTGAAAACATCCCAGTTCTTGCATGGCCAGCATACTCACCGGACATGTCACCAATTGAGCGTGTTTGGGATGCTCTGGATTGGTGTATATATGACGGCGTGTTCCAGGTCCTGCCAATATCCAGCAACTTCGCACAGCCATTAAGAGGAGTGGACCAACATTACACAGGCCACAATCAACAACCTGATCAACTCTATGAGAAGGAAATGTGTTGCACTGCGTGAGGCAAATGCTGGTCACACTAGATCCTGACTCCACCCAATACAGTAAAACTGCACATTTTATTGTGGCTAGCCTAAGGCACACCTGTGCAATAATCATGCTGTCTAATCAGCATCTTGATATGCCACACCTGTGAGGTGGATGGATTATCTCGGCAAAGGAGAAGTGCTCACTAACACAGATTTAGACAGATTTGTGAACAATATTTGAGAGAAATAGGCCTTTTGTGTACATAGAAAAAGTCTTAGCTCTTTGAGTTGAGCTCATGTAAAATGGGGGCAAAAACAAAAGTGTTGCGTTTATAATTTTGTTCAGTCTACTTTCATTCGTGAAAAAAAAATGAATAAACAGATAATAAATGTAATTAGAAAAGCTACAATTTCTGGGGAAATTGTGTGAAGTGTTCTTGCCTCCACCAGTAGTGTACAACTGGAGTGGGCGGAGTAACTGTTATCATTTATATAGCACATTTAATTGCAATGTTGTTGCACAGTTACATTAACCCCTTAAGGACGGAGCCAAATGTACACATTGTGAACAAAACAAAATGTAAACAAAACCTGGCATTTGCGCTACATGTCTGTCCAACCGTAATACACCTCTTTCATAGTAAATGCACCCACCCTTATTATATATCATTTTATTCAGGGGAAACAGGGCTTTCATTTAATATCAAATATTTAGCTATGAAACATAATTTAATATGAAAAAAATGGGAGAAAATACGATTTTTTTTTTTTTTAGTTCTAAATGACATTTTAAAGGTCAGTGTCATAATACTGTTTGATTTTACTGCAATAAAATACACATATTTGTATTTAGTAAAGTCTCACGTGTAAGACAGTACCCCCTATGTACAGGTTTTATGGCGTTTTGGGAAGTAACAGGGTCAAATATAGCACGTTACATTTGAAATTGAAATTCGCCAGATTGGTTACGTTGCCTTTGAGACTGTATAGTAGCCGGGAATGAAATTTACACCCATAATGGCATACCATTTGCAATAGTAGACAACCCAAGGTATTGCAAATGGGGTATGTCCAGTCTTTTTTAGTAGCCATTTGGTCACAAACACTGGCCAAAGTTAGCGTTAATATTTGTTTGTGTGTGAAAAATGCAAAAAACGCCAATTTTGGCCAGTGTTTGTGACTAAGTGGCTACTAAAAAGACTGGACATACCCCGTTTGCAATACCTTGGGTTGTCTACTATTGCAAATGGTATGCCATCATAGGGGTAATTTTCATTCTTGGGCTACCATAGGGTCTCAAAGGCAACGTAACCAATCTGGCGAATTTTAATGTGAAAAAATGAAACGCAAGCCTTATATTTGGCGCTGTAACTTTTGAAAACACCATAAAACCTGTACATGAGGGGTACTGTTGTACTCGGGAGACTTCGCTGAACACAAATATTTGTGTTTCAAAACAGTAAAAAGTATCACAGCAATAATATTGTCCGTGTAATGCTGTTTGTGCGTGAAAAATGCAAAAACTTCAAAACTTCACTTTTACTGGCAATATCATCGTTGTAATACATTTTACTGTTTTGAAACACTAATATTTGTGTTCGGCGAAGTCTCCCGAGTAGAACAGTACCCCCCATGTACAGGTTTTATGGTGTCTCGGAAAGTTATAGGGTTAAATATAGTGCTAGCAAATTAAATTCCCTTTACTTTCGGCATGGGTTGTCAGGCAGGTCCTGCTAATTGTAATTAATTAATATACCTAATTATGTAAAAATATTACATAAATATATATGTAGAATTAATATATGTATATATATACGTATGTGTATATATATGTATATATCTATATAATTTTAAAAAAATATTTTTATTTATATAGGTATATATATAGTGATATATACGTATATATTTATGTATATAGATATATATATTATTTCGTTCTACATGTATTTTGATATAAATATATATATATTAATATCACAATACAGTTAGAACGAAATAACACACATCTATATATTTTTTAATAATTTTTTAAAATAATTTTTGTAATTTTATTTTTTAACGTATTTACATATTTAATTTTTTATATTATATATAAATATATATATATATAACAATAATTATATATATATTTAATCAGTATCAGTCGTGTAATTTGATATTAATATATATATATATAATTATATATATATTAATAGTAAAATACACCTAGACGGTGTATGTGTGTGTATGTATATATGTATATATATACTTAGATCATATATATATAATATATATATATATGATCTAAGTATATATAATAATTTTTTTTTACACCATTAACTTATTTTACTTTTATTTTCAGCCAGCAGGGGGACCACCTGTAATTACAGGCAGCCCCCCTGCCGGCAATACAGAAGCCAGCTATACCCGGCCATGTGATTGTGGGGTCCTGCTAGGACCCCACTCTCACATGGCCGGGGGGCTTCAACGAGGACGGATGTGCCGCGGGGGGCTCCCTGGGAGTCCCCCCCACCGCGATCGCCGGCGTGGGACGCCCGGCTGACGGGTAAGATTAGCAAGCCAGGTACAATTGCATGGCCCGGTCTATAGGCTTACGCTTAACCTATTAAGAAACGTCAATTGTACGTCCTCCGGTTTTAAGGGGTTAAACCATACATTTATAAAAACATTAACAGGTGTTCAAAAGGCCCTGTCTACGACATCACTTGTTGCTGCAGCCTGGCACAGGTCACAGTATTTTGGCGGTTGCCATCTTCAAACTATAAATCCTACAGCGAAGAGCTTTATATTGTGAGAATCACAAGACCCAGACCTACATTTTGATGCATAGTATGTCTCTGAAATATTATAAATGAAGGCACAGTCGCAGTTTAGAAATTGCCCTTCAAATTTGTGCTGGCTAGAGTGGAGTTTCAATGAATGTCAATGGACAGCGTGAGTTGCAAACAAATGGTCATATTGTGAAAACTATCAGGACTATGGCTTCAGCTTTTGCCAGCTCCCACTCTAGTTTTGAACATTTTGCCATTCATTCCTATGGGACCAATTTAGCTACAAGAACGATGATATTCCGTGAACTATTCGGTGAAACGTTCCACAAAGTAATAGCACACCAATCGGGAACAATCCGCACGTTTTAGTATATTACGGTCTATGTAGTGTAAAAACTGTGGGAGGAGTTAGGGTGGTAAATTTGGCTATAATAAGAATAAGAATAATATATATGTGAGACAACATTAAGTGGTCTTGCTATGCAAGAACACTTAACTACTTTGCAAGAGAAAAACTTACGGCTGTGCTCTATATTTACTGTGTATTTTTATTTTATGCATCTCTACAAAAAAATTTACGCAATATTTTGTTTGATTTATTTCATTTTTCTGTCTTTTTCAGTAATCTTAGAAGGGACACTCCAGACCCCTAACGCACTTTATGCATGAAGAGTGTGTACTATTTTTCCATTTTGGAAAAAGTGCAGATTTCATTAGAAATTGGCACTTTTATAAATGAACCTTGTTACACTCCGTGGCTGTCAATCAGACACCCGGTCCTGTTACTTCCTGGTTTGGTTAGCTCAGTGGAGATAAACTCAAGAGGCCTAAATTGTCCAGAGCAATTGCCTTGCAAAGACTTCTCATTGAGCTGCATTGGGGAGTCTGTGATTGGACGGCCACAGAAAGTCTGGGCGGGGTTACAATGGGAGGGCTTGCAAAGGCTGCAGACAAGAGATCTGCAATTTTTGCAAGCTGTTTCTAGATATAACTCCAGTTAAAAAAATAGATAATTAAATGGATTATATCTACTAAACCTTGATTTTTATTTATATTGTATTTGGGCAGTGGAGTGTCCCTTTAACGTGGCAATGTCTGTTTGTGGAGTTTGGTTTTCTAACCATAACACCATCTGTGTTCTCTATAATCTGTTTAAACTCCAATAATATGTGGCCATTTATGGTTTTTTTAAAAATTAATTTCATCTTGTTTCCATAGTGACTTAGAACTCTCGAGTGTCTGTAGAATGATGATCAGTCTAATCAGGGCCGGCCTTAGGTGATCAGACGCCCTGTGCGAGCCCAACATATGGCGCCCCCCCCCCCTTCAGCAAAACCTCTGCCCCTTCTACAATAGCCCTGTTCCGCCTTCTACAAAACCCTTCCACAAACCCCAGCCCCCCTTTCTACAAAAACCCTGCCCCCCTTTTTACAAAACCCCTGCCCCCTCTACAAAACCCCTGCTCCCCCTTTAATAAAACCCCTGCCCACCCTTCTATAATTTTTTTTCTCCCCCTTTAACAAAACACATGCTATCATTATATATATCAACTATACAGCAATGTTCACATAATATCACTAAAAACCTTCCCCCTCCACCAAAACCACTGCCACCCTCTACAAAAGTCCTGCACTCATTCTACATAAACCTCTGCTCCCCTTCTACAAAACCCATGCTCCCCTTATACTAAGCCCCTGCTCCCCTTCAACTAAACCCCTGCTCCCTTATACTAAACCCCTGCCCCCCTTATACTAAACCCCTGCTCCCCTTATACTAAACCCCTGCTCCCCTTATACTAAACCCCTGCCCCCTTATACTAAGCCCCTGCTCCCCTTATACTAAACTCCTGCCCCCCTTATACTAAAGTCCTGCCCTGTTATACTAAACCCCTGCCCCCCTTATATTAAAGTCCTGCCTCCCCTTATACTAAACCCCTGCTCCCCTTATACTAAACCCCTGCCCCCTTATACTAAACTCCTGCCCCCTTATACTAAACCCCTGCCCCCTTCTACTAAACCCCTGCTCCCCTTCTACTAAACCCCTGCTCCCCTTATACAAAACCCCTGCTCCCCTTATACTAAACTCCTGCCCCCTTTACAAACCCCCTGGTCCCCCTTCAACAAAACCCATGCCCCCTCCACAAAATCCTTTCCCCTGCCACTTCACCAGAAATGCCTGCCCCCTCTTCTACAAAACCTCTCCTCTACACCAAAACCCCTACCCCCTTTTTTACAAAACCTCTAACCCCTTCTATAAAACCTCTGCTCCTCCCTAAACCAACCCCCTTCTACAAAACCCCTTCCCCAAAATCCCAGCGAGAAAACCTCTGCTCCCCCTTCTGCAAACCCCCACACACACACACACAAAAACAACAATCTATTTAATTAAAAAAAAAAAAAAGCAATAGTTACAACAAGAATAAACAGACTCACATTAAAGCTTGCTGCTCCCTGGAACCTCCTGACAGTGTCCCAGTCTGCCGACCTTGATACCAGCACTGACCTCCTCCCTCACACTCACTGTGCGGATCCTTCCGCGGATGACTGTGGAGGCGGAGCACGCTCTTCCTCCGTGCTCCTGACCTCCTCTCTCCCCCGGCCGCTGCTCTCTTCATAATTTGCAAGTCAAGTGCGCAGCATAATGCACTTGACTTGCTCTGCACATGACTCGGGCCGGCATGTGAGTGACTGAGTGCGAGCTGTGCTGGCCGCCCGGCGCCCCTGTTGCCATGGCGCCCTGTGCGGCCGCACAGCTCGCACACCCCTAAGGCCGGCCCTGAGTCTAATAACCAACGGCAACATTTGTGTGATAGCATACACTGATAAGGAAGTCTTATTCTGAAGTGAGGTGGTGTGACTAGGAAGGCTGGCTCATGGTGCAGCTTTTCTGCAAAATATTTTATTTATTGTTTTTGTTCAAAACTTGTAAAGATTTGAGCATGCAAAAAATACAGCATATTAACGAGGCTAAAACTAAAAATGCATTAAAGTTGTGGTGTCTGGAGTGTCCCTTTTAGTGTGTGTGTGTTTTTTTTTTTTTTACATTTTTTTTATTCTTACTTATACATATATATGAAAATTATAAATGTTTTATTTGTTTTCAAATTGACAAACCTTAATATTCAAAACAACAAAGCTTTATTGAGGACACAGTACAGACAGTAGGTATTCATTAAACAAGCCTAGCACTATATAAAATTTTGGCACTTGGTGTTTTCTAAGAAGTCTGTTCCCGGCAGACAAATGATGTAAGGTGAGACGAGAGGTTATGTCTTGCTACTTGAATCCTTTATTAAACAGACTCGGTGATTAAACACACGTAAACATTCTGGATCCTAATGAATTCCTACTATTTCTAGGGAGAGGGAGTCTGCTTTCTTTCTGGTTTTCTAACCTTATTTTCATTTCGTATAATGTTTATCTTTTTTAACCTGTGTAGCATGGCAGGAAAGAAACTGGGAGAAAGCTAATGAAAACCGTATTCAAACTGGACGTTCCCAAATAAGGGCATGGTGGCTGAATGACTGCGTAGTGGGCTGTGTTCTGTAATCTGGGCCATGCGGCAATCTGGAAAGTGCCATGTAGACACCAGACGGCTGTTTAATGTATCCGAGAGGGAGATAAATCCTAGCTCACAAGCCGCTGGGTTTCTTTACTCGTTGTACGCTAAGTTACAGCTGTTGTGTGTCCAAAACAAATGTTGTGTCATGCTCAGTCTGCCGGGAGTTACTGTGCGCGTTTTAATCAGTTCGTGTAACGACAAAGAACGACTTACTGGCCAATAACGTGCTGTGTTAATGTCTGACAAACCAATAATATATGTTGTTATATATCACAAATTAAACAGTAATGGCCACTAATGAGACCAGGGCTTTGGAACGCAGAACATCATGGCAGCTACCTGGGGTTATATGAAAAGTGTGTTTCACACCTTTGGCTGCTGTTTGTTTTATTTGCTTTGTGTTTATGGTGCCGGGGTCTGTGTCTTAAGCCCTAGCCCCTAGGCAGCCATTTTAGGTCCTTCTCTGGGTTCAATAAGTGTGTGTGAGGGTCCCTTATCTGCCCCACTGTGTTCTAACATGGAATTCGGGCCAATTTCTCCTACCTGCTCCCTATTGGTCTATTGGCTCCATATTGACACATTTTGGAACCTCTGTCTTGAGGTAAATGCTGTACCCTGTGACCACTTTTGTGACTTCAGTGCCTATAGAGGATTTAAGTATTGGCATTTTCGATTTAAACTATCTCTTGCATAACACAACCAGGGTAGGGAGGTCTGCCCATAAACTGTCTAGAAACGTCCAGAATGCTCGTTATGATCCACACATTGTCTACACTATATTTCAACATCACACTAAAATTTTATTTAATGGAATATTTTATGAGGCAAAAACAAATTGCGGCATTTTATCTTCCCCATCTACAGCTATTAATATGTTACATTATAGCATACGGCAAGAGAAACATTAATTTAGTTTTGGATAAAACGTGGTAGAGTTCATACACCTTCATTCCAGTTCTATAGAGGTGAAAGTTTGGATCTCCAATCCTAGGAAACATAGTGTACAGTTATGTTGGCAGGTTTCCTTGCACAATGCACGTTTCTTTCATATAAAGAGATACCTTCTAATATATTCCCAACGCCATGTGAGTTTCCTTTAAAGAAAGCTTGGTTTGGCTGAAATGGCCGCAGTTCCCCGAATAGGACCATAAGTTGAACCCGCAGCGGAGAAAGTCACAGACTGTATCAAACAAGATATGATCTTTCGAAACAGCTAAATGGAAAGTGTAATCACTACTTAGCCTAACTGTCATGGTGTTAAACTGTTATGGTCAGTCCCGAGACTTACTTTGGTTACCTGGCAGCTAGACCAGTTAATTTAACAAGCAAGCTTTTATCATTATGTTTGCTCCTCCATGCTGTGCCAGGACTTTACAGGACATAAGGGAGACTAGGCTTTGGCCCAGCTAGCCCCACAAACTTTCAGGACACTGTTTGGGGCTGAATGGAGCACAGAGTGCTTGAACGGGAGGAACCCAGAAACACAATGGAACTTTATATTGGATGGAATGAATGCTGTGATCTGGTGAAATTTGAAGAGGGTATTGTTCGGTCCCAGGATCACCAACCTGAGTGCTATTTGGAGTGGTGGTCAGGGAGGTGATAAGGCATCCAGTGACACTAAGGACTTGTGGGGGCTCCCTACTACTGGGCTCCAGGAAGCCATTATATGAGACTGGGACTTGGTAACAAACAGTCTGGAACTCTAGATCGGATCGGAGGATGGTTGCGGTCCGGCCGACCGACCGGTGATTGCTCGAGCTAGACACCTCCGAACCAAGCGCTTTTTGTACAACTTGCTCCTCTAAACCAGAGCTCTCCTGGGACATATAGCTCTTGGGAATAACTTGGGGGAATAATTATTGCAAGGCCACCCTGGTGTCTGGTTGTTTTAATTAATTTTCCTACCTTTGAGTTAGACACCCAGACACCAAGATCCCAGGGTGGGGTTGTATTGTTTAATGACCCCTGTTTAGAATACCTGTAGAAATATGTGCAAGTTGTTGAATAATGTCTGTTTTTCCCTTCTTGAATCCTCGGCTAATGCTTGGGAAGTTGGGAATAAGCTATAATCACTCTCTAGCTAATCTGTTTCAGAGAAGAGGGGATACACATTTATAAACACATATATACACAGATTCATATGCAGGCACAGTTACATTTCCTTTTAATATTTATGTATTTACTTATTTTAACAACGAGATCTACACATCCTTCATTTTCTTACTTTTACAGGGAGAATGGGAGTGGAACCTCATCTGTGGGGTCCAGTGGGGGCTGCAGGGATCAGTCTCTGTACCGTTTGCCCAGCTCCATTCAGCTCTGCACAGTGGCTGGGGTAACCTCACATCCCGACTCCAGCATCAATACTGAGTGCAAGAGGGGTGGACTGCCACACTACCCCCGTAAGTACGCTAGTAGTAGTCTCTCCAATGCCTGGGGGAAACCCTCCCTGACTAACCTGCCAAGTTTTAATGTCTCCATCTTTGTATTAGTAGAATCAATGGTTGTACTGATTCTTTTAACTGGAACACAGCGATATTCCCTGTCACCATAAACACATGACCCGGGAGACAGATAGCGGGAGATTGCAGCGTCGGGCTCCGTACGTTAATACAGAAAGATAGATTCAGAATACACAACTTTTAGGGCAGCCTCGTCGTTCTTCACTAAACTGTGCCCTGCCATGAATTCAAAGTGATTTTCAAACTTTAAACCAAAATCGTTAAATTGGAGAAATGATCCAACACAGACATGTTTCCAGTTTGAATATTTAGCCCTAAAATTTTTATTTTATTTTAAATTCTCAGCATTCCACACTTCACTGTACAACCCTGTGAGCAATCCGTAAGATGTCAATCCGATGTGAATCCATAATGTATCACCTGCCGTGTAATCTCCCCGGAATACACCCAGCACGGTACAGGCAGCCCTGGATAATTCCATACAGTATATAAAATAATAATGCTGTAAGAATGGAAACTGGTCGGAGGCCGGCATTGAAGGCTTTAATCTTTTCCTGACTGTAGCAGGGGGTTAGGGGTAACAGTCACATTAAACCCCTAAATATCTGGGGGTGAGGGGCTTTTAGTAGGACAATCCTGGATGGGAGGAATTGTCCACCATGATGATTATACTTTACTTTATTAGATTGCTAATTAATCTTTTCACCTGTGTTTTAAAGAGACAGTAACCTCTGTCCCTCTTATGGTTCAACCCCATTAATATATTAGGGTAGTATTGTAACATATTTTCATATTGCCGAGAAGCAGAAATCTTTGTTAAATTTCTCCTGTGTGTGACTGAGACAGAGACATTTGTTAAATGCCATATTGTCACGAGCAGCTCCTGAGGTTTGACAACCGCATCCATCAACTGCTCATTCGTAGCCGCAGGTCACTGGCCGCCATGGGAGTGTAACAGCCGTCACTGCTCTAGGTCACTTACTAACATCACTGCAACATTGTAACACTACACAGGTAGATCAGTGATGGTTAACCTCTTGTTTTCCAACTGTTCTGGACTACATTTCCCAAGATGCTGAGTCAGCCAGGAAGCAGAGGTGATTGACACAGCCTTCAGATCCTATAGCATGGTGGTCATACAACCTCTTTAATTGGGGTCTATATGATGCATCTTATAGTGTCCAAGGCCAGGAGAGCAGTGTGTCCATTTCGCCTCTACTACCTCAACTGGAAGGTTATTCCTTGCACATCTAGGCAGACTATATCATGTACCTACAACTCTTTCTGGTGTTATCATTAAATTGCTCCATGTTATTCCATCTCCCCTCTTCTAGCCTTCATTACAGTGCTTTGAGGTGGGTGGCAATGCTGTGAGGAGGGTGGCAGTGCTGTGAAGTGGGTGGTGGTGCTGTGAGGTGGGTGGCAGCGGTGTGAGGTGGGTGGCGGTGCTGTGAAGTAGGTGGCAACAGTATGACGTGGGTGGCGGTGGTGTGAGGTGGGTGGCAGTGGTGTGAGGTGGGTAACAGTGCTGTAATTAAGGTGGCAGTGCTGTGAGGTGGGTGGCAGTACTGCGAGGTGGGTGGCGGTAGTGTGAGGTGGGTGGCAGTGCTGTGAGGTGGGTAACAGTGCTGTAATTAGGGTGGCAGTGCTGTGAGGTGGTGGCAGGCAGGGTGGCAGCTGTGAGGTGGGTGGCAGTGGTGTGAAGTGGGTGGTGGTGCTGTGAGGTGGGTGGCAGCGGTGTGAGGTGGGTGGCGGTGCTGTGAAGTAGGTGGCAACAGTATGACGTGGGTGGCGGTGGTGTGAGGTGGGTAACAGTGCTGTAATTAAGGTGGCAGTGCTGTGAGGTGGGTGGCAGTACTGCGAGGTGGGTGGCGGTAGTGTGAGGTGGGTGGCAGTGCTGTGAGGTGGGTAACAGTGCTGTAATTAGGGTGGCAGTGCTGTGAGGTGAGTGGCAGTCCTGCAAATTGGGTGGCAGCTGTGTGAGGTGGGTGGCAGTGGTGTGAGGTGGGTGGCGGCGCTGTGAGGTGGGTGACAAAGCTGTGAGGTTGGTGGTGGTGCTGTGAGCTGGGTGGCAGTGCTGTGAGGTAGGTGGCAGTGCTGTAATTAGGGTGTGAGTGCTGTGAGGTGGGTGGCAGTGCTGTAATTAGGGTGTGAGTGCTGTGAGGTGGGTGGCAGTGCTGTAATTAGGGTGGCAATGCTGTGAGGTGGGTGACAGTGCTGTGAGGTAGGTGGTGGTGCTGTAATTAGGTTGGCAGAGTTGTGAGGTAGGTGGCAGTGCTGTGAGGTGGGTGGCAGTGCTGCGAGGTGGGTGGCAGTGCTGCGAGGTGGGTGGCAGTGCTGCGAGGTGGGTGGCTGTGCTGTGAGGTGGGTGGCTGTGCTGTGAGGTGGGTGGCAGTGCTCTGTATCCTGTGTTGACGTGTAAAGAGAACTTGTAGCAGCACAGAGCAGCTGCAGAGCCCGGAGCAGAGCAGTGATTGCAGACCATGCATGGAGCAATCTCCAGGGAAGGAACCTGCTTAGATATTTATGATCCTTGTTCTGCATTGCGGAGCTTTACTGATTGAGAGAGAGCGCGGGTACTAGGTATATATTAACCCCATTAACGTGCCATTACCGGAGCCACCCAGAATGTTATCCCAAGCCTCACTATGGGCTCTATACTCGCACGCTTACCATAGGAAACAAATTAACCCATTCTGTGCAAAAGGGATAACTGGAACAGTGCGTGAATCTCCAGGACTCCAACGGTTAAACCAACAGCACAAACTCTACAAAAGGTGAGATGTTGCATCTTGGTAATGAGTTGGCGCAGGAAGTTTTCAGATTAATTTTTGCCGACATGTTGAATTCAGTGATCAGAGTTTTGCATTGAACATTGAACAGCCATCCTCATTTATATTACAGAAAATTAAATAAAGATTTTCCTGTGGGTTTCCAATTGTCTGCCCTCGTAGTGACCTTGTTAAGATGTTATCATGTATTCTCAGAATGCGGTTTTCGTGCGCTGAACCTACTTACTGCGTTTGTTTTGTATAATGAGAAGTGACATCACTTCCTGACCAGAGCAGAAAATCTCATCCCATTATCAAATTAAGAACAAACAGATCCTGAAAATGGAGGCTCGGAGCAACGAAGATGTGACAAAGTCGATCGCTTATTATGAACGGACAGAAAACATGTGCAGTAAACGAGGGAATTACATGTCAGAATGGAGACCTTCGAAGGCAGATATTGAGATAGCTAGAAAAAGTTTAGAATGTCCCGGTGGATCCCTGATGAAGGTGATTTGTGAGATTTTGACAGATTCTCTAAAGTAAGAAATGTGGAAATTTTAAAAGGGAATTCTACGGTATATTTTCAAATAAAAAACTGTTGATGTTCTCCAATTTGCCTATTTTCCCAACTCTTCTGTTTTTGTCTAAAAATTCTAATTTTTCCTTTACGGTTCTCCACAAAGCCTGCAAGGGATACTCCGACACTATTACCAACCTATGTTATTGTTCTATATGGATTATTCTGTTACTTCACCCTTCTCGCCCGTTTTTGTTTGTAAATCCTATAAAATCAGAGGAAAAACCTTCAATCCAGCGCTGGGCCAAGTGCGCTGAAAATCACTCCCTGGTTACTTCAAATTCATGCTGCATCACCGGGTCCGGACTGGGAAAATAACTGGAAAACAATTCGGCCAGCCATTTTTGAAGCACAGAGGCCCACTGAGAAGGGAGCGCGTTTAGAGATGGGCGTAACCCTTTAATAAAACCCTTACTGTTTAAAGTCCAAGGAGTGCTGCACACAAGTGGAAGGAGGTCCACAGCCCACCAGGAACAACAAAAAGTGAAGGCAAAAAAATATTTATTGGAGATCAAAAAGGACAATAAAAGATGCAACGTTTTAGCACAGAGGCCTTAGTCGTGTATACCAACAAATTCACTTATAAATATCTTCAAGGAAACCACCTCACACTAGTAATTGCAATTAAGGAGATGACATCATCAATTGTGAACACGTTAGATAATCCTTAAAAATATTATGAGTTAACCGTTGCAACCATGGACGATCATAACCAAAATCATTGATCAGAGAAGAATAATATAGAGTACAGAAGATATACAAATACATTCATTCGAGTCATTGTCAAAAATTAAAAAACAGATTTTTTTATTAGCAATCTGAGACTTAATGCTGTCCCCTACAATACCCACAATTCATCTGCATCTTAAGACGTTATTTATTCGGTCATAATTTCTATTGGCTAAGCAGCACCCAAAAAGTCCCAGGTTTTTTTTTGTTTTTTTTAACGTAGTACTTTTTTTTTTTTGGTCTATTTCATACAGTTTCTATGGTTAGCTCCACCCAAATTTACGTTTAGAGAAAAATTTTATTTTTGAGAAAATTAATCTTGTTTATTTTTTTGGGCAAAGAAATTGTGGCTAAATTGCTCCCTGGAAAGGTGGTACCAAGCAAGAAATGTCAAGGAAGCTTCGAAATTCTGCTCTCAATGTGTATCGATGGGAGGAAGCTGCCAGAAAGGGCTATTTCTGTTCTAGAAGTCCTGACTGTAGAAAAGAAACCAAGGCATCCGCCTTTTGACTTTCTTTCAAATTTATTGACAAGGCAGAAGTTCTTCAATCTTCTTGTAATTGATTGATATTATTTGTTATTGATCAACCATTGATTAGATCCATACAATGGATTCGGGAGTTAGAATTGGAATGTTAGAAGTTCTAATGCTGTGTATGCGTGCGTGTGTCTATATATACAATATGTATCATTTTTGGGGGGGCGGTAGTTTTGGGTTACATCTATTTTCCGGAGTCATTGCCGCACATTATTTAGCGATACACACATTTAGTTCTACGTGGCATTTGTATTAATTCATTATTTTTTCTGAGCTTCTTTATATCATCCTTTTTATTCGTACATTTTAATAAGCTTGTGACATTGCAGAATACCTGGAGACACTGGATGAACTCAATTAGTGCGGAATTAAAATATCACTCGCATGCAATTATCTGTGTAATGAGATAAACGTTTGGTTTGAGATAAATGAAAGCAGCCAGAGGGAATATGTTCACATAGTGTTCTTAATGAACGGAACAGGTGTATCGGCTGAAATGCTTCTCCTAGATATGGAGATCCCTGGGTAGGAAAGCGATAAAAGGTCACTGGATTACAGTTCCCTAATAAGCGGACAATATTAAGTTATTTAACAGTTGTTGAGTACTTTCTATCTGTGTTGGTCCGGACTCCTTGTAGTCTAGCAAGAGAACGTAGGAGCACAGCCTAATGCGATGTGCTGCGCATGCTTACGCGCCTGGAAGTAAATCTGTCTCTGAGCAGGTGACTCTTCATTTCGTGCTCCTTGTTTGTGAATTTTGTAAATCCGATCCATTTGGGAGAAGGTTTGGGATGCCAGCAGATAAGGAGAGGCATAAACAGGAGGAATGGTTAAAAACTATGGGGCTTAGAGGAAGAAGGGGGTAGTAGCACATTCTATGATTGTGAGACATGCCATGGCTTTACAAGAGAGACCAATGGAATCCATCGAAAAATTCTATTTTACTGACGGGGAATGAATGCAGACCATCAGCTGCAGCTAATCTTCAACCTTGGATGGTAGCAGATGGGATCAACACACTATCTTAAAGGGACACTCTAAGCACCAAAACCACTTAAACTTAAAGTAGTTATAGTGTATAGATCCTGCACCAGCAGTCTCACTGCTCAATTATCTGCCATTTAGGAGTTACATCATTTTATGCAGTCGTAGCTCAGCCTCGCCTGGCTTTCAATCACACAGCATCCTTACTCACTTCCTGTAAAGAGAAATCTAGTTTAAACTTCCTTTATTGCACAGTCTGTTTAATTTAGAATTTCTTATTTCCTGCTCTGTTAATAGCTTGCTGGAACCTGTGTAAGTCTCCTGTGTGTGATTAAAGTTGGCAGAGCAGCAGTTAAGAATTTGTAAAGTAAAAATACAGTGCTGTCACATCTGATTGAAACTTAAACCATTTTGTTTTCATGCAGGCTGTGTCAGTCACTGCCAGGGGAGGTGTGGCAAGGTCTCCATAAACAGAAAAAAAAGTGATTTAATTACTAAATGGCAGAGGATTGAGCAGTGAGACTGCAGGGGCGTGTTCTATACACCAAAACTGCGTAATTAAGTTAACCCTGTTTTGATGCCTATAGTGTCTCTTTTGCCCACCATTCAGCTCGGCACCTGTGCATTGTAAATTTTGCTATCAAATAGACAAACTGTAAAACATCTGCAATTGGGCTGTTTTTCCAGGTCGACTAGTTTGCCCTAAAACTTGCAATACTCATGTCAGGTTTCAGATATTAATTATGTGGTAGATATAATAATTAGTTTATTATTCACCCTTTCAGGGACGGTGTAAGGATTTCTGCCGCCCTAGGCAAAGATCCATTTTGCTGCCTCCTCATGTCACTCACTCACTGACAGACACACACTGTAGCGGAACGCTGGTCTCTCACAGACTATTTCCGCTGCTAGTCCAGGTGTGGCTCAGGAACAAGCAATAATCCCAGGCACAGTCCCTACAGTGAGAGAATAATCCAACAGCGTAGCAAGTACAATCAGCCGTAAAATCCAATAGTATCCCATCACCTTTCCCAATAACTGGACGACACACAGTATCAGGAGCAGAACTTAACTTTTAATCACACAACCCCTGCTTTTATGCAATGCTCCCGTGCAAGGGAGCCACCCACAATAATTAGTACATTAACCAATAAAGTACAAGGTGCAACCCACACATCTCCTCCCATCAGCTTATCTGTTAACAGAATTAAAATTTACATATTTTCCTCAAGTTCTAGATGTACCCCAAATACATAGGGTACACTCCTAAATATGGTATCCCCTGATAGCCCTTATCTGGGTGAACAACATATTCAAAAATCACCCAGGTCGGACCAGGGGCTTCGGGAGTTATGGGCAAGTAAAGTTTTGACCGACCGCACAGGCAACAGTATCCAGAAAATAGTTCCATAAGTTTTGGCCTTGCGGTCGGTCTCCGTTCATGGAATAAAAGTCCCGAAAGGCTTGCCATCCATGGCTATGCTGGCATTCGGTGGCTCGTTCGGTAGTTCCAGCCCAAAGATACGGAAGTCTGATACTAAGCAGTGTTTGCTTAGTTGAGTGTCAGATTTTAGTTCCAGACAGTCAACGGCAAAACACAGCTGTTCGGGAGATTAAGATGGCCGCCGCCACGTGTTAAATTCCTGAAATGACGGCCACCCAGGAACTTAACAGAGCGTTCGTGAGTTTCCACTTAAGAGGTAATACAACGAAATGGGAGGTTGATTGAAGCCACACTTTGTATCAGGGTGGTCTGGTGTTCGGTAGATTTAGTTCGTATGACGAATGCAGTGGGTCAATACCGTTTGATGGGGACAATCAAACGAATGCTTCATACACTGAAGATATATTTAGCAGCAAAGTACCAAAAGCATTTTAAAACACCCAGTTTTGCAGACAGCTCAATGTCCTTTGCTGCATAAGTTATATAGTCCGAAGTCTCTGCAATATTATAGTATATGTCCTTGACTGGTTCTTAAAGGGCCAGTAGTGCCATACAAAATCCCATTAAGCCCAGCCATTGTATTTAAAGGGCCACATCTTCCCGGGACCATAATCACTGGGCAGGAGGCGGGCAAGCAGCCCCCTCAAAGAACTCAGGGCAAACTCCTTTAAAGTGGCGAGTTTGCTACACACACTGGCACACAAACACACAGAAGCATAAACTCACTGAAAGACATACTCACTCACTGACACACACACACACAGACAGACAGACATACACTCACTGACAAACACACACACACTGACAGACAGACACACACAGACACTCACTGACCAGACATACACTCACTCACTGACAGACACACACAGGCAGACACTCACTGACATACGTACATTCACTCACTGACAGACAGACACACACACAGGCAGACAATTCACTGACAGACACACACACAATCACCAACAGTCAAACATAGTCAACCACTCACTGACACACAGACTCAGACATCCAGTCTCCCTGGGGTCCAGTGTGGGGCAGTTCCTCACTCCTCCAGCGTGCTGTTTAGTATGCCGGGGATGGAATGGCCCTTGGCATCACAGACAGCACCAGGGAGGAGTGGGGGGCTGCAAGAAGAGCCTCCCTTGCCGCCGCCTGCCTCCTATTCTCAGGTATTTATGAAATGGCTCCTCTCTGTGCCCCCATTCTCGTGCGCCTGGAGGATTGGCCCGTTGCTGGGAGGGGGCGGCTCAAGAGCCACTCGCCCAGCACTGTGGCCCAGGACATAGGGAGCCCTCCAGGAAATATCCCAGTGGGCACCACCAGCAGGCCTGCATCCTAGGCGAATGCCTAGTTCGCCTAACTGTTGCGCCGGCCGTGTACTCTTTATACATATTATTTTGGAATGCTCTACGAGTAGCGAAAACCTCCCCAAACTAAAAGTCAATCTCAGCCGAACATTCTCATAGAAACATAGAATGTGATGGCATTCGGCCCATCTAGTCTGCCCAATTTTCTAAATACTTCATTAGTCCCTAGCCTTATCTTATAGTTAGGACAGCCTTATGCCTACCCCACGCATGCTTAAACTCCTTCACTGTGTTAACTTCTATCACTTCAGCTGGAAGGCTATTCCATGCATCCACTACCCTCTCAGTAAAGTAATACTTCCTGATATTATTTTTAAACCTTTGTCCCTCTAATTTAAGACTATGTCCTCTTGTTGTGGTAGTTTTCTTCTTTTAAATATAGTCTCCTCCTTTACTGTGTTGATTCCCTTTATATATTTAAATGTTTCTATCATATCCCCCCTGTCTCGTCTTTCCTCCAAGCTATACATGTTAAGATCCTTTAACCTTTTCTGGTAAGTTTTATCCCGCAATCCATGAACCAGTTTAGTAGCCCTTCTCTGAACCCTCTCTAAAGTATCAATATCCTTCTGAAGATACGGTCTCCAGTACTGTGTACAATACTCCAAGTGAGGTCTCACCAGTGTTCTGTACAATGGCATGAGCACTTCCCTCTTGTGTGCAGGTAGTGGTTAACGTGTGGTGCCCCTTATGATCACCAAACTGCTCCACCCACCCCGCCCCCACCTTTCCCCATCCCCAATTAAAACAGAGACATAAATGTGGTATAAACAGGCCACAGCTTTATTTATATATATAATAAGTAAAACCAATTCAATTATGTTTAATATGAGCGTATATTTTTAGCTCAAAACCCGTCCTTGCCAACCGGACCATAATAACCTTTTGAGTACCTCTTTCCAGGGCGCCTGCCCTCCCCCCTCGTCCAAGCTAATTGGCCTTCACCTTGGCCCTCCAATTCCCCATGCCAACCCCTGGCCGCTTTTCCTGGCACGGAGGGCACGCCCAAATACCAAACCATTGCCCGAGGTTAGGGGAGGGACCAGACCCATCATTCCTTCGTCCAATGCACTCCTTTTTCCACTGGTTCGGCAAGGACCATACCCGCCAGCTGTGACAAAAGAAATAAATTAGTAAGACGGAAAAGGATACCAAAATATCAACAACGGGAGGGAGGGAGGGAGATGTTACCACGCCGTTAAATCTAAGATGGCTGAGGTAAGGGAGACAAAATGACTGGTATATAAAGGACCACACACATCCCTTACTCTAATTGACACACCCACTTATGACACCTACACCCACCACACCCACACATGCCTCCTATCCGGCTAGCTTTCAGCCCGCCTCCTCTGGGCCTTGTGTGCAGGTAGTGGTTAACGTGTGGTGCCCCTTATGATCACCAAAACTGCTCCACCCACCCCGCCCCCACCTTACCCCATCCCCAATTAAAACAGAGACATAAATGTGGTATAAACAGGCCACAGCTTTATATATATATATATATAATAAGTAAAACCAATTCAATTATGTTTAATATGAGCGTATATTTTTAGCTCAAAACCCGTCCTTGCCAACCGGACCATAATAACCTTTTGAGTACCTCTTTCCAGGGCACCTGCCCTCCCCCCTCGTCCAAGCTAATTGGCCTTCACCTTGGCCCTCCAATTCCCCATGCCAACCCCTGGCCGCTTTTCCTGGCACAGAGGGCACGCCCAAATACCAAACCATTGCCCGAGGTTAGGGGAGGGACCAGACCCAGCATTCCTTCGTCCAATGCACTCCTTTTCCACTGGTTCGGCAAGGACCATACCCGCCACTAGCGCCAGCTGCATTTAAGCCTAAATCAGCAGGCGCGACCCCCCACCAATGCCATGGCCTGTTCTAGCGCATCCTGCAGAGCTAGGTTGAAGAAATCCAACCCCACATCGGTCAGGTGGACCCCGTCCGGGCGAAAATATATCGCCGCGTCACGTTCAAATATTCGGTGGCGCACAGAAATGCCACCGACGCCGAGCACAAATTTTGACACTCTTTTATTAATTTTTACCCTGCATCGTTCAATAGCCCCCTGATCGCGCGCGCGCCCCCAATAGTTCCTGGACACTATCCCAGACCAAACTAAACAAAGCTGCGGGAACAAAACTCGCAAGCGCGCTAAATCCCTTCTAATCATTTCACCCAAACCCCAAGCAGGCAGCACCCCCAGATCATTGCCACCCAAGTGAACCACCAATACATCAGGCGCCCCTAGGAAAGTGGCCAGCTGTACAACCTCCGGCAAGAGCTGGCCCCATCTCATGCCCCGGAAACCAAACCATCGGACCTCCGCCAGCTCCCGAGGAATTCCAAGGCGTGTCCCACCCGGGCGTACCCCAGCCCGCAGATGGGCCCAATAGATGTATGAATGCCCAATCAGCCAGATCCTACGGCCGGGCCCTGTGGAGAAAACACAAGAGGGGAACCGATTAGCCGCGTGGGCCGTACGTAGGACCGAAACCTCCCAGATTCCCATCTGCCAATCCTCTGAATAGCCTGATCAGAGAAACCCAACCGAGAGGCTTCGGTTGCGGCCCCAATGCGGAAGGAATGACCCCCAAACTCCTTGCTCGGGATTCCCAGCCGATCAAGGGCCAGGCGAAATACCCTGAGAAATTGAAATCGAGATAAGTAGGCACCATTTTCATGAATTAACAGCGGGCCGGAGAAACCTGGTCGCCCGGAACTGTAAGATAGGTATGCCGAGACGGGGCAAACTGCCGAATCCGGAATGGCACGAAGGGTAACCCACTTACCCCTGCCAAAAACGTCGGTCTTGGACCGGCGCAACAAAAATTGCACCGTAGTACCCGTGACAAACACGCCCTGAAATAAAAGCCCCCCAGGGGTCCCCCTGCTAGGGCTCACCAGTTCTCCGACCCGAAGAGCCCCAAAAAAGGCGAAAGTAAACGCCACCAAAAACAATCTAGCCTCCGGAGTTGAAAAACAGACCTGGGGGAGAACCGAGGCGATCCCTAACAGGAGCGCGCCCGAAACCGGCCTCCGAGTATCCCGCACCATCGGGCCTTTCCGCCAACCGCGCATCGCAAGCCTCACCATGCAGTGTTTCGTCACATCGGGTACCTGGGTTAAATTGAACCAGAAACTAAGGCCTGAGAGCTTCCCTGACACCGTAGCTGGGGAACACCCGCTAGCCTCCCAGAACCAGAGCAACCGTAACAGACCCTGGACCCTCTCGTCAGAGGAGCCGAACCCACCGCAATCCTGTTCCAGTGCGACCCAATCACCCCATGCCTTACCATACCGGACCCATGTTGCCTCTGATACCGACGACCGTATCCACTCCCTTATTCGTTCAGGCCAAGGGACCAGAGTTCCGCGGGACAGGAGAGACCTTCCAGATCCGCTTCCGGAGCAGCCGATCGAAATACCTGCCATTGGAAACGAGAGAGAGCGTCAGCTGTGGTATTCACAACACTTGGAATGTGCACAGCGCGGCATGAAACGTTCAATGACAAGCATCGTAAGACCAGACGCCGCAAGAGCCTGACCACCGGAGGGGAGGAGGCCGTTAGATTATTAATGGCCTGCACCACCCCCAAGTTATCGCAATGGAAGACGACGCGCCGGTCCCTGAACTCCATTCCCCACAAATGAACTGCCACCACGATGGGGAAGAGCTCCAGGAGGGCCATATTTTTGGTAAGGCCAGCAGCAACCCAAGCCCTCAGGCCAAGGTTCCGCGCACCATTGCGTCCCTAAGATAGCCCCAAAACCTGATGCACCTGCCGCATCAGTAAACAGGTGTAGCACAGAATTCGACACCTCTGGTTGTTGCCAATAGGACCTGCCATTGTACCCATCTAAGAAAACCATCCATACTGCCAAGTCCTCCTTGAGCACTTTGGTTAAGCGGATAAAATGAAATGATTTTACAATTCCTGCCGTGGCGGCCGCTAGGCGCCGGTTAAATACTCGACCCATAGGCATAATCCGACATGCAAAATTCAACTTGCCAAGAAGGGATTGAAGCCGTTGTAAAGTAATCTTCCGGAGGGAGATCGCCTCCCGCACAGCCCCCCGCAGATCCTCCAACTTATCCGGCGGGAGGCGACATTCCCCAATAACCGAATCGATCTCAATTCCAAGAAAACACAAGCACGGGGAAGGGCCCACCGTCTTATCGGGCGCCAGAGGCACGCCGAACCCACAGGCCACGTCGGCTATCGATTGCAAAATGTGCGCGCATACCGGGGAGTTCGCGGGACCCACACAAAGAAAATCATCCAAATAGTGAAGCACTGAGTCATAGCCAGACTCAGCTCTCACTACCCATTCCATGAAGGAGCTAAAACATTCAAAATAAAAACAGGATATTGCACAACCCATCAGGAGGCACATATCCACGTAAAATTGCCCTTCAAAGGAACAGCCGAGCAGATGATGACACTCCGGGTGAACCGGCAGGAGGCGAAAAGCCGACTCAATGTCGGTTTTTGCCATCAGTGCACCGGGGCCCGCGGCCCTAACCATACCAACCGCAGTATCAAACGAGGCGTAAGAAACTCGGCATAGCTCCGCCGCAATGTCATCATTCACGGAACCCCCTTGGGGGTGCGAGAGATGATGAATTAGCCGAAATTTTCCGTGCTCTCTCTTGGGAACGACGCCTAGTGGCGATATTCGAAGGTCAGGAAGGGGGGGTTCACGAAAAGGGCCGGCCATGCGGCCCAATGCCACTTCCTTAGCCAGCTTGTCTTTTACTACCCCTGGGTGTTCAGCAACGGAACGCAGGTTCCGACACGACCCTGAGGGCGAACGAGCCCGATGGGGAATCCAAAAACCATGAGTAAACCCTTCCAGGAGCAAGGCAGCCGCCTTTTTGTTCCTATAACGTTTTAGCCACGGACGCATCGCGACAACGTCCACCGGCGTCTTCGCCCTTAGCGCCCATGGCATCCCCTTTGTCGCCAAACTTACCCCGCTTAAAACACTTAGAAGCGGGGTGGGACCCGCCGCAACCGGAGCATTCGTGCTTGAAGCGACAATTTGCTCCGAATTTACACTGGCCGTCGTTAAATTGCCAACAGCAACCTGTTCTACGCTGAGTGGCCGACGTGGAGGGTGAGGACCCTGCGCCGGCCCCCCCAAGAAAGGACGACAGGCCCCCCTGATGTGAAGCGGGACGGGTCATGATGGCCAACCACAAGCCGATATCCATTTGATCCCAACTCAGGGAAGGGCGCACCGCTAGGCGCTGGCGGAATTGTTCATCATACCGCCACCAGCCTACCCCGCCATAAACCCGACACGCGTTCCAGATCATATCCTGGTAGCAAAATAGAGAAGAGCATTTGTTGGGAGTCTTTTCCCCTATAACGCTAGCCAGGATAGAAAAGGCCCTGATCCAATTCCCAAAAGTTTTTGGTATCTTCCGATACCGAAACTTCTCTTTCTCCTTCTCTGACTCCTTTGCTGCAGGATCAACCCGAGGCAAGTCCTCCATAGGGAGAAGGGAAAAAATTTCGACAAATTCCCCTTTCTCTATCTTGGCCCGCAATTCAGCTGTCAAATGGAGGCCCAGGGGGCCTGACCAACACATGTAAACCGCCCCGTGCGCAGCGGGTGCAACCCCCAAGTCCTGAACCGCAGTGGGGGTCACTGTTGACCCCACGGGGGTTCCGAGCTCTCCTGCGGCAGGCAAAGATTCTAGGAGGGCAGTAGGCCCCCCTGAGACAGCCGAAGTAGAAGGCGGGACACCTGACCCTCCGCTAGCCCAACCCGTTCTAAGTTGGTTATCTAAAGTCGAGGTGAGGGGGGCCCCAGAGGGGGGGCCCTTTTCCAAAGAATGCAAAACCTGTCGCATAGTTTGCAGCAACGAATCCCATTCTGGCATGACTGCGCTAACACACCCCGGCCCCAAACCCTGTAAACTAATATACTCACTGGCGGAAACCGAAGGTGAAGCCATCTGTGGAGCCACGACTTGGCCGCTAGACTGTGGTGGCCCAGCTGGAACAGCGACTGCAGGAGGATCTGCACCAGCCGCAACGCCAGCAAAACGAACCGAGAGCCTACCAGGAGTAATCTGCGAAGACAACACAGGTGAGATGGACCCCGGCCCACCCACCCCAGTAGAAACGAAACCGGTAGGGGAGGGCCCTGTGGGGGAACAATGGGCCCCTGCTGTAAGAGTGGCAGGATGAATGGGGGGGAACGTGGTCTGAAGTGGGCCAGGGGGGGCAAGCTGGGCACCAGCTATGAGTGGGCCAGCGGGCAAGGCAGGGAAATTGAGAGGGGCAGGCCCAGGAGACCCTGTAAGGGCCCCAGCCATGATGGGGGCAGCTGAGGAGGAAGGGAGAAGTGGAGGGGCAGAGTGTGACCCAGCTGCCACAGGGACAGGTCCAGCAGACAGTGGAGCAGGCGCAGGAGCAGCTCCAGGGGAGACAGAGTGTGGAGGGAGAGCAGGGGGAGGCCTGAGAGGTAAGTTAGGGGAAGCATACTCCCTGCCCAGTGCCCCAGAACCCCCCACCCCCCCGGAGACAGCCCTGCCGACCAGCGGCCTACTTACCCGACCGGGAGAGCGGGCCACCCGCCCTTGCACAGCCGTTGATCCCGCCAAGGCCGACCTGGTGATTAGTGCCCGCTGTGCGGTGAGGTGCTGTGTTCTCGCGGCCGACCTCCGCCGAGCCCGCGAGACCGGGGGGGTGGTAGCCGCGATGCGGCATGACCGGCGGCAATCCGGCGTGTGGACACACGGGAGGAGGTGCTGGCCGCGGCCGCGGAGGAACCGGCGCGCGGGCCTGCAACAGGGCTCCTACTCCTCTCCCTCACCCGACCCTCCCGTGAGGGGCTATACCGGGCAGGGGGACGTGCGCGACGGCGCTGATTCCCATGGCCGCCATTAGAGGGAGCAGCCACAAAATCAGCACCCTGGTTCCCAGGGCTGCCATTAGAGGGAGCAGCCACACTAGGAGCACCCTGCAGGCGTACTAGCTGTGACTGCAGGTGCCGTCCACCATCTTGAAGGGCCTCAGCCCGGAGGGCAGCGAGGATTGCATCAATATCCATACCCTTGGCCGTTTGACAAGCAGTGGTAAGCACAGGAGGATGCAGAGATGTTACCACGCCGTTAAATCTAAGATGGCTGAGGTAAGGGAGACAAAATGACTGGTATATAAAGGACCACACCCATCCCTTACTCTAATTGACAC
>OW240917.1:257860185-257880569 GCA_933207985.1 Pelobates cultripes | reverse complement strand
TCAGAGCAGGGATTCAGGAAATTCCTGGAAGTCTCTTTTGACCGACTGCACGCATGGTTTCATGCCCAAAATAGTTTCAGAGAATTAGACTGTGCGGCTGGTCTATTTCAAACAGTTGAAGTAACGTTCAAATAGTCGAACTAAGCCGTTCGTGCACAGTCAGTGAGTGTATCCGGTTCGGTAGATTATTTCTACCAAACGGCGCTCCGTTCATGCAGTTCTAGTCGAACCTAGCTGGAGATGGAAGTCCCAGCGGTGTTCGTTCTGTCGACTGTCCGATTTGAGTTCCATTAACTCGACGACAAAACACAGTGGGTCACTTTAGACTAAACAAGATGGCCGCAGCCACGTGTTGGACTATACGAACGTCGACCACCTAGCTGTTCATCAATTTGGCTGCGGTTATCTACCATCCTGGGAGGTAAATGGGCTGCACACTGGTCCGACTGTTCGGTTGTTTGTTGGGTAAATGAACACCATAGTCATAATCCATTCTGTAGTCCCATATACTGAACTGTAAGAGGGAAAAGGCACGAACAAAGCATTTCTCCAGTCCTCAATCCAGGTCTAATACATGGGCCATAATCCAGGGGCAAGAGTCTGGCAAGCAGGCCCCTCCAAGTATCAGTGGTGAGGTTACTTTTGCCACAATTATATTTGAAATCCGCCATTTTGCGCTTGAAAGTTCCCTCCCAACTACTTCCTGTTAGAATCAACTTCTGGGCAGGATTAACTCCGTATGACTGGAGATAAGACGGTCTGAATTCCTAGACATCACTTCCCTTTAATACAAGATGCTTAAATAGAGATATGTATGTGACCCAATTCAACGATGAGTTAAAGAAAAAAAGATCATGGATTAAGTCTGTTTTAACTACTTTCCAACGAGGCATGAGAGGAATTTTTGTGAATAGCTGTATGGAACATTGTTATTAAAGCAAACTAAGTCATTAGTGTAGAGGTGACGTTCAGTCTCCTGCTAATGTGATATTTGCAGGATAAGGCACAGAAAGGCACCTCGAGGGTTTATGTCGTTGTAGGAGTCTCCAGGAAATAATTACAATCTTTAAAAAACTTTCCAAGTTTGAAAAAATAGACACAACATTTAATAAGCATCTGAAGGTAAATTTAATGAGATGAAAATCTTAGACATTATATAAGTTCTCAAACATAAATCAAAGAGTGTTAAAATGCTCTGTTTTAATTAATCACGTCTGACAGCGAAAAGGGCATAAAAATGCAATACGAATTCTGAAAACTATTCCTTATTTAACTTGAAAGGCAGTTCAGTTACATCACGTTCTTATTGATCCACCATGTAGCTCGTTCCTGCGATATTGGGGATCTGATTAATTTGTATTTAACATGATAGACTACAAATGCAATGAGTAAAAATCTGACTGTAAAGTGCAAAAAAATACTCTGTTGCAAACTAAAACAAAGGAACTGGGTAGATATCATTTTAGGCTTTTTGTGCATCTCGTCTCTGCAATGAGAGAGGTGTGCGGACTTTAATGCCTGAACAAGCACATCAAAATACACAATTCTATTCTTGTTTAGTTGAAATAAAATGTTAAATATCCAGAAAAAATTTAAATTTGTGGGAAACATTTCATCGTCTCCTCTCAAAGTAAACCAATCGTCCAACGCGTTTTGCGTTAAAGCAGTTGGACATAGGAGATATTACAGGAGCTGGTCGTTTTTGTTTTATGACTTGTCATGATGGCAACAATATTAAATAAATGTTTAGCTTTATGCGGTCGTGTTGTTAATTGGTTATTTATTATACAAATTGATCTCACGGTCAGTTTGAAAAGCCAATGAAGGTATCGGACTACTTTGCTGTAAAAAATTTTGAAAATCAAATCAGCCGTACCTCTGCTACATTGCATTTTAATCCTACATTCAGGGGTTAATTGACACTAATAAATATATATCTATATCCTATAGCAAACACTAATTAAAACATCCTTATAGAATTCCTTGTGCCATCCCACTGGGTTAATTTACTAATCCTTATTCAAATTACAAACGAGTAAGAACATCTCTCTCGATCAATAATTTAGACCAACTCACTGTAATGATACAAGTTACATTATCCTACGATCCTTCACTAAAATCTAAATAATTCAGGCGGACTGTCCTAATCAGATTAATACCAGCCCTACATTCTGCAAATTAGCAGATACAAGATAGATTGCTTGCCGACAGTAACACAGTGTCTCATAGGCGTCCGATTCAGAATTCATTTCTGAATTTAATAAATGATAGAAGATGGGGGGTTGGAATTAGTTTTAAATGATTTCTGAAGAGAATTCTTCGCAAACTATAATTAACATGTTGCATTTATTAGAAAACTGGAAAAAATCTGCGTAAATATACAGTTTGCTCATATGGACAGACTGATACACGTTTTTATTTAATATGTTCCTAAGCTGGCATTGGGCACCATAGTAAAATAAATAACACGGCACTTTTATCAGGCCACACTTATAGTGGAATTGGTGGAAAAAATTAAAAATCAAGTCAGGAGACCACTTGATCACCAATAATAAGAGGAGGGGTCAATACAACCCCATCTCCTGCTATAGGGCAGGTAAGGTAACGCTGCACTTTCAGATCCCTCATTTTCAATATATTTATTTTTTTTATATGAAAAGGAACACACATTGCTTCAATAAAAATATCATTTTTTTGTGTGTTTAATCTGGATATTTTAAAGGGATACTGTAGTGCCAGGAATACAAAGCTGTATCCCTCTGCCTCCCCCCCTCCTATCCTTTTATTTACTTACTTTTTCCCAGTGCCGATCCCCCTCCTACCCTTTGTTTACTTACCTTTTCCCAGTGCCGATGTCCCTCGGCGCTGGGTCGAAGCTTTGCTACCTCCTCCGTCCCACGACGAGCGAGGTCTAATGCGCATGTGCAGCATTTCCCCATAGGAAAGCATTGAATCAATCCTTTCCGATGGGGAAAATCTGACGCTGGATGTCCTTATGCAGAGCGTGAGAACGTCTAGCGTCAGATAACAGACCAATTCCAGAAGTGCCCCCAGTGGCTGTCTGGGAGACAGCTACTGAGGGCAGACTTAAAGCTGCTGTTTTACATTGCAGCACTAGGTGCAAAAGGGACGCAACACTCAGACCACTTCTATGAGCTTAAGTGGTATGGATGCCTACGGTGTCCCTTTAAGTTAACATTTAGCACTTAGCAGTGATGTATTTAACTGTTATAATGGGATAGGCTGATATAAATATATTGATTCCAGCGTCCAGGGTGTGGATATATAGATTCATTAATTGTCTGTGTGCATGCGCAGGTATGCCTGTGTCTCACCTGATTTATTTATTTTTTATATTTTTTATGTTTAGCGTCCAAGATAATACAAACAGGCCTGATATGCCTCAACAGCATAGACAAGCATATTAAGTAAATTCACATAGTTCCATTTTCATGGCACATAAGAAATACGGCACATTTTATATTACGGGTAATCTGGCTTAGAGGCTTATTGACGGTTTCAGTGGGTATCTCTGGGTAGCAGGTCGGGCAAACGAAATATCGGGGGTAAGCTGTGCATTAGATGCCCTGAAGCCATAGCTTGAGATGGCTCAATCAATGCCCACTAGTGGTAGCCACTCTAACCCGGGAAACCTGAGTTAGTCTTGCTGTAGATGAGAGCACCGCTGGTCCCAAGTGCCTGTGTGGTCCTGTACTTCACTGACCTCTCCGCCACAGAGTCCAGTAACTGGGTTATGGCTTCCAGCCGTCTCAGTGCCCGTGAGTTTTAGCGCCATATGTAAGCTCTCCGACTGAGCGGCAAGATATGTGTGTATCTTTGTGTGTGTGTGTATCTGTATCCTTTCTGTATCAGTGCGTGTGTGTGTCTGTATGTGTGTGTATTCTTGTGAGCGGGATTTGCAGGCGGGCCCTGGGGTGGGATTTGGAGGCTGGCCACCGGGGGCCCATACCTTGAGCTGTGTTAGAGGGCCCCAAAATTTCTGATGGCGGCCCTGCGTCTGATGGTGACATTTCCACATCTAATGATGCCATTTGCACGTCTAATGATGCGCTCGCACTGAGCTGCCTGAGGACAGTCTCCCCAAATTCGGGGCACCAGGAAACAAAATTTGGGCGGTGGGACAGGATTTTTCTGCCGAAATCAAAACTGTTGGGGTGCCTGTCCATACTAAAACTGATTGAAAGCAAATCTTCCTCTTTTACATTTTTTTTTTTTTTAGATATACCCCCAATTCAAAAATATGGAGTATAATATATTCAGTCTCTGATTCCCAATTAATTGAGGCCCCTTTGCATCTTAGGCGGTACTGGGATTTTCCATCATATATTGTTTATTTATGTAGCTATTTCATTTCTGTAGTGGGGAGCAGTGTTCCAGCTCGGGATAATTCAGGAGCCTTATAATCCATGACGTTTTGCAGTTTAAATTTTCTTTGCTTTTTAAAAAAATTTCCTTTTTTTGAATGGGGTTTGTTTTCTGAACTCAGAAAAAAACACACATTCTCTAATCTCAAGCTAGAGGGTATTTTTGTTTGTTTGTTTTGTCCCAGAAAGAGATCACTACATCAATCTCAGGCTCCTTTAAGAAACTATGTACCAGGAAAAGTTTAGACTAGAACATTATTTAAATGCCTTGCTCTATGAGTTCTTGGAAAAGTAATCTGTAGATAAGTTTCTCTATTGCAATTTTAAGAGAATCATTTAATTCCCGAGGGGATTGCAAAAGTTTTCCTGCCAAATAAAAGCTTAACGTTAATGTACAGAGCTCATCTTTCCTTGATAGTCTGCCAAAGAAAAAATCATGTCTAGATAATGCATGTAAAAGCAACAATCGGTATTGTTTTTCTGGCAGTAGAATGGTTACTGTATCCAGGGCTGGTGCAAGGATTTTTGCCGCTCCCCCCCAATGTAGTGATATTACAATATCCTACCCATATAATGACATCACATATGCCCAATCCATGAGGGACTGCTTCTCATTTGCCCAAACTCCAGTAAAGCCGCCACATGTGCAGCCCATTTTATTAGGGTGCTGTATGTTGGTATTTTTATTATGCAATGTAATGTGAATATTTAAAAAAATGTTGAGTGGATGTGCGGTGTGGGTTGTGTAGGGTGGAGGTTGTAGCTATGTGTGAGGTGTGTTGTGGCTTTCTGTGCGTGATGTATAAGGCTGTGTGATGTGTGTATAGCTGTCAGTGTCTGCGTGTGGGTAGCTGTGAGAGGTATGTGTAACAGTGTGAGAAGCTGCGAGTGATACGTTTGGGTCACTGTGAGTGTTATGTGTGGCAATCTGTGAGGTGTGGGTAGCTGTCAGTGTCTGCGTGTGGGTAGCTGTGAGCGGTATGTGTGGCAATGTGTGAGGTGTGGGTAGCTGTCAGTGTCTGCGTGTGGGTAGCTGTGAGCGGTATGTGTGGCAATGTGTGATGTGTGGGTAGCTGTCAGTGTCTGCGTGTGGGTAGCTGTGAGCAGTATGTGTAGCAGTGTGAGAAGCTGTGAGTGATACGTTTGACCCACTGTGAGTGTTATGTGTGCCAATGTGTGATGTGTGCTGTCAGTGTCTGTCAGTCTCTGCGTGTGGGTAGCTGTGAGCGGTATGTGCGGCAATGTGTGATGTGTGGGTAGCTGTCAGTGTCTGCATGTGGGTAGCTGTGAGCGGTATGTGTGGCAATGTGTGGGTAGCTGTCAGTGTCTGCGTGTGGGTAGCTGTGAGCGGTATGTGTGGCAATGTGTGATGTTTGGGTAGCTGTCAGTGTCTGCGTGTGGGTAGCTGTGAGCGGTATGTGCGGCAATGTGTGATGTGTGTATAGCTGTCAGTGTCTGCGTGTGGGTAGCTATGAGCGATATGTGTGGCAGTGTGTGGCTTCACTGACCACTCCGCCACAGAGTCCAGTAACTGGGTTATGGCTTCCAGCCGCCTCAGTGCCCGTGAGTTTTAGCGCCATATGTAAGCTCTCCGACTGAGCGTCAAGATATGTGTATATCTTTGTGTGTGTATCTGTGTCCTTTCTGTATCAGTGTGTGTGTTTGTGTCTGTATGTGTGTGTATTCTTGTGGGCGGGATTTGCAGGCGGGCCTTGGGGTGGGATTTGGAGGCTGGCCACCGGGGGCCCAGACCTTGAGCTGTGTTAGAGGGCCCCAAAATTGCTGTGAGTGATACGTTTGGGCCGCTGTGAGTGTTATGTGCGGCAATGTGTGATGTGTGGAAAATTTATGTAGGAAGTAGTGGAATTTCCATTTAGTACAAGATGAGAAGGGAGATTCAAGTTGGCTCCCCCTCAGCCCAATATAGCTCAGGGGTGGGGGAGTTTAGGATCTGTAGTGAGGGTTTAAAGGCAGCAGTCAGAGTAAGGGCCAGTAGTGATGGATTGGGGCTGTAGAGGATGTTAGGGGCTGCAGTGATGGATAGGGGTGGTAGTGGATGTTAGGCGAGGTAGTGGATGTTAGGGGCGGTAGTGGATGTTAGGGACAGTGTCGCCCCAGTGAGCATTTAGAGGAGTAAATAAAGGGGTTAGAAGCTGTAGTGGAGGGTTAGAAGCTATAGTGGAGGGTTAGGGGCTAAAGTGGTAGGTTAGGACCTGCAGTGGGGTCAGGGGCTGGGGGGTTTGGACCTGCAGTGGGGGATTATGGTCAGTAATGGGGGGGGGTTAGAACCTGTAATGAGTGGCTAGGGTGAATAGTAGGGGGTTAGGACCTGTTGGGGGGGATAGGATCTGTGGTGGGTGGTTAGGGTCAGTAGTGGGGGGTTAGGGGCAATAGTAGGAGAGAAGTGGTAGTAGTAGAGGGTTAGGGCCAATACTGTGGGGTCAGGGGCAGTAGTGGGTGGTTAGGGTCAATAGAAGGTGATTAGGGGCAATAGTGGATGGTTAGGGGGAATAATGGGTAGTTAGGGGCAGTAGTGGGTGGTTAGGGGCAGTAGTGGGTGGTTAGGGGCAATAGTAGGGAGTTAGGGGCAGTAGTACGGAGTTAGGGGACGATAGTAGGGAGTTAGGGGTAAAAGTGGGTGGTAAGGGGAAAGAGTATGGGGTTATGGGCAGTAGTGGGGGTTAGGACTTCTGGGGGTTAAAAAGGGGCTAAGGGGAATGTTAAAAATATATATATATTCACTTTATTTTTATAAAAAAATGTTTCTTCCCCCTCCCTGAGGCTTAACTTGGGACAGGGAGGGGGAATCCAGTTCCATTTCTGCACTCCTAGGATTCTGCAATATAATTTGAAGGTGCCCACACCTCTACGTGCTATATGCCACACTGCTACCGCGGCACTTCTACAACGTGCGCCCAAGGCCGGTGCCTACTTCGCCTATAGGTGGCGCCGGCCCTGACTAAATCACTATAATAAAAACCTTGACCAATCAGTAATAAAACATCCCGGATTCGATGGTTATATTAGCTTTTATGGCCAACTTGTCCCCTTTTCCTCAGCTTGTATCTGTCTCCAATGACTCTGGCAAACTGTAAACTATTGGATTGTTTGTCACAAGCAATAATTAAAAAAAAGATTATATATTTTTTCATCTTTCAGATTCAAGGTTCCTTTTTTTCATGTTTGTTTAATTGTAAATTCAGCCCACACGAGTCCTTCAACAGCGCTCTGTGCATGGCATTTCCTGAGTGAAGCTGGTGAGCAGTTTGAGTATATACACGTGACTTGCAAACGCTCATGTTCAATTAATAGCGCCACTTTCGTGGTCAGTGTCACCCCAGGTGCATCATAACTACAACTCTCTTTGCCCCCTTTCCCACACGGTCACTTCTAACTATGCATACACACTGTGCTGGGTAAGGACAGTTTTCTGTTGTCCCCAGATGTGGTAAGGTGGGATAGGACCCCAAACGTTGGATTGTCTCCTCTAAATCAGGACTGCGGGGAGACTAGCCAGTGTTGTCACAGTGGGTGTTCCTGCAAAGTTAGCCCTACCATTCTAACCCCACCCAGACTTTCTGTGTCTATCACAGACTTCCCAATGCAACTCAATGAGAAGTATTTACAAAGCAGGTGATCTGGGCCATTGCTGCCTCTTGAGTTTAGCTTCAGTGAGCAAACCAAACCAGGAAGTAACAGGACAGATTGTCTGATTGACAGCCAGCAGGGGGTGTAACCAGGTTAATTGATAAAAGTGAAATTTCTACTAAAATATGTACTTTGTGTAAAATTAAAAGGAAAAAAAACTCGTCACACATAAAGCATTTGAGCAAGATAAAGGGTGTTAAGGATCGGACGTGTCCTTTGAAAAAAACACGTTATGGGTAGTTGGAAACCAGTTCACAAAGCCTGCCAACGTAAGTAAAATTAGATATCGCTTGATGTTCTGGAGTCATACTGTAACCTAGTGAGCTGGATACAATCTTCTTATTATTTACCGGCTCCTACATATTCTGTTGTATCTCTCCCTCGTGGTCCTGATAGGGTTAAAGGGTCCCTAGGGAATCAGGAAGTGTGTTATTTGTACAGAAGTCATGTTGATGCCTCAACCTACTGCCCAGCTGTGCTGTCTCTTCATTTCAACAGCCCCATCTGTTTAATTACATTTCTTTAAGGCGACTGTCACACTGCAGCTAAAAATAGCCTGATCCAAAAAGGTTGCGCGGATAGCGAAAGCAGATGGGTAAATAGGGGTTTGAGATGCAACAGTTCTATGATACGTTTGCTTATGACAAGATTAAATTAGGCCACATATGTCGTGAAAGCACATTTAGAAAATCCTCTTACTGCCGAGTGGCAGATTAAACAGACAGAGCATTGTAACAGGCCTGATTATAGGCAAGCTCTGATCTCCAGTGTACGGCGTTCTAGACCCTGTTTTATTCACCAATGTGGACATTTTGTATTAAATATATTTACAGGAAGGAATGAAAATGTTTCTGTCAACGAGGTTATTCAATAATTGGCAAATTGTTTGGCATTGTGCAGGGAATTTTTAGGCTAAAATGGAAGAATTAAAACAAAATTTCCCGCTGAACCTTTGGAATTGTGCACAACATTTTTAGGCCAAAACAGAGAATTAAAAAATTATAATTTTGGCCAAAAATGGTGAATTTTCCTGATGAAATCCAAGTGGTGTGATTTTGCCAATAAAGATATACCCAGACTGAGTTAATGTATAGTATTTATTTAACCAGGAAGAGGATACATTTATCTTTTACTAATTATCGGTAAAATTACCGGGGGTCTCTTTCTATGATTTGGCTTCTTTGGACTACGATTTATTGTTCCCTCATCAATTCCCTACAATTCCAGGTTTAATTGGCAAAACTCTAAAATATTGAATAATTCAGTTTAGCTTGTTCCACAGTCATTCACATTTATCCCTATAGCATTTATTTCTTTGTATGGTGTTAAGGACACACAGAAAGACGTAGCCTTGAGCAGCTCTATCTCCATTTCTGATCTCCCATTAGAGACGTCCATCTAATCTCGTTACTCGGCCAGTGTTGCTGGGATAATTAGCCAATTCAGTATACAATGTGGCCTTTGATATACACAAACAGTGATGGGCCAGGTTGGTGGTGGTGGGGGGCTAAAATGTCTTCCCCATTATAAGGTTGTTTTTTATAGCCCTTTTGTCAAATAGACTAATGGACTGACATGATTTTATTTGCACCTAGTAACAGAGTAGAACAGTTTTTCTCTGATTAGAAGAGATCTCCGAATGCACAATATGCATTTACCAAAAGCGATTATTTTAACTTTAAATCACAGACCTCTGTTACAACTTGTCTGCTGGAACCTGACCTCGATAATTCATACTGTTTAAACTTCAAAAAGGTGTGACTTGGCTCTTATAAATGCCCACCATCAAGAGGCTCCAAATAATGTTAATTGTATCCACCTTATTTGACATTTTTTATTTAGCTTTTCATATTTTTAAATAAAATGTTTTTTTTTTCTTCACTCAATCTTTTATGTTAGATTTTTCCAAAAGAGCGATCGGAGAGCTGACCAATAAGAATTGCTTTGTCCTGACACCCTCCTACTCTTTTGAACATTTTTTACTTTAGATTTAGATTAACTTAAGGCATTTTCTTTCAATGCTTCAAATGTATTTGTAACATTATAGCGGACTTACACGATGACATTTTAATAACCTCGAATTATTGTACGGAACTCAAAGTGCTGCTTTGTGATAAAGGTTTTGATCGGGAGATTATTGTGACGAGCTTCTGAGTACAATCATTATAAACCTTAATCAGTACTGTCTGCTTACATTTCATTTTTATATTACAGACTTTCTTAATAAGGCTTTAACATCTTCTGTCTGAAAACCATAGATTTCCCTGGACCAAAATCACCCATTTTTTGAGATAAAACTAAAATGCTACAATTCTGCATTATCTAATATTCTAGTGATTTGAAATTTTGAAAACAGAAAAAAATATATGTTTGTAACACTGACTCATACACACAGTAGATACATTGTATGGTATAATTATGGTGTAACTGAATCCCCATGTTTGTTGCCTGCTGTTCCATAAACTATATTTAGTTTATGTTATGGTCTTTACGACAGCACCACTACTTAGAAATGCGTGTTCGGGGTGTGCCCCAAATTCCCCATTTTTCATCAGGGATCTGTCCATTGGGAAGGAGTTCTTTTATATTTACTCTTCAATTTAAATCCTCCCTCCGTTATTTGCGGTTAATTCTCGTACGTTTCACCCTGGAACGCAGCTCTATCTTATGGCGAACCCTCTTCATCTCTCTCCGGAAGAAGGAAAAAGACACAGCTTGTGTTTAAAGATGGAATGCATTAGCCGCCAACAGGAATATCGGCAAAACCAGAAATCATGTTTCACATGGGAACCTGTATAAAAGGTTACATCTCCCAAATCTAATATACTGAACTAATGTACAAAGGAGAAAATAATAAGTGTGTAAAGAAAAGAGAAAAATCAAAATAGAAATAAAGATTAAAATAATAATAATAATTGGAATAAAGATAAACATTTATGAATATACAGAGACATAACGTTAAGTTAGGGAACACAAATCAAATACTGAATAAAATTATATATATTTTCCCTTTACTTTTATACACTTGTAATCAAAATTATTGTACCCCATTGAAAATCAGTTTTTCAAATTAAAATTTACTGACTTTCAGCTGTTTGCAATGAATAAATCAAATTAAAAAAATTGAAATAGCTCAACACAACGAATGCTTCAAGTGGTTTCCCCAAATTCTATTGAAAATGCAACTTACAATGACTTCTCCAGTCTCAAAATGATTCAACCCCTTCATGGCGAGCATCTTTAGTACTTAGTAGAGCACCCTTTTGCTGTTATGACCTGCTGTAAATGAGATGCATAGCTGGACACCAGCTTCTGGCAGCGTTCCTGAGGAATCTTAGCTCACTGCTCATGAGCAATTGCCTCCAGTTCAGTAGTAATCTTGGGTCTACATGCTGCAAACGCCTTTTTCAAACCCCACCAGAGATTTTCTATGGGGTTCAAGTCAGGTGACTGTGAAGGCCACTGTAGAATATTCCAACCAAGCCTTGGTGGAATTTGAGGTATGCTTAGAATTATTGTCTTGTGGGAAGGTCCAATGACGCCCAAGCTTCAGCTTTCTCACAGACAGCGTAACGTTTTCTCCTAGAATTTCCTGATACTTCCATGCCTTCCACCCGCTGCATGTTTCCAGTGCCAGAGGATGCAAAGCAACCCCAGAGCATCATTACCGAGCCGCCACCATGTTAAACTGTAGGCAGAGTTCTTTTCAGTGTATGCTTCATTCTTCTTCCTCCAGACATAGCGCTGATCCATAGGGCTGAAAAGTTCCAGTTTTGTTTTCTCTACAGAACAGAATCCCAAACCTTCTGTGGTTTATTTCAATGACTTTGAGCATATTGGAGCCGACTCTTCTTGTACTTTTGGGTCAGTAGTGTCATACGTCTTCGAGTTCTGTCATGGAAACCTTCTGTGTTTAGTACAGGCCTTACTGTGCTCACCGAAACCTCAGTGACTGTTGCCACTAATTCTTGCTGCAGGTCTCTTGCAGTCACCTGCCTTCTCAGATATCTGGTCGCAGCCATTTAAACTGTCTATTTCTACCCCGTCCAGGTAGTGTAACCAAGTTCACTTTGAACTTGCGATCTGTGCTTCCACCGGTGTCTCTAGAAACATTCAGTGCCTTCGTATCTTTTTGTATCCTGTTCCTTGATTGTGAAGAACAATGATCTCTTTTCTTAACTTTGTGGACCATTCATATTTCTAACATGCAGTCAAATGTGACACTCAACAAACCCCTTGCCAGTTCAGTTATTTCATGTGTTCCAGCCTTAAGCACACCAGGTATAGCTAATGAAGCTCTTGATTAGCTACATCAGGTGTGCTTGAGACAACACCTGTTTTGCATATTTGTGCTGTTGTGAGGGATTCTATTTAGGGGGTTGAATAATTTTCACACTGGAGAAATCATAAATTGCATTTTCAGTTGAATTTGGGGAAACCACTTGATGCATTCGTTGTGTTAAGCTGTTTAAATTGCTGTTGTTTGATTTGTTCGTTGCAAACAGTTTAAAGTCTGTACATTTTGACAATAAACCTGATTTTCAGTGGGGCTTGAATTATTTTGATTTCAGCTGTATTAATAAAGAAGAAGGCAACATTTTCCCATCTATATGTGTATATGTAGATAAAAGGGGAAAGAAAAACCCTTACTTACCAAAAAACCTATAAAATATTGATGCTTTTCAATTTATTTCCATATTTAATGCCAATTTGAATGTTTTAAGATTATAAATCCAATGAGCTTCCTTCGTTATGAGCTCTTGTAGTCTGCACACCCCTCTCTAGTTTAGTTGTACTTTGCCTATTGCTCTAAATCTGTTTCGATTAAAAATACGACAAGAATTGCAGGGTTTTGGTACACTATGCTCATTTTAATGTTATTAAAATGTTCCCAAAATGTTTAGTTTGCACATCCTGCATATTGTGCTCTACAGCTACATTGTAAGCAAGCAATGGCATAGGTGGTGGAGCAATTGCATCTTTTTATTGTATATTATTTTCAGTTTTAGATGCCTATATAAGTAGCTGTCTTTTTATCCCATTAATTGCAAATGGAGCAATTCTCACATCTATCATCCAGAAATTTTCATGTTTCTGAGGAAAGGACTCGGGGCTAATTTCATTTTTAATTTGTCAGCTTTTTGGTAAATTATTGATTGCACAATCTGGCATCATTTTACTTAAAAGTAGAGTTCGTACCGAACATTCCGATTTTTGACCCCAAACCCGGACATTTGAGTAACAGTTCGGGTTCAAGTTCGGTGTTCGGCGATTTAATGGCGCGTTTTGAAAAGCTACAGGGCAGCCAATCAACAAGCGTTTGACTCGTGTGCACTTAGAAGCCATCACAGCCATGCCTACTAATGGCATGGCTGTGATTGGCCAGTGCAGAAGGTGACCCAGCCTCTATATAAGCGCCACACGTCACATGAGCTCTTATTAGTGTAGGAAGAGGATGCTGCAGCCGTGAGGGACAGATTAGGAAAGAATTCTGGTGTTGAATCTGCAAACTACAGCGATTATTTTTGTGGATGCTATACTACATTTTTGTACCCTGCCCTGAGCCCAGTGCCACGGAGAAATATGCAATCAGTCTGTTTGTTAGGTGGGCACTTGCAACTGCATGTGTGCCAGGCACATTACTTTAATCCTGTTCTGGTAGCTCAGTGGGCAACATCTAGGCATTTTTAAATACTGCTGTGACATTGCAGTTTGACAAATTCAAATATTTTTGGTGCTAAAAAGTAAATTTGGGGCGTGCACTTCATATCTGAGAGTCAAATAGAACCGTCAAATACTGTGGTTACATCGCAGTTTGACCAATTCACATTTTTGGGGTGCTAAATAGTACATTTGCGGCCTGCGGTGCATTTCTTGCAGTCCAATAAAACCCTTAAATACTACTGTTACATTGTTGGTTTAAAAAATCACACTTTTTTGTGCTAAATAGAACATTTGCGGCCTGCGGTGCATTTCTTGCAGTCCAATAAAACCATTAAATACTACTGTTACATTGTTGTTTGACAAATTCACATTTTTTGACATAGGGAAGTAACTGTATTAATTACGCCTGCCACACTGAGGAGGAGGAGGAACCGTGTTCACAGCAGGGTGGCACCCAACGCAGCTCGTGGGCATCACTGGAGCGTGACTGGGGGGATACGAAGGACACAGATGATACACCTCCCACGGAGGACAGCTTGTCCTTGCCTATGGGCAGCCTGGCACACATGAGTGACTACATGCTGCAGTGCCTGCGCAAAGACTGCCGAGTTGCCTACATTCTAACTTGTGCTGATTACTGGGTGGCCCCCCTGCTGGAGGACAACGTGCCGTCCTTAATTCCCTCACTGGAGCATGATCGGAAGATGCGCGACTACAAGCGCATGCTGGTAGACGCGCTGCTGAGGGCATTCCCAACTGACACTGGGGGGCTCAGTGGAAGCACAAGGCGAAGGCAGTGGAGGAGTAAGAGGTCGCCAACGCAGCTGGGGCACCGCCAGAAGGCAGGGTTAGCATGGACGAAACATGGAAAAGCTTTGTCAGCACGCCACAACAACTAGCACCACCATCTGATATGGAACGTCTTAGCAGGAGGCAGCATTTCAGCAACGTGGTGGAACAGTACGTGTGCATACGCCTACACGTACTGACTGATGGGTCTTCCCCATTCAACTTCTGGGTCTCCAAATTGGGCACATGGCCTGAGCTTGCCCTTTATGCCTTGGAGATGCTGGCCTGCCCTGCAGTCAGTGTATTGTCTGAACATGTGTTTAGCACGGCGGGGGGCGTTATCACAGACAAGCGCAGCCGCCTGTCTACAGCCAACGTGGACAAGCTCACGTTTATTAAAATGAACCAGGCATGGATCCCACCAGACTTGTCTGTACCCTGTGCAGAATAGACATTTATACCGGCCTCACCCAGCCATTGTTATACTCAAGTGCACTTATTCTTTGTTTTCTTTTTTTTATATGTCCCAATATTTTGGGGGCTACCCCATTAGTTTGCAGGGCACTTGTCCTACTCTACCCCCATTTTACTTCCTTTTGCAGCCCTCTAGCCCTTTCCAGGACTTTTTTAGAGCCATTTTAGTGCCCAAAAGTTTGGGTCCCCATTGACTTCAATGGGGTTCGGGTTCAGGGTCAAGTTCGGGTCAAGTGCGAGGCCGGACTCTAACTTTTTGCCGATGATCGGCCGACCCCGGCGAACCCGAACTTCCAGGTGTCCGCTCAACTCTACTCAAAAGTTCTAGTTTTTGGAGGATAGGCCGGTGTTTATTTAATTTTAAATTTTTTTAGTATGACTATTATATTGTGTTATGAAGGTAAAATCAAAGTATTTTTTTGAAGCCTGTTCTATTTAAACTCTTGATTGTTGAATCATCTTTCACAATTTTCTGTGTGTATCCTTTCTCCGAATAGCTATCCTTTGATTCTAGATTGTTCTTCAAACGTCTTTTAAGTACAATTTCTTCAAAAACGGGTCATTTGGCTTTTTGGAATATAAGCTAACCAAAGAGTGTAGACTAATGTATTCTTATTGCTGCACTGCAGTCCGAAGGTTTGAAGATCGTTTTGGTTTTTAATCTGTTCTCTTCTTTATATAATCACATTTTAGATTATGTCCATATTTTGCAGTGCACTGGCCCATTTTCATGACATTTTTGGTTTGTCAGAATGCATTTCTGAATTTTTTTCATGGATAACATTTGGACGAGCCGAGCAGTCACATTAACCACTAAAGCACTACACGAATTTCATTTTATTTTGGATGAAATAATTTGTCTGAACTGTATTTTCCAGCCATTCAAGAGTTCCAGGGGCCAGTCTCCAGTGTGAGGGAAAAAGCGGAAACATGGGTAGGACACAAGTGAATATGTGAAGGGCATTGGTGATATGGGGGGTCAAACACTATATCCTCAAATCCAGAGAAAAGGGCTTGAACCAAGCAGCCAGATCATCATAAATTTTACTCGGTGCCTCTGGGTCAAGTCAGGAGAGCTGCGTAGCTAGATGCAAAACGGTAACAATTAGCTTGCTTTAACAGACCGACCTTTAAACAGTCACGTGTTAAACTCATTGCTCTAAAAATAAGACCTATCCAAAGCATATGCTATGGTAATTTTAAAAAATGACGAGTTCTCTATATGGGTCTAACGGCTGCCTCGCTGTGTTTTCTTGGCAAAAGCCATATTTTTCTAATGAAAGTGACAGCCGTGTCAAAGGAGAATAGCCTTTCCAAACCGCTAAATAGAATGTACTCTAAAAGGACACTAACGCAATTTTCAGATTACTCTAAAGTTGTAACTTTTTTTTTTCTAAATTAAAACAATAGGATACAAGTCTTGTAGCGGAGTAGTAGGGGTTAATCCACTATATCTTCGCTGGTAGTCAGGATTCCACAGGATCCCTTTTCCCCAAGGACTAGATGACACATAGTCTGGGAGTCAACTGAGGCTTTAATGCAAGGTCACCAAACTTATACGATTCCCCATGCAAGGGGTTTTCAGATTGCTACTGCAGGGGTTTCAATCAGGTGGACTGTGTGGGAAACTGACCACGCAGGGTCATTTCCCATCATTCCTTACTGTACAGGGAAGATGGTGACGAAAACCAGATACAGATAATTACATTATTTGTATGTACAGGGAAACAGGCATTTTTATATTAAATTCAGTTGATTTGACCGAAAGACCCCTCATTGGATTGCAGGGATCTGAGTGAGTATTCCGATGAAATACCGCTCAGATCCCTGCAGATATAACCGAATGCCACATAAAATACATTTCTAGGTGAACCGGGGTTTAAACGAAAGAACAGACGAAAAGCTATGTTTTACCGAAAGAGCGAGTTGTGCGAACGGTCTGGAAGTCCAGCGGTGTTTGGAAATCAAGTAGCCGATTTTAGTTCCAAGCACTCGACGACCAAACACCGCTGAACTTTAAGCGAGCAAAGATGGCCGCTGCCACGTGTTTGCCATACGAACGGCGGCCACCCATGAAACCCATTAACAGTGGTTGAAACATTGTTGAAACTAGCTAATGAGAGACACACGACCATATCGGTGTGGTCTCCCATTTGGCAATATTTAGTTTCACGAACAGTGTTGCAGGTTACTGTTCGTGAAACTCCCATCTGAATGCTGGCGGCTTCCGTGCCGCTAGCATACGAATGCTCTAATTCACATAAACCATACAATATAGAATATGACCATTTCCAGTGTCCTTAAAGCAATCCCACTCACGAAAGTCTTTTACAGTCCCAAGTGGCTAAGTTTGCCACAAGTCTTTTTCATCTTTTATATTTGGCTGGTACAAAGATTGGGGACAGGCAGAGAAATTATCTTAATGTGTCTCGAACACCATTTGATTTTATAGATCCACTTTTCTGTTTTTAATTATCATCATGATAAAAACACCTTGACCGTGTATACTGCGAGAGAAATAACGCTTATTTGACATCCATTGTCGTTTCTTAGAATAATAGGCCACGCGTATTGAATTCTAACATGGGGTTGTCGCCTATTTAACCTTTTTAATGCTACATTCCTCCTTTCCTACTCCCACCTTCACTTCCTTTCTATCCTTCTGTCCCATCTCAGCAAACTCACCACATACTAACCCAAAGATCCACACTAATCTCATACCCATCTCATGTTCCTCTAAACCCACCTTCAATACTGCCCTCTGGAAGGCACGCTCTGTTTGCAATATTACAAAATCTACTGCTGTCCATGACTTCTTCATCTCTCGTTCAATAGATTTACTAGCCTTAACAGAAACCTGGCTCTCCCCCTCTGACACTGCTACCCCTGCATCTTTGTCCTTTGGTGGTCTTCAACTTACCCACAACCCAAGAAACCCTGAATGTAAAGGTGGTGGTGTAGGGTTTCTTCTCTCCCCTCACTGCTCTTTTAAACCTCTACCACCCCCCTTTCCCTCTCTCTTTTCCATCATTTGAAATACAATCAATTCCCCTTTTTAAACCCTTCTCTGCTAACATTGCCATTATTTATCATCCCCTCTCCTCTTCCTTGACCACTTTGCTGACTGGCTACCTTATTTCCTCTCTTCTAATATTCCTCTATAATCTATAATGGAGAAAGTTTGACTGGGTGCGAAACTTCCTCCAGGAGCGTTCAGCACAACGGGAGCATCTTTGCAGGTAGCGTGCTGATTTAGTATCCCACGGTTGGGGGCGTGTCCTCCTCGAGGTGCATGTTTGGAGCGGTGCTGCAGTGTTCAAGGCAGAGGTGAGGGTAGTGTTATATGAGGAGATGGCCAGTGAGGGACAGGAGAGGGAAGGGATGGACAGCAGTCGTGAATCAATATCAGCTGACAACTGCTGGAGATCAAGAGAGTTAAGGTCCCCCCCGAGCTGATGGGGGTTTAGGCTGAGGTTGTTTGGTGAGGCGGTACACGAGAGCAAATGATAAGGTGGAGCTCAGAGAGGAAATGGAGTGTTGCAGATATTAGATATTGTACATGCATAAGAGAAGATTAGGTCAAGGGTATTGCCGGCTACATGGGTGGGAGAATAAGCCCACTGTGATAGCCCGAGGGAGGAAGTAATTGAAAGTAGTTTAGAGGCTTTTAAGAAGTGCCTTAAAACCCATCTCTTTAGGAAAGCTTACCTCACATACCTGTCTCTCGCTCTCTCCTAAAGGGCAGCACTCTACTCTCTCCTCCAGCTCTGCTTTACTCCCACCTTATTTGACTGATATTTCCTGTCCTATTGTGTTTTACACCCCACCTCCTATAGAACGTAAGCTCGTTTGAGCAGGGTCCTCTTCAACCTATCGTGCCTGTAAGTTTTTTGTAATTGTCCTATTTATAGTTAAATCACCTCTCATAATATTGTAAAGTGCTACGGAATCTGTTGGCGCTATATAATAAGGGCTGAGAGGAGACAAAGACACAGAAGGGCTGGGGAAGGAGCAAAAGAGACAGACCAGGCCTTGGGAGAGAAACACCTAGAGGGGCTAGAAGGACACAAAGAGACACAGAGGGGCTGGTGAAGGGGCAAAAGAGACAGAGGCTTTAACTAAACCCATTAGATTTTACCTCTACCTCACATACCTGTATCTTGCTCTCTCCTAAAAGGCAGCCCACCTTATTTGATTGATATTCCTGGTCCTATTGTGTTTTATACCCCACCTCCTATAGAATGTAAGCTCGTTTGAGCAGGGTCCTCTCCAACCTATTGTTCCTGTAAGTTTTCTTGTAATTGTCCTATTTATAGTTAAATCCCCCTCTTATAATATTGTAAAGCGCTATGGAATCTGTAGGTGCTATATAAATGGCAATAATTATAATAATAATAATAATAATGTATAAATTAAAACTACCAATAATAAAAATAAATAATTTTGAAAAAATCCTTCCTTTCAAAACTTAATAAAATGATTATTATATTAAATATAGAGGTGACAGCTGTCTTGATGCAGTGATCTAGGAGCAGTGACCATTTAATTACCTGCGATTTAAAGCAATCCCAGTTCAGTTGATACAGCCATGTTTACATTATAGCAGGGGTACCCAATTAATTTTTCCCATGGAACCCTTTGACATCAACATTGTGGAACCCCCCTAAAAAAATGGTGTTGCATAAAGCTTTTTTTTTGTATGTGCCGGTGTGTGTCTGTGTGTCAAGGTGTGTGTACCTGTCTTTGTATGTGCTGGTGTGTGTATCTGTGTGTCAATATGTGTGCGTGTGTATCTGACACACAGATACACACACACTGGCACACAGTGTGTATCTGTGTGTGTGTGTGTGTGCATGTATGTATCTGTTTGTCAAGGTGTGTGTGTCAAAGTGTGTGTAGCTCAGTGGCGGATCCAGAGCCTGATCTCGGGAGGGGCACTTGTAGATTATTTAATTAAATAATCCAGGCACAATAACCACTACAGCTCAGTGTAGTAGTTATGGTGTCAGTAGTGCCAGGATTCCACCCCAGAGTAAGTAGTCATACCGTTTAAGAACAGTTTGACAACTTACCTGGGGTCTGCTGGGATATAGGGTATAGGAGCAGTGGTGTGTGTTAAGGGTGAAGTGTGTGAGTGCGGCAGTGTATGTCAGGGTTGTAGTGTGTGTGTTAGGGGGCAGTGTATGTATGGGGGCACTGTATGTGTTTTTGGGGCAGTGTGTGTGTATGGGGGCAGTGTGTGTATGGGGACAGTGTTTGTGGGGCAGTGTGTGTATGGGGACAGTGTTTGTGGGGCAGTGTGTGTATTGGGGGCAGTGTTTGTGGGGCAGTGTTTGTGGGGTGTGTGTATGGGGGGCAGTGCTTATGGGGCAGTGTGTGTATGGGGCAGTGTTTGTGGGACAGTGTGTGTATGAGGGGCAGTGT
>OW240917.1:257846158-257860085 GCA_933207985.1 Pelobates cultripes | reverse complement strand
CAGAGCAGTAGGGGGTTTATTCACAAAACCAGAAACTGAAGGGGAATTCATATTTTGGATTGATTTTCCTTTCGCTCGGTTAAAGTTGCCTAATATTTTCTTCTAAGTTCTGTCGAATTCCTGGCTTACTGAACTAATGATTTAGACTTGTTATCGTCATGCTATAAGGATAGGAACACAAATCCAGTTAGTGTAAGAATGGAGTTTGGCAGAATTAAAGTTCATTGTTGGTAACGGATGAGAATCCCCTGCTTTGTATCAGGTGAATTAGATCAAATGAATTAGGGAGGTTTGATGGCGATTTGGTTATTTTGTTAAGAGATTTGGCTGGAATAACCATGTGTTTGTTGTGAATAGCCCTGTAGGTTCCCATAAAAAACTATTGTCTGAAAGACTTGAATTTGGACAACTGAACGCTAATCTGCATTTAAGGAATGAAAGTCAGTTTCCATTTTTTTACTTGGTACCATTCACATCACATTGCACTTTTTAACCCTGGCTGCACCACAAACATCCCATGTGCCATTTTATCTGTTCTCTTTATTTTGACAGTTTGTCAGTTTCTGTTCTACTTCCTACATCAGTGCTACATTGTTACGCAAATCCTTACCCCTCAGCCCTCCCACACTGAGTCGGGTCAGGTGTATAGTTCAGTTGAATACCTCCCAAGTGTCTCTATTAGGAGGACAGTCTCTCTCTTTTCCCCTAATCCCTCTGTCCCTCTTTTCATTCCTAAGAGCTCAATGTTACTGGTGTGTCTGAATGTATAACAGAGCTCCACAGCAATAATACTCCCAGTAATGTGTCTGAATGTATAACAGAGCCCCACAGCAATAATACTCCCAGTAATGTGTCTGAATGTATAACAGAGCCCCACAGCAATAATACTCCCAGTAATGTGTCTGTGTGTATAACAGAGCTCCATAGCAATAATACTCCCAGTAATGTGTCTGTGTGTATAACAGAGCTCCATAGCAATAATACTCCCAGTAATGTGTCTGAGTGTATAACAGAGCTCCACAGCAATAATACTCCCAGTAATGTGTCTGAGTGTATAACAGAGCTCACAGCAATAATACTCCCAGTAATGTGTCTGAGTGTATAACAGAGCTCCACAGCAATAATACTCCCAGTAATGTGTCTGAGTGTATAACAGAGCTCCACAGCAATAATACTCCCAGTAATGTGTCTGAGTGTATAACAGAGCTCCACAGCAATAATACTTCCAGTAATGTGTCCGAATGTATAACAGAGCTCCACAGCAATAATACTCCCAGTAATGTGTCTGAGTGTATAACAGAGCTCCACAGCAATAATATTCCCAGTAATGCGTCTCAGTGTATAACAGAGCCCCACAGCAATAATACTCCCAGTAATGTGTCTGAGTGCATAACAGAGCTCCACAGCAATAATACTCCCAGTAATGTGTCTGAGTGTATAACAGAGCTCCACAGCAATAATACTCCCAGTAATGTGTCTGAGTGTATAACAGAGCTCCACAGCAATAATACTTCCAGTAATGTGTCTGAGTGTATAACAGAGCTCCACAGCAATAATACCCCCAGTAATGTGTCTGAGTGTATAACAGAGCTCCACAGCAATAATACCCCCAGTAATGTGTCTGAGTGTATAACAGAGCTCCACAGCAATAATACTCCCAGTAATGTGTCTGAGTGTATAACAGAGCTCCACAGCAATAATACCCCTAGTAATGTGTCTGAGCATACAACAGAGCCCCACAGCAATAATACTCCCAGTAATGTGTCTGAGTGTATAACAGAGCCCCACAGCAATAATACTCCCAGTAATGTGACTGAGTGTATAACAGAGCTCCACAGTAATAATACTCCCAGTAATGTGTCTGAGTGTATAACAGAGCTCCACAGCAATAATACTCCCAGTAATGTGTCTGAGTGTATAACAGAGCTCCACAGCAATAATACCCCCAGTAATGTGTGTGTGTGTATCACAGAGCTCTACAGCAATAATACTCCCAGTAATGTGTCTGAGTGTATGACGGAGATCCACAGCAATAATACACCCAGTAATGTGTCTGAGTGTAAAACGGAGCTCCACAGTAATAATACTCCCAGTAATGTGTCTGAGTGTATAACAGAGCTCCACAGCAATAATACTCCCAGTAATGTGTCTGAGTGTATAACAGAGATCCACAGCAATAATACTCCCAGTAATGTGTCTGAGTGTATAACAGAGCTCCACAGCAATAATACTCCCAGTAATGTGTCTGAGTGTATAACAGAGCTCCACAGCAATAATACTCCCAGTAATGTGTCTGAGTGTATAACAGAGCTCCACAGCAATAATACTCCCAGTAATGTGTCCGAGGGTATAACAGAGCTCCACAGCAATAATACTCCCAGTAATGTGTCTGAGTGTATAACAGAGCCCCACAGCAATAATACTCCCAGTAATGTGTCTGAGTGTATAACAGAGCTCCATAGCAATAATACTCCCAGTAATGTGTCTTTAAACTACAATAAATGTGTTTAGAAATCAATCTGTAAATAAAATATATTGTTCTTATTCTAAATTAAATTTTATTTTATAAATTATTAGAAAGTCACCTAAAATTTATCAGAACAGTCCAAGCCTTAAATGAAAGCGTCCCTCCGTGTCCATGTGAAATGTTGGGACTCGAGAGGTAAGAGTTGCTTTTGGAACTACAACTCCATTAATTGTGCACCAAGAAAACAGAGTTGTCCACAGCAGCTGAAAGCGTATGTCAAAGTAAGCGTAGTTGGTCTTATTCACTAAATATGGAGTTGTGTTCAGTTAATAAAAAATCTGCTCTAGTCAAAAAATAGAAACCTATTCTAAAAATTCTTCTTCAATTAATTAACGGTTTGACTTGAAATTGGTCACTTTAACCAACTGCAGGTCACTGCTCAGCAAATAAACCCAATTTTGACTCCTTTTCGTAATATATTAAAAAATAAATTCAAACACTAAAACACAGGTAATATGGGTGTTGTACTTTATCTGCCTTTGTCCACAAAGTATTCCAACAGACAATGGCGTATTTAAGGAAAGGGAGGGGGTCTTGCGTCATCTGGTTGCAACACACAACGACAAACATCTTTAACAAACAAAGACATTGTTATAACAGATATTGCATATATAATAATTATATACATTTTAACAGTCCAGGAAATGCATGTAAATAAATTTAAAAATGATTTCATGACAAGCTCTGTATTTCCCATTTTATTGGCTATTGCGGTTTTCCTAAACATTGCCTTTTAATTTAAAAATGATGAACAGAAAAAAAAAATAGCCAGATTTTCAGCTTGAATTCCCCATTTCAATGTACGTGACAAGTCCACGAAAATGTATCACACAATTCTTCATTTTCATGGGACGCACACACACACAGAGTGGACTTTAAAAAGCAAAAATAATGTCCTTTTTTTTTTTTTTTAAAAGAACAAAAAAATAGAACAAAAACAAACAAAACAAAAAAAACAACAACCTATTGATTCAGATAACAGAGTTACAAATTCTGTACCAATAACGTCATCATTTTCTAACGGATGGTGACTCCGTGATCTAGTCCATACCTTGCTCTGGTTTTACAGCTATTTCTGCATTTCCGTTGTACATGATGTGCAAGAATGACAACAGTTTATAGAGTAACAGTTTCACAATATGTAGAATTCCTGGCTGGGATGGTGATATCACAAATATGAGTTTCCTTCCCTTACAGTGATGTTCACACCTTTTTCCATCGGTGGGAAACCAGTTATGTTTTTTTGTTGTTGTTTTATTTATTTTTTTACAAGCGATGACATTAAAAAGGTTATTTTTCAAGCATAGAAAATCACAACAAGCGTCAGCGCAGAAGGAGAGTTGCACCAATTGGTTTAGGCCTTTATAAAGTCACCAATGAATTCTTGATCTTTTCAAACCTTTTTTTTTATATATATGTTTAGTCATGATGATGAGAATGTAAAAAACTGACCTACTGCTTGACAGACTGTGAAACCGTTTTGAAGTTTTTTTTTTTTCCCAATAAGTCAATATTATGCGATTTTTCTTAAATTTTTTCTTTATTTTTAAACAAAACATATCCAAAAACTGATTGTAACACAGAGATGAAAATGTCACGATTTATTTAGTAAGGGCAACACGAAGCCCAAGCGTAATCCTTGAAAGGAATTTATTGTATTTCTGGGAGTCGGTATGACAAAAAAAAGAAAAAGAAAATACAAAAATAAATTATTACAAAAAAGTATTTTGAGAACAAAACAGGACTTTTTCTTGTGTCACGGAGTGCAACAAAGTTACATGGCTAAAACAAACACTAACCGCTCTCTCTATAGCTTGCTATCAATATGATAATCTAGCTATAGATAATTTTTTTTAATTTATGGATATAATATTTTCTTTAAATCTCATATACACATTTGGCAAACGGTTCCGTGGGGTAACACCACCAATGTGCACATTAATTACTATCGTATTGTTTTATTTAGATGGAATCCATAACAATTTTTCTTGCAATTTAATTATTTTATTTTATTATACCGAGCTGAAAAAGTACATTTTATTTATGGCTTATGTGCTGCTATTTTTAATTCATCATATAAAAAAAATGTAATAAAATCAAATAATATTTAAGATCTGTCTTCAGCATATATTTTTTTTAAATTTTCTTGAAATTAATTTGGTTGACTATTTTAAAGTAATTTTATAACTTTGCCCATGAATAACTGTTATTATTGTTTATTTTAACTGTTGCCAAAAGGAAATATACTGAGTGGACATACATTAGTGTTTGTGTTTCATTGACCTATAATGGCCTTTAAATCATTCCTGTAACTGTAAATTGTGAATACAGAAAATATAACTGCTCATTAGGGACAAAACTGTTAATGAGTTCCGGTAGGCCATAGTGCTACGGAATTAATAATTTAGCTGCACTTAAAAAAAACAATTAAGTTAAAAAATATATTTGTGCACAATTATCACAAACTGTTACATGTATCTCATACCAGTGCAAAAACTCCAGTGTATACCTCTCTCTCTTTTTTAATACATTATTATTTTACAGAATACATTCTAAATGATCCATGAATCCGTGGAGACCAAACACATTCTCACTAATGCTTTTTAAAATGGAAGGAAAAGAAATTGCAAATACAGGCACAAATTAAGATAGTGCTTACTTTAAGGTGCAGTCGTTTTGTTTTTTTATAGATTTTTTTTAACAGCTACTTTTAGTTTGCTTGTGCAAAAAATGTTAATTATCTTTTTTTTAAATGTTATAAAAAAATAAATAAATTGCTCTCATAACTATGGATGAGGAACATGTTAGAAATTCTACCACAAACCAAAAAAATAATTTTGTATTTTATTCTAGTAAATATATTTTCTAAAATCTTAAGACCCAATGGTTTTTAATAATTTTTCTGTATTTTTCTATAGCTAAAGTGTGTAATGCCCTGATTTTTTCCCCACTGAAACAACCTTTAGATATCTGCTGATGAGATAAATTATGTGTCCGTTTTATGCCACTTATTCTGGATTAATGGAATACAAAATTCTGAACAACTGGTGCAACTCACCTTGGCTGTGCTCCAGCTTCTAATGTTACATTAGACACCAACAAAATATAAGGGGAATAAGTCACATTCCCCATATCTTTCATACTTTGAGATCGCAATAAAACTGCACTTAAATTAAATTATGCACTTGTAATCTCCACTTTGCATTGGAAAAAAAACTTGGTGGTCTCTTTTACCCTTACCTATACCATTAAATTAAATGCAGTTAAACTGTGTATACAATTAAAAAAAAAAAAAAAGGAAAAAAACAAAACAAAACAGGTTTCTGTTCATTTGGGGCATATTTGGTCACAATGGCTTTCGAAAAAAAGGACATCAAATATTAGCAAGTGTTCCTATCCAAGATGTGACTTACATGTCTAGCATGGTTTAAGAAACATCCTTAAGTTTGTTCAAGAGGAAAACGTTCCCCTCTGAATCCCTTCCCTCTGACCAAAGGGAGCGGATGCCAGCTTCAGTCCTTGTCAATGCCATGCAGAAGCTCAGTGTGCAAGTAATGAACATTCCTCGTAACTCCTTTTTGTTTTAATCCTGTGTCAAATGCTTGGGTCGTGTGTATTTGAATGTCCTCTTCCTCCAGGCAGTACATGAACTTCCGGTGAAATGTGATTTTCTATCTTGACCGTTTCCAGATTCCCCTGACTTTTTCCAGTAATACCTTCTGCAGAGTACATGCAGTTTTGACCTAGGAACCTTGCTGTACTAGATAAAGCAACACTTTCCAAGTGATTTTTTTCTGTCCTGTGGACAGGATCCCTTTGCTTTCGATGGCCGCTGTTGGATATGTTATATTTTGGGCTCAAATTGCTCAGAAGTTCTTTGGAGGGACAAGAATCCAATCCATCTAACAGCTGGCCCTCATCATCTGTGTCGGCGTCTATATATTTATGTACATTAGCATCGTGAAAAGTAAAGGCTATTGCCATCTGTTTTTCAGGAGACTTGGAAGGCGTTCGAGCACTAGCTGTCGTGTACATTGAAGTTTCAGGACTCCTTACCGACTGGTCAGAAAACAAAGAACTGTCAAATTTAGAGTGAATTTCTCTATGCCCTGAGGGGCTTAATATATTGGTGGTAGGTAAAAGATCACTTGTATCACCTTCCAGAAAATTTACTTTTAGAGACCTTAACATTAGAGGGTTTTTAACCTTTACTAAACCTTTGGGACTGTCTAAAATGAATGTGGAATGGCGGCTTCCATCGGCTTTGGTGTACATTTCAGTGAAGCTTTCTCCACTGACATTCATAGATAGTGGTCTATCCCTTCCGTCTTTAATTTCACGAGATATATCCCTCCCAGGATTTATATTAGACCTGTATGGAAGAACTGCAAATGGACTATGAGAGAACCTTCCAGATTCTGGAAAATCAGCAGTACAGCTAATGAAACTGTCTATGCTGGACATGCTTCTCATATCAACAATGCCTTCCTTGTGAGTTGTCAAAAGTGGGATTGCCGGACCTGGGATTGTCTCCATTTCAAGTTCTTCTGTTGGTTTGCCCGTCTGATTGGTCTCTTTTGATGTAAGTATGGGCTGGGATTGTGTTTTTGCCATTTTGTTGTACATATCTTCTAACTGCTGGACATTGAGGTGTTGTGGACTTGAGCAAGATCGAGACTTCTCTGGAGAACCCTGATCTTTCCCATCAAAAGACTTATTGGAACTTGTCTCTGACAGGGTCCTCTTTGTCCATTTCCATTTGTTGGGTGATAAGTGGTTATCCTGTACTTTCTCCTTCGTTCCTGTATCATCATCAGTCTTTTCAACTACTACATCCATAAGTTCTATACTCCGGGCAAAGGCATCTTTCATATTCATTGAGACAATGCTACCATTTCGTTTGGCTCGTTCAAGAGCTTCTCTTCGTTTAATGGCTTTCTCCTGACGCTTTTGTTCCTTGTAGAATTCTGAGAAATTGTTTACTATAATAGGAATGGGAAGAGCTATTACCAATACTCCAGCAATACAACACAAACCTCCAACTATCTTACCTAGAAGAGTTTTTGGGTAAATATCTCCATACCCAACAGTAGTCATTGTAATGGTAGCCCACCAGAAAGACGCTGGGATGCTTTTGAATTTTGTGTCATCTTCATCTTTTTCCGCAAAAAATACCAAGCTTGAGAAAATCATAATTCCCATGGCAAGAAATAAAATGAGCAATCCAAGTTCATTATAACTTCTTCTCAACGTGAAACCCAAGGACTGCAGACCCGTTGAGTGCCTGGCCAACTTTAGAATTCGTAGTATTCTCATAATACGGAAAATCTGCACCACTCGTCTAACGTTTTGGAACTGAAGTACACTTTTGTTGGATTCTGTGAGGAATATTGTGACATAGTATGGTAAGATTGCTAACAAGTCAATGACATTAAGAGGTCCCTTAAAAAACTTCCATTTATTAGGTGAAGATAAAAATCTGAGGAGGTATTCCATTGTAAACCATGCGATGCAGACTGCTTCCACATGTGCAAGCTGGGGATTGTCTGTGCTTTGTCCAAATTCATCTGTACCTTGTAGTTCTGGAAGTGTGTTTAGTGACAAGGCAATTGTAGATAACACAATAAACAGAATGGAAATGATTGCCAAAATCTGCAAAGAAAAGAAAAAAAAGAAAACTGTATTAGCCGCTTCAATCACTAGACCGAGAACATGGTAATTTAGCAGTTAGGTGACTTATCTTTTATTTAATAGCTATATCACAGGTTTAGCAACCTCCTAGCCCACCCTATATAACTTTTCCTCAGTATGGACGGAAGAGGCGGAGGTGTTATCCCTATGTGGTAGAAAATATGGGCTGCATACTAAACTCTTACCCTTCTACCCCCACCGCATGGTATATTTAATGAAAAAATATAGGGATTTACTCACTATTCCTCAGTTTCTGTGCATCCTCATGGGTGTTACTCTTACACCCACCTCCTGGCCGTCCTAATCTATACATTTGGTAGAACTATGTATAGATAAAATGTTATGCTCAGTCTAATGTCAGAAGCTTTTTAACATTGGTGGCAGCAGAGCCCTGGTAATTGCCAACTGGGTGCTGAGCATTGACTTTATTGAATTTAACCATTTTAATGCCCTTATATTTCTGAGTCCCTTCTTTAAGTGGGTAATGGGTTTTTTAATTAGTGTCTTAGTGTGTAGCTTATAACTGCAAGACTACCCCGAATTAATACATAAAAATCCATTTAGTGATTACATACTGGGAAATATTACATCATGACAGCTAAAGTAAAGAAAGTTTTTTTTATATATAAATATAATATTTAATGGCTGTAGGGATTTTTTGTTTTGAAACAAACATTTTCAAAAATATATTTATGTATTTCTGCTCATGACAATTATTGGTATTATTGATCAACATTTGTTTTAAAGGTTCACTATAGTCACTAAAACAACTTAATTAGCTGAATAAAGCAGTTTTAGTGTATAGATCATTCCCCTGCAATTTCACTGCTCAATTCACTGTCATTTGGGAGTTAAATCACTTTGTTTCTGTTTATGCAGCCCTAGCCACACCTTCCCTGGCTATGATTGACATAGCTTGCATGGAAACATGGTTTTTCTGTTGTTTGTTTTTTTAAATTAGATGTTAAAGGACCACTCTAGACACCCAGACCACTTCAGCTTAATGAAGTGGTCTGGGTGCCAGGTCCAGCTAGGGTTATCCCATTTTTTTTTATAAACATAGCAGTTTCAGAGAAACTGCTATGTTTATAAACGGGTTAATGCTTCCACCAATTCTTCTAGCGGCTGTCTCATTGACAGCCGCTAGAGGCGCTTGCGTGATTCTCACTGTGAAAATCACAGTGAGAGCACGCAAGCGTCCATAGGAAGACCGGCTGAATGCGCGCGCAGCTCTTGCCGCGCATGCGCATTCAGCCGAATGGGAGGATCGGAGGAGGAGAGCTCCCCGCCCGGTGCTGGAAAAAGGTACGTTTTTACCCCTTTCCTCTCCCCAGAGCCGGGCGGGAGGGGGTCACCCTCAGGGCACTATAGTGCCAGGAAAACCAGTATGTTTTCCTGGCACTATAGTGGTCCTTTAACTTACTTTAAAAAATTTATATTTTAATCACACACTGGAAACCCCTGTAGAGTCTAGTAAACTATTAAGAAAGCAGGAGATAAGAAATTCTAGATTAAACAGGCTGTGCAGTAAAAGTGTAAACATTAGACACTTTACAGGAAGTGTTTAGGTAGGCTTTCATGTAAGTTACACGCAGGGAGGTTTTTTAACTCCTAAGTGACAGAGAATTGAGAAGTGAAACTTCAGAGGCATGATCTATACAGCAAAACTGCTTCATTAAGCTAAAGTTGTTTGGGTGACTATAGTGTAAAACCTGCATTAATTATCAATTTTATGTTTAACCACTTCACTACCAGACTCTTTATGCAGAACATTTGAAACATTGCATGTAGAGCAAGTAGATATGGAGATGGGAAAAAATAATAATAAAATGATGTACATTTACACAATTTAATCCTCCTGTGGTCCTACTGGGGAATAGAAGGGTAGATTACATGCTAGCTCTAATTTTACATACAGTAGGTTTGATGAAAATTAAAAGGTCTAAATAACCTATTATGTGGGCAATATGCAGACATTATTTGTATAATTATGGTTTTCTATATATACCACCACTCTACGAACAAAGCTTGCAGTGTACTTAGTGTGATCAAAGCCTGCCCTCCCAGTCTGCTATAGTGCAGCCATGAAGTTTCATCTAAACAGGCTTCTGTCGTGTGTGATGTTAGGGAAGGATTTTCATTCCAAGCATTATAACCATTGCTAAGCTCTAATGACGTGCATCTGGTGTCTTCAGAATTGTCTCCATTCATGGTCTGAGATAGTCACCTGACTGCTCTCAGTAAATTAATGCTATTATGTGCAAAGAAAATTTACTCAGAATTGCAATTAATTAAGCCCAGAACTCGTGCTGAGCCTGCTAATGACATCCAATGACACTGCCGAAGGTGGAGTTTCACATCCGGCTCAGAGGGTTTACACTCTTTATGCAGGACTGACTGCCATCATAAATTTTGGGGCCCTCTTACACAGCTCAAGGCCTGCACCCCTATTCCGCCACCATTACACAGTGCCGTCCCGGTCTCCCCTGCTGGGATGTATGGAGTGTGGGTACAGGGATTTTTGAGCCTGTTTAGCCCCTGAGGTGACCGGCTACCAGAGATTGGAGCTGGGCAGTCAGCTGACGCAGGGCTGAGGCAGGCAGACGAATGGTCAGCTCATTGAGTCAGGACACAGGCGGCTGAATGAGGGAGTCAGGACACAGGCAGCTAAATGAGGGAGTCAGGACGCGGGCAGCTAAATGAGGGAGTCAGGACGCGGGCAGCTAAATGAGGGAGTCAGGACGCGGGCAGCTAAATGAGGGAGTCAGAACGCGGGCAGCTAAATGAGGGAGTCAGGACACAGGCGGCTGAATGAGGGAGTCAGGACGCGGGCAGCTAAATGAGGGAGTCAGGACACAGGCAGCTAAATGAGGGAGTCAGGACACAGGCAGCTAAATGAGGGAGTCAGGACACGGGCGGCTAAATGAGGGAGTCAGGACACGGGCGGCTAAATGAGGGAGTCAGGACACAGGCAGCTAAATGAGGGAGTCAGGACGCGGGTAGCTAAAAGGAGGGAGGCGAACCGCGGGCAGCTAAATGAGGGAGTCAGGACACAGGCAGCTAAATGAGGGAGTCAGGACGCGGGCAGCTAAATGAGGGAGTCAGGACGCGGGCAGCTAAATGAGGGAGTCAGGACGCGGGCAGCTAAATGAGGGAGTCAGGACGCGGGCAGCTAAATGAGGGAGTCAGGACGCAGGCAGCTAAATGAGGGAGTCAGGACGCGGGCAGCTAAATGAGGGAGTCAGGACGTGGGCAGCTAAATGAGGGAGGCGAACCATGGGCAGCTAAATGAGGGAGGTGAACCGCGGGCAGCTAAATGAGGGAGGCGAACCGCGGGCAGCTAAATGAGGGAGGCGGACCGTGGGTAGCTAAAATGAGGGAGGCGGACTGCGGACAGCTAAACGAGGGAGGCGGCTGAATGAGAGCAGCAGTGAGAGTAGTAATTCCCCTGCTCTGCTCCCTATAATTCCAGCCCCCGGCTCACTTAACCGCGCTCTAGGGAGCAGAGCAGAGAGATGACAGCAGCCCAACTGGACCCCAGGGAAAGCTAATCCACTCCAACTTTCCCAAAGGTGGAAAGGCTGGGTGGATTTAAAATACTAAAATTAATGATTTGTGAGTGTGAAATCAATGTGAGTGTCTGTCTGTCTGTGAGTGAGTGTGTGTGTGTGTGTGTCTGTCTGTCTGTGTCTGAGTTTAAGTGACCTGCCCCCCCTTCAATCCCATGGGAAAGGTGTTACTCACCCTTTTTCCCACGCCATGCTAGTGACGTGGCGGCTGGCCCCACCTCCCTGGCTGAGATCAATCTTTATAATCTCAGCCAATCCAATGCTTACCCATAGAAAAACATTGGGAGACTATTGCTCATGCGCGGCAAAGCACCATGCTTAGCAATCCACTTCTCCTCATAGAGATGCATTGAACCAATGCATCTCTATGGGGAGCATTACTGTAGGTGCTGCACACTGGACCCGGGAAGCACTTCTAGAGGCCGTCTGAGTGACTGTCACTAGAGGTGTTACCAGACAGCAATGTAAACCCTGTCTTAAGTCAAAAAAGTCAGTGTTTACATTGAAAGGTGTGCAGGGACAATATAGAGACTACAGAACAGCTACAGTAAGCTGCAGTGGTTCTGGTGACTATAGTGTCCCTTTAAGAATTGTATTTTTGATGTTCAAAAATCTGGTTCCTAACTTTTTTAGCTGGCTCCTAGATTTCAAGCAAATTTGTCAAGCCCTGGTGTAATACATTATGTACAGGGCTCGAGTCCTGCAGGAACGCATGGGAACGGCGTTCCTGCACTTTTTCCACAGCAGGAACGCCGTTCCCGTTACCTCTCCTGCAGGACCGGCCCTGCTACCTGCACTGAGGGGCCATCACACGCTGTGTTCCCTCTCCAGCTATAACTCTCGCGAGACCCGCGGCTGTTACCATGGCAACGCTCCGCACAGGCGAGTCTCGCGAGAGTTAGAGCTGGAGAGGGAACACTGCATGTGATGGCCCCTCTGTGCAGCGAGCGGCTGGCTCCCTCCACCGGACCACCAGGCTATCTCCCCCCTCCCTGACAAGGTAAGAAGCAGGGAGGGGGGGATAAAATAAAATATAGACACATAAAGTTAAAAAAAATGCTCCCCCCCCCCCCACATCATCCAAGACCCACACACCCATCATCCAGCACTCACACACACACCCATCATCCAGCACTCACACACACCCATCATCCAGCACTCCACACACCCATCATCCAGCACTCCCACACACACACCCATCATCCAGCACTCACACACACACCCATCATCCAGCACTCACACACCCATCATCCAGCACTCACACACCCATCATCCACACCCACACACACACATCATCCAGCACACACACACCCATCATCCAGCACCTACACACCCATCATCCAGCACACACACTCACACATCATCCAGCACACACACTCACACAACATCCAGCACACACACACCCATCATCCAGCACACACACACACACCCGTCATCCAGCACACACACACACACCCACCATCCAGCACACACACACCCATCATCCAGCACACACACACCCATCATCCAGCACACACACACCCATCATCCAGCACACACACACCCATCATCCAGCACACACACACCCATCATCCAGCACACACACACCCATCATCCAGCACACACACACCCATCATCCAGCACTCACACACCCATCATCCAGCACACACACACCCATCATCCAGCACTCACACACCCATCATCCAGCACACACACACCCATCATCCAGCACACACACACCCATCATCCAGCACACACACACCCATCATCCAGCACACACACACCCATCATCCAGCACACACACACCCATCATCCAGCACACACACACCCATCATCCAGCACACACACACCCATCATCCAGCACTCACACACCCATCATCCAGCACTCAGACACCCATCATCCAGCACACACACACCCATCATCCAGCACACACACCCATCATCCAGCACACGCACACACACATCATCCAGCACACGCACACACACACCCATCATCCAGCACTCACACACCCATCATCCAGCACTCACACACACCCATCATCCAGCACCTCACACACATCATCCAGCACACACACACACACACCATCCAGCACTCCACACACATCATCCAGCACTCCACACACACAATCATCCAGCACACACACACACATCATCCAGCACA
>OW240917.1:257818406-257846058 GCA_933207985.1 Pelobates cultripes | reverse complement strand
GGGGGGGCGGCGGGAATCTTGGGTGAGTTCCCACACTTTTTTCCCCAGGACTTGACCCCTGATTATGTATGTATATATTATACAACTAGTGATTCATAAACACAATTATAATACATACGTAAATATTAATATATAATATACACACACATACATATTAATATAATACACTTACTATATGGATAATACTTTCAGAAATCCATTAAATCAAGTCAAACTATTGATTTTTCCCCTTTAAACTCCATCTCCCTCTCTCATCTCTCCTCAAAGCTCCATCCCCCTCAAGCTTAATCTCCGTTGATGTTGGATGAAGCTAGCGAGGGAGGGTAGAGGTTTAAAACGTAATTTCCTTTTCTATCCCTCCATAACTTCCTGTCTGACACTCTGCACTGTGAGGAGCTGATCTCAACACCCTGGAGGTCCTCTGCAACTCTACCCGGGTTCCATACATCTGTATAGGCTATAACTCCTGATGGCGGCCCTGTCTGGAGTCTATATGTTCAGCGTTCCAGGACAACTTCAAACACTGAAGTGGTTATGGTGCCTGATGTAACCCTGTAACTCTCTCTGTGGGAAAAAAAAAAACCCTGGCAGAGATATTGCTGTAAAACCAGACTAGAGCAAAGAGAGGGTTAAAACAGGACTTTATATGGCCAAATGATACCATTTATAAAAAGGGAGCGAACATACCGTAATCTGTATTTGTATTGCCATCTCTTGGACGTTCTATTAATAAATCTACCTACACACAGCTTCTGATTTTACTCTGATAGAGAGAATTTAAATGGATTTATGCTTTTTATTTTAATGAACAGTTCAATATTCTTTAGAATTTCTTTAGACGCATTGGTTTATCTTGTGACGTAATCAGACAATTGTGCGTTTTATTTTTAACTGCAAGATGCGCTTTTAAAAACCCATACAGCAATTGTTACCATTTAAGGGCCCTATTAATGGGCCACAAACATGTATAACTGGCTAAAAAAATTCTGTTTTTCTTCCTCCTTGTAGTCAATGACATTCTACTCTTCTGAAGCTTACAGCTGACTTCCTATGACCTTAAATCTTCATTGTAACTCACAGCGGCGAGATCACTGTAATCTGCTTATCCACGGAGTGACGTCATTGGGTCTAAATATTGCATCCCATCAGAATTGCAATAACGCGAAGCTACGTATCTCTCATTCATCGCATGTATATATATGTAGAACATTATTTACCTTGTCATAAAACAATATTAACCTGGAAAAAACACAATCAGGATGAATTAAACGAAACGTACAACACAACATGTTCATAATGATAATTATATTTAAATAAAGTCCTATATGATGTGATTTCGCATGCATTATCAAAATAAAAGTCACATAAAGAAAAAAATACAAATCTGCTCCTCCCAGCCATTATCAATCTGGGATTTTTTAGCGTAACTTTTGTCTGCACAGAATTACAAGAATTGGCTAAAACCCCAAGACACCTCTAAAAAAAAAAGTGATTTAGAGTCTTTTATGGGGTTATTTTATCAAAAGTGTTAGACCTATCACTCAGTGCTCTGAATTGGGAACTAGTGATAGGCCGAGATTATCAGTCGACAATCTCAGCAGATTGTATAAGGGGTCCTGACAGACGCCACAGACCACTGAAAGAAGTGGGCTGGCAATGCCTTCTAAAGTTTGGGGTTAAACCATTTGTATATTGTTTAACCCCCTAGGGTACAACAAAACCTCCTTGCAGCAAAGCTTCTTCATTGAGATTAAGTTGTTATGGTGCCCTGAGTGTCCCTTTAAAAGGGTACGAAAACATGTCTGGCTTTTAAAATGGATCTGTCTTTGCCCAAGATTTAAATTAAATTATCATCCCAATATTCAACAAATATGTATGTCAGATGTGAAAAATAAAATGTAAAAACCCACAAAAATTTTTAATAAATTTCTACTGTACCTGGGCACCTCCATCTTAGCTCCCTGTCAATCATTGTTATAAGCTCCGCCCTTTACACCTGGCAGTCAGTATAGAGAGAGCCACCTCCATCTTAGCTCCCTGTCAATCATTGTTATAAGCTCCGCCCTTTACACCTGGCAGTCAGTATAGAGAGAACCGCCTCCATCTTAGCTCCCTGTCAATCATTGTTATAAGCTCCGCCCTTTACACCTGGCAGTCAGCATAGAGAGAGCTTACAGAGAGTACAATAAATGAAACAATGTTTCTACGTCTCCTCTTCATTTGCAATGTGTGCCCTGGCTATGCCTTGTATGAATTGGACTATGCACACGCGCAGTAACCACCAGACCTCCATTAAGCAGAAATATTGGATTGGCTGAGATCATCATGGCAGTGAGATCAGCGTAGTGTGGGATTAAAGGAGATTAAAACTGTTTTTTGTTACTTGTACTTGGGGCCCAAACTTCAAAACACAAGGAAATGAAACTCTGATGTTCCAAATATAAACAAGCATTTCTAATGTTTGAGCTCTTAACAAATGTTACAGGTTATTTTCAATGTTTTATTAAATGGTGTATATTTTAGAGAAGTGACAGTTCCACTTTAACGTTGTTTTATATGGTTTATTTCCTAGTTTCGTCCAAACTCCCAATCGTCATTTCACTCGTTATGCCTCTATTACAAAGATTTCAAAAAAGAAAGTGAAATTAAATATTGGTCACGAATAGGACTATCTAATGCCCTACAGCATGTGATTTCAGGAATATACTAACATTCCATATTTCTATTATTGGTGTGATATTATACTTCCTGTAAAAGTGTTACATATGTAATGGTTTTAACGGAGCTGGGTGGGACTTGTATCTTTTCTCTAACCCCTCACCGCCATGATTGCTTCATATCTTTTTATATACTGCCTATGTCCCATCAGTGCACATAAGGATTTTTTTTTTGTTCTTTCTCTTTAACATTTTTTTTTTTTTTATTGGGGCAAGGGGAGTGGGTGCCTTTTCAGTGTTGAAGCTGTGTATTATTGTAGGTAGACCCCTCTTTATACAAATAGCCTCATAGCTAGTGATCAGGCTATAGACATGCTTATAGCCGCTATGTCTGCTTCTAACTCCAGACTTGAAGACAAGGACCATGCTAGTTTTAAGGCCTGCCCAATTATATGATCTGACCCAACCCCCAAGGACACTGGAATTTATTTTTTAAACAGCGTACATGAGAATTTTTCAAATCCCCTTGCCAAGTGATATAGAAAAAATCATGTTGCTTTTAACTTTATAACATAGTCCATTGACACACTACAACTACTTATGTCAAACCATTTCATACATGGCCAGGTGATCGGAGTCCACGGAACCTGTCTCAGAGACAGTAGCAATCCTGACAGCTAATCAATTATCCTGCTTCTCGTTATATTGCCTCCTTTTCCAAACCTCCAACTCACCCATACACTCCAACTCACCCATATACTACCAGCAAAACACAAGATTAAACTAGAAAAATTAGTCCAGAAAAGAGGTAATCACAACAAGAGCCCAGGACTCCTTCCATTCCTTAGTAAATCTACATCATAGCCCAATTAAACAATGACAAAGTTATCCTTAAACTGAACAGCAAGTCCTAATAGGTTAGGAAAAACTCTTGGCGACATACATTAACTTGGTTATATTTGCCCTGGGATCTTCCAGGAGACCTTACGTGGCTTTGAACATACACGTAGAATCACTTAATCTGCTTTTCATGAGAAAACTGCCAGATGGCTTGTGGCTCTGTCCTGGAGGGTAAATAAAACATGGAGATGGCGGTTTTATTATTTTTCTGTTCCTGTTTATTATCTTGTTGTAAAGGGAAGACGACTGTATGCATCAACGGCTTATCATTTTCATCGTTACATAGTGAATGAAAAGAGGGCTGTGTTTGATCAGGACACAATTATTTCGAGCTTTGAAGACTGCAGGTGCAAAGCTTTTATTATCTCTTTTTTTACAAAAACGATTGTGCTGTGGAGGCCGACGGCTTCTTCTTGGGGGTTGTGATATTTGGGAGTCCAGCTGGTTTAAGACTAAAAGCCAACTCCCATAACCCTGAGCAATGGTCTATAAGAACTTCAGATCATTATCTCCGTAACAGAGTCTCGGTAACTGCTGTAAGACAAAAGGTTGCAGACGTGAGATAAAGCACAAATCTGTAATCTATATAGTCCATTTCTAATAATGGGAAAAAACGCCGCAAAATTTGTTGCTTTAACAATAATTTTTAAATGGTTCTGTACTTCTTAATTTGTTAACACCTGACATATACATAACTACATAGCTTTTGTAGGCCAGTCTCATGACAATCAAAGGTCCCAAATACACAAGCCCCAAACACGAGATCAAAACGAGACATAGCATAGCAGGACTGTCTGTATTACGGATCCTTAGAGTGGCCGAGCTCTAATCCTATAGCATGCGAAACCGAGAGAAAGTTCAAACCAAAGTCAAGGTCAAGGAGTGAAGAGAATCAGGAGGAACAAACCACAGGTCACGGAATTGAAATATCGATAGACAGTATCAAGTATCAGCACATGTCAGGTTTAATAAGGGCCACAATACGGGGGCCTGGCTATGGGTGAGAAGTGTAAAATACCCTACAGTAAGTATCTATTGGTTCATGTCATTAGTGTAATGAAGCACGAGAGTCGCGTAGATTTGAACGCAGGAATGTAGTGACTGCTCGGAAATATAAGGTCCCGAACGAATGCAGCACACAGTGACAAAAATGGCGCCCAGAAATAGCCCTCACTGGGTGACAGTCAGACTATGTTTGGTGGAAAAAAATATAATAAAGTAAATAAATTAAATTCCACCTTAATGAAAAGCTGTATTTTTGAGGAATCCCTCAATGTCTCTCGTTCCACAATCGACATCATGCATGACACATTGCACCAGCGTGAATCTATAAACTTTAATCTTTAACTATAAACAAACATTGTTAATTTGGTTCGAGTAATGTATTGATGAAATGAAATTTCCTGCAAAGTGAGACAATGTCAGATACACCGTGCTCTGGGGATACAGTGACAGGATTGTATCTATGGCCTGGACATAGGTTTAACCTTTTAAGTGCCAAACGGTTAGGCAATGCAAGTCACTATCTTGTCTAAGTTGTGTCCACAAGCAGTTAAGGGTAAGTAGTGTTAGGGTCTGGTAAGGGGCTGTGTTCAGTGTGTGTGTTACAGAATAGTCTTTGTTACATACAAAGGAAAATAAAATAATATTTCTAGGATATATTCATCGTAGCTTCCCCTTTAAAGGGCTACATTGAGCTAACAGGGCAAGTTTGAACGGTATCCAATCAATTTGTAATGCTTAGCTTTTATTGAATGAACGCCCTTTCTAATAACTTCTGTTTTTAGCGGGGAAGTTGCTTAATGCCGGTCTGGTTAAGAATTGTACGAACTGCCAGACTTGGCTTATTCAAGTAAAAACCTCGGGGGAATATTTTTGTTTCACCAAAATAGCATGTTTCCTACAACAACAAGGAAGCCTTGTGCCAGCCTGACAGAAAGTCCATCAACTGGTTGGGGAGGGGATTGCTAGAGGCCCAGAACTCTTGTTCTCAACAGATTTGTAAAGAGAAAACATTGCCAAAGTGATCATAGAGAGTTCTCCTTTCTACATCCCATGGGAGAAGGAGAGGCCAGCCACAGGAGAAACACAACTTGTCCTGACTATGAAATCGGATGGAACTGGACCAGGTATGATACTACAACCTCGGAGAGCAGGACGGGAACAAAGACTTTGTGGGCTGATTGATGTAGAAAGAGGGAAGAACTGGCTACCGCTCAAAACATGGTGATATCTACAATGTCAGGAATGAACTCCCCGAAGCCAATGTACTGTCATACCTCCAGACATTTCAAATGGATAAAGAACACTCATTTTAGGTGCATGAGTGGGGCGGGGCTGTTTTTACTAATAACAATTTATACAACCATACAACTAAAATGTAATTTAGAAGAACAATGTATCTTATTTACAGACTGATTTCTAAACACATTTATTGTAGTTTAAAGACACTATTGCTGTGGAGCGATGTTATACACTCAGACACATTACTGGGAGTATTATTGCTGTGGAGCTCTGTTATACACTCAGACACATTACTGGGAGTATTATTGCTGTGGAGCTCTGTTATACACTCAGACACATTACTGGGAGTATTATTGCTGTGGAGCTCTGTTATACACTCAGACACATTACTGGGAGTATTATTGCTGTGGGGCTCTGTTATACACTCAGACACATTACTGGGAGTATTATTGCTGTGGAGCTCTGTTATACACTCAGACACATTACTGGGAGTATTATTGCTGTGGAGCTCTGTTATACACTCAGACACATTACTGGGAGTATTATTGCTGTGGAGCTCTGTTATACCCTCAGACACATTACCGGGAGTATTATTGCTGTGGAGCTCTGTTATACACTGAGACACATTACCGGGAGTATTGTTGCTGTGGAGCTCTGTTACGCACTCAGACACATTACCGGGAGTATTATTGCTGTGGAGCTCTGTTATACACTCAGACACATTACCGGGAGTATTATTGCTGTGGAGCTCTGTTATACACTCAGACACATTACCGGGAGTATTAGTGCTGTGGAGCTCTGTTATATACTCAGACACATTACTCTGGAGCTCTGTTTTCAGACACACCGAAAATATGGATCTCCTAGAAAAGAGGGACACTAGGAGAGAAAAGAGGGGTAGAGGGATGTGGGTCTGAAATAGGGACACTTGGGAGGTTTGCAGCACTAAGAGGAGATACCTTGCTTGGAGAGGAGAGATCTGTACTGAGCGTTCTGTTCTGCATTAAATACACAGATTTACAGACTCGAAAGCAACTCCAGAATAAGGAAATCAATAATGTAAAGTATCAAGTTCCAAGCAGATCTACTGAATTCTTAACTAGACGTTTCTATCAAAGCCACGAAGATGAAAAGGGTCGCAGTGCAGGTGCATCAAACACCATCTACAAAACTTTATTCATAATCCGCGTTCGTTATTATCCACCACATTCCACGTCGGCACGGAGCTCCTCACCAGATCGCACAAGGAAGGTATTCACATTTCACATCTTGGCTTGGGTTTGGCACAGGGGAATACGCAGAGGATAAAACACTAACATTGTTAATAAAAAAAGGTTTCTTACTATTAGTTATTTTTCTCATTTATCTGCAAATATGACCTAAGCACATTATCGGTCTCACTGTAGCAGACCCCCCAACATTTCACATGGACAGAGGCCCTCCTAGAAAAGAGGGACCGAGGGAGTTGGGAACAAAATAGGGACTGTCCCTCCTAAACAGAGATATGCTATATATGGATTTTTTATTTATACAGTTCGGCGGAAACACGGACAAACCAGACAAACGAAGCTGATTTCTTTTCAGGCTGTATAAGAAAAGTGCATAAAAAAAAAAGTACCTGCAAAAAAACAAAAACAACAAAAAAAAACAACACAATTTGAAGGGGAATTCCTCTGAGCTACAGAATTATGCTGATTTTTAATACGCATTGGTAAGAACTTTAACTGGACAGCAGAGACAGGTTACCGCAATAAGGTGTTACTGTCACTTTAAACAGAGCCAGACTGTGGCTATTAATTAGGAGTCCGTTTAACCTGCTTTACTGAGTCAGATAAGCTCAATGGAAGATAACTGAAACGTGTCATCGCACCACTAACAAAACAAATAACTCTCACCTATTTAACACCGTGTAACAGATGGATAGCTAACGTACAGTGCAGATCGGAAACTGAAATGGTTAAAGATCAATAAAATAAAATATTTAATTTGGGAAAAAATATGAATTATAGATTGTAGTTTTTAAGTCACGTCCTATATATATTCTACACTGAAAGGGGCTCTTTTGGGCAGACCAGATGGGCCGAATGTTCTTTATCTGCCGTCACATTCTATGTTTCTGTAGTCACTAGAACACTATAGTGCCAGGAAAACAAACTCAAATTCCTTGCACTATAGCTTCCCCCTCTGACAAATCTCCCCCCTCCCCTCCCCGTGGTGCAGAAGGGGTTAATAACCCCCTTCTGTCACATACCTGGGTCCAGCTGTCCTTTGGCGATGGCTCAACTTCATCCACGCTCCTCCCCGCCGACGAGGGGACCTAAGGCGCATGCGTGGCAATGGCTGCGATCGCATTAGGATATCTGCATAGGAAAGCATTGTTCAATGCTTTCCTATGGGGATTCCGGTGACACTGGAAGTCTTCAAGCATAGCGTGAGGACGTCCAGAGTCGTTTAGACGACCAAAAGTCATCTAAGCACCCGGAAGTCCCTCTAGTGGCTGTCTGGTAGACAGATAATAGAGGAGGAGTTAACCCTAGCAGGTAAATATTGCAGTCTATAAAAACTGCAATAATTACATGCTCAGGGTTAAGGATGATGGGAGTTTGCAACCAGACCACTTCAATTGGCTGAAGTGGTCTGGGTGCCTACAGTGTCCCTTTAATGTACTGTTTACAGCTTATTGTATTTGTTCTGGTGAGTATTATCATTCCCTTCAGGCCTTTTACAGTAAACACTGTTTTCAGAGAAAATGCAGTGTTTACATCACAGCCTAGGGATACCCCCACTGGCCACTCCTCAGACGGCTACTAGAGGTGCTTCCTGGAACAGTGCCGCAGAGTGTGACTGACATTCAGTGTCTCCACCCTCTGCATGGAGATACTTAACTTTCCTCATAAAGATCCATTGATTCAATAAATCTCTATGAGGAGATGCTGATTGGCCAGGGCTGTGTTTGAATTGTGCTGGCTCTGCCCCTAATCTGCCTTCTTGACAATCTCAGCCAGGGAAGCATTGTGATTGGATGAGATCACCACTTCTGATGATGTGAGCCAGGAAGGCAGATCAGGGGCAGGACCAGCAGACTGCAATAAAGGTAATATTTTACTATATTTAGAAGGGCAAGTGGGGGAGGCAGGGAGGCTAGATGGTGTTTTAACACTATAGGGTCAGGAATACATGTCCAGACGTATCAGTGTGATTTTTCTATAAACAGGTGAATATTCACACGAACAGCAGCATTTAGGGTTTATTTGACAAACAGTGAATTGGAAATAGTTTTTGTTGTTTTGGCCGAACGTTTGGAACTCCGTTTCGTGATTAAACTGTCTCAGAGCCGTCTCCACATGCTGCATCGCTTGCCATTGTAATAACTAACCTGACTTTCAAAGCTTGGATTCTTAATTAGGCTTGAGCGCTCGGCAGGGTTCAAACAACTCTGCACAGAGGACACTTCAGGATAAGCTTAATCGGATTGGAGTTGCTATATACAGCGGAGTAAGCCAGGAGGTGATCACTGGGACCAGACACAGAAATAAGACCTCTCGCCATGCCACTTCCTGCCAGCTGGAACATTTCACCAGAAAACTGCCTTTTTTATGCCACAAATGCAGGAAAACTGTGTGTGTGTGTGTGAGAGAGAGAGAGAATGTGTGTGATATATTTATTTGCACACGCACACACACACTAGACGTGCAAAAATCTGTTGCAGTCATTGAACCAACGGATTCTGAATCCATTTCCCTGTGTTCTAGAGTGCTATCTGTACAGGAAACATTACATTTAGAGTTTCAGACTCAATTTGTTCCCATATTAATTAACAGGATTTTTATTCTGACGAATACACACATAGATAGATATATATGAATTGTTAATGAGGAGGTATGGCAGTCTTGTTTTACCCATTACATCCGCTAAAAATTCCTTGTATTAAACCATTAAAGCAGATGTCAATAGAATTAAACAGCGATTGTCATACACCTTGACAAGTAAATTCTCTTAGAGAATCCACCTTTTCTATGAATACTATAAATAATTTCTTTAAAAAAAAAAATGAGAAGAACAAAAATGTATACGGTGATTTCTCCATGGGTGCACACCCAGAACTGCCCTGAGCATGCCGATGCTCGTTACTAAAACTCCCGCCACCCCATGGATTCCTGCCAGACAGATCGCAGGCTCCGATGAGGATTTCAATGAAGTTGGTTTATACTTGGGAAGCCCTGTGCTGGCAGGAGTTCTGTATACACTGGCATATTAAAAAAAACAACCCAGAAATGTTTTCATAAAACTCTGGAAGGCTCTCTGAAGGAAATCCACAGTATGTACTGTATCTCAGTCAATCCTGTTTCTCCCACAAGTTTATTGGGAGAGCCTTGAGTTTCCTAAACCCCCTAAATACCAAGTTTTTAGTAACTGGTATGATTATAACTTACAGAGAATGAAAAGGGATGGGCAAAGGATCTAAATATTCATGTTTTCTTAAAGGGACACTTCACTGCCCAAGTACAAAAAAAAAAAAAAAAATACAAATTATTATTAAAGTAAATTGCTGTTTAGTAGATATGCCCTCAAACCTAACATAATCCCTTCAGTGGGTGGGCCTGCTCACTTTTCAGGCAAGCCCACCCATTACGTGCACTGCCATGGACGAAGTCATGTCTCTGGTGACGCCCAATCATCCCATTCTCATGTCTATCAACGTTTGGAGGTACGTTAGCTCCGGAGTCTGGGCAGATAACTGGCTTCCCGTAGTATCACCAAAAATAATAAACTGGTTACTGTGTCCATACTGCCTGACCCAGCACAATGAACATTTCCAGAGAAAGGGACCGTTAATGCTATGCCATGGTCCCGGTCCGTAAAAGGTTACACATTATTGGTATAATGCATAATAAAACAGATAACTACAATTATTCGCTGACAAAGTTAGAAAAACAACAAGTTTCTGTAATTAGTGAAAAAAAAAAATGTTCTAAACAGACACAGGAAAGTCTCCAGAGAGAAAAATCTCCATTTGGGCTCCTGGCTATATCTGTCATTGATGTAAAGTGTAAAAGCTTGCAAATTATTTTCCATCATTATGATAAATTGCTGACGGATCTCGGAGGGCTAACAGGGCGCAGGCATCGCTCTCCGGTGAGAAGCTCTCTATAGGGAGAACACGGGAATAATAAAGTATTAATAACACAAACCTTCTCTACCTCAGCTCCTACAGCTAATAACCGCTTTATACTTTCCTCCATATTCTACTGCAACTCCCAGGACCATGCAGCTGTAGGCATACTGCTTGGATTGCAAGTCCTACAATGCTCAGTCACAAGCTTTTGGCAGGCTGAGCATAGTTAGGTAACAACCAGTGGCGTACACATGACCCATGGGGCCCCGGTGCGAAAATTGATCCGTGGCCCCCAAACCCCCCCCCCGCGCGCGCGGGCGGGCCGGGCCGCAACACATGGCGGTGGGCACCTGGTCACAGGGGTTACAGGGCTGCGACCCCTGCGACCGCGGTATGTACGCCAGTGCATGCAGATGCACACACACTTAAAGGACCACTCTAGGCACCCAGACCACTTCAGCTTAATGAAGTGGTCTGGGTGCCAGGTCCAGCTAGGGTTAACCCATTTTTTCATAAACATAGCAGTTTCAGAGAAACTGCTATGTTTATGAATGGGTTAAGCCTTTCCCTATTTCCTCTAGTGGCTGTCTCATTAACAGCCACTAGAGGCGCTTGCGTGCTTCTCAATGTGATTTTCACAGTGAGAGCACGCCAGCGTCCATAGGAAAGCATTATGAATGCTTTCCTATGTGACCGGCTGAATGCGCGCGCAGCTCTTGCCGCGCGTGCGCATACAGCCGACGGGGAGGAGAAGAGGAGGATCGGAGGAGGAGAGCTCTCCGCCCAGGGCTGGAAAAAGGTAAGTTTTACCCCTTTCCAGAGCTGGGTGGGAGGGGGCACCCTCAGGGCACTATAGTGCCAGGAAAACGAGTATGTTTTCCTGGCACTATAGTGGTCCTTTAAAGGACCACTACAGACACCCAGATCACATCAGCTCAATGAAGTTGTCTGGGTGTCAGGTCCCTCTAGTTTTAACCCTGCAGCTGAAAACATCTTCCGGCTCCGGCATCAGTGCGGTGCGCGAGGGAGCTGAAGAGGAAGCACTGAGTGCTCCCTCGCGCGCCCGCCTGCCTGACCGGCCGGTGTCAGCAGGGCCAGCCTCGGGGGGCCCTGGGGTGGCTGGCTCCTGGGCCCCCCAGGGGAAGAGGCTGGCCCTGTGTGTATATACCGGGTCGCAGGGGCGGCCGGGCCCCCTGGTGTGCCGGGCCCGGTCGCAGCCGCGACCCCTGCGACCCTGGTATGTACGCCACTGGTAACAACACAGAATACAAGGTAACAAAAGTTCATAACTGCACAAATGCAAGCATAAGCTAAAGGGTTAATCTACCCAACAATGGAAGAGGAGGTGCAAGTCGAGGTCTCTAACAATTTAGATTTATTTTTTTAAATATTAGAGGAAATTTAAAGATTTCTTTAATTGCACATTGGGCTGACATTTCTCATTTTCTCTGCTACAGAGATCAATTCCCAGCATGCGGATGTCTTTTTTAACCTGATTGGTTGAAAACTTTACAAAGCTCCAACATATTCCATAGTGCTGAAGAGTTGGTACAAAGGACACCAAGTAACCATAACAGAATTAGACATCTAAGAATAAGCCGTAACAGGGCCCTTGATCAAGGAGCTTACAGTCATCATCATTTAGAATGAGTACGGAACACATACGATAGAAAAAAAAATGATATATGTATTCTCAACGCATAAAGAGTTAAAAGGGGCACTGTCCTATTGACGGTGCCAGTTCCAAAATTCTTCTTCCCAGCACTTACTGGGGTGAGCAGTGCAGTATTGATAAGTATAAAACACACTTACCTGGGCAGGTGAGCCCAGTGCGCTCAGCCAATCACAACTCTCCATTTTGGACAAACGTTTATGCTCTTCCCTTTAATCTTGGTCATCACTAATGGGGTTTATAGCATGTGTGAAGAATTGTCGTGGGAATTACATCATTCTAGAACTTGCAAATTCACAACGTTCTCAACTCGGCTATTTTTCCATCTCTTCTATTTTCCCTTTAATTTACAATTCCCTCATCTACTTTCTATATTTTCTCATAACTGGTAGTGAGTATACGCGTGAGAAATTAAACATGTGAGAAATTATACGCATTTTCCTAGCCTGAAAACAACGCTGAAAAGATATCTGTTTACATTTCTTTACAATACATTTTGGGTTCTAATATTGCTGTCAGGTTTAGAGAAATATTACGGCAAGCAAAATAGATTTATGGTGCTCGTCACAAACTACCTGTAATGTAATTAATTCAATTCTAGGGGTGAAGCTGTGCGCTAATACACAGGGTATTAGGGACCCTTGCGTTATTTTAACATACTGTATATGCTGCAAAAATAAAAACGAGTAAAATGTAAATAAACGTCCATTTTGTAGATTTTAACAAGGTGCCCTCTTTAAGACTTTAAATACTACGAAACCATGAGCATCTCCTGGGAGGGACAGAGAGTCGTGTTGGCCTCACCTTTCAAAAGCTGGTCCCCTCCCTAATGAAAAGCAAACCCTTTGGATGTTGTTCTACTCAATAGAAGTGTCTTTTGTTTTGTGTTGTTAATTTGGGTTACTATAAAATTATTATCTTATTTGCGCCTATACACACCAATTAGAGTTAATCAGCCAAAAGATATGGCATATTAGGACAGTTTCCGATGAGTCATTAGGGTACGTATTTCCAAAGTCACCTCTGTTGGATAAAGGGACATCTTTTCATGTTTGACCAAACCATTTCATTATCTCTTAAATATTTCTGCTTGATGAAAAGCTGACCCAACTGGGATTTGAAAGGAGGACCCTGGAGAGATGAGTCCTAATTAGGGACACGGAATGTTATACATCCAAGGTCAGTGAAGTAATTCTTCTCAGACTCTGTAAACAGAGAGAGCTCAGAGATATGTTCCCTATCCCAGTGTGAATACAGATGTCCTTCCTTGAAGGATATTTCAAACTGGCGAATTGAGAGTGTGACCTAAAGACACAGATTTGGTCTTATTTTAAAGGCACAGTAAAACTATTACAGAATGTGACCTCTAGACTTCACCTTGTTTTTAAAGGAACAGAAAAGGTTTTATACAAAAGCGCAAACACAAAACAATTGATATCTATGATGTAGAATCAAGATAGTAGGATTAATTCAACGTTTTAAGGCATTTACCACGCATTTGAACAGTGAGGGGAAAAAAGTATTTAATCCCCTGCTGATTTTAAACGTTTGCCCACTGATAAAGAAATTATCAGTCTATAATTTTATTGGTAGGTGTATTTTAACAGTGAGAGACAGAATAACAAAAAAAGAAAAATTTAAATAAATGCATGTCAAAAAAGTTATAAATTAATTTGCATGTCCATGAGTGAAATAAGGATTTGACCCCTTTGACTTAGTACTCGGTGCAAAACCCTTGTTGGCGATCACAGAGGTCAGACGTTTCTTGTAGTTGGCCACCAGGTTTGCCCATATCTCAGGAAGGATTTTGTCCCACTCCTCTTTGCAGATCCCCTCCAAGCCATTAAGGTTTCTAGGCTGGCGTTTGGCAATTTAAACCTTCAGCTCCCTCCACAGATTTTCTAAGGGATTAAAGCTAGGCCACTCCAGGACCTTAATGTTGCCTTGGCTGTGTGTTTTGGGTCACTGTCATGCTGGAATACGCATCCACAACCCATTTTCAATGCCCTGGCTGAGGGAAGGAGGTTCTCACCCAAGATTTGACGGTACATGGCCCCGTCCATCGTCCCTTTGATGCGATGCAGTTGTCCTGTCCCCTTAGCAGAAACCCCCCCCCAAAGCATAATGTTTCCACCTCCATGTTTGACAGTGGGGATGGTGTTCTTTGGGTCATAGGCAGAATTCCTTCTCCTCTAAACACGGCAAGTTAAGTTGATGCCAAAGAGCTCGATTTTGGTCTCATCTGGCCAAGAAACATTCACCCAGTTCTCCTCTGAATCATTCAGATGTTCATTGGTAAACCTCAGACAGGCCTGTACATGTGCTTTCTTGAGCTTGCGGGCGCTGCAGGATTTCAGTCCTTCACGGCATAGTGTGTTACCAATTGTTTTCTTGGTGACTATGGTACTGGATGCCTTGAGATCATTAACAAGATCCTCCTGTGTAGTTCTGGGCTGATTCGTCATCATTCTCATGATCATTGAAACTCCACGATGTGAGGTCTTGCATGGAGCACCAGACTGAGGGAGACAGACTGACAGTTATTTTTTATTTTTTATTGCCATTTGCGAATAATCGCACCAACTGTTGTCACCTTCTCACCAAGCTGCTTGCAGATGGTCTTGTAGCCCATTATAGCCTTGTGTAGGTCTACAATCTTGTCCCTGACATCCTTGGACAGCTCTTTGGTCTTGGCCATGGTGGAGAGTTTATAATCTGATTGCTTCTGTGGACAGGTGTCTTTTGTACAGGTAACGAGGTGAGATTAGAAGCACTGCCTTAAAGATAGTGCTTTTTATCTCAGCCCGTTACCTGTATAAAAGACACCTGGAAGCCAGAAATCTTGCTGATTGATAGGGGATCATATACTTATTTCACACATTCACATGCAAATCAATTTATACAATTTTTGACATGCGTTTCTCTGGATTTTTTTTAATTTATTTTTTTATTCTGTCTCTCTCTGTTAAAATCCACACACTAAAGGAATTGAAGAATGCTCAGGATGTGTATAAGGCTAACACAGTAAAGGAATTGAAGAATGCTCAGGATGTGTATAAGGCTAACACAGTAAAGGAATTAAGGAATGCTCATGATGTGTATAAGGCTAACACAGAAAATTAATTGAAGAATGCTCAGGATGTGTATAAGGCTAACACAGTAAAGGAATTGAAAATTGCTTGGGATGTGTATAAGGCTAACACAGTAAAGGAATTGAAGAATGCTCAGGATGTGTATAATGCTAACGCAGTAAAGGAATTGAAGAATGCTCAGGATGTGTATAAGGCTAACACAGTAAAGGAATTGAAGAATGCTCAGGATGTGTATAATGCTAACGCAGTAAAGGAATTGAAGAATGCTCAGGATGTGTATAAGGCTAACACAGTAATGGAATTAAGGAATGCTTGGGATGTGTATAAGGCTAACACAGTAAAAGAATTGAAGAATGCTCAGGATGTGTATAAGGCTAACGCAGTAAAGGAATGGAAGAATGTTCAGGATGTGTATAAGGCTAACACAGTAAAGGAATTAAAGAATGCTCAGGGTGTATTGAAATCTGTATCATAAACTTTCAATTTAGTGAGAAGAGCATTGAAATTTGTGATTGTATTTACTAAAACAGACAACTGTGTGGACATCACAATTGTCTTTCAATCGGTAAAACCAAATACCCAAACTGGATTAGTATAAATGTCACCCAGAGTATTATATTATATGAGTCAAGATTTGATTTGCCTGGGAAGTCACCACACTTCACTCCTTAGCAAACAATCTCTGAGTCTTTACTGCATTACACACATGTAGAAAGACTAATAACCGCTAAATGAGTTCAAAATAAAGAGCATTATTTCTAGAGTTAGATATATTTGCTTAACAATTAAAAATAAAATCCAACTATTTCTTGGTCATGGCAGTTATTGGATTCTAAATGTACTATATGAAGATGGCCATAACATACTAACCATAATTAAACCAATATTTACAGAAATTGTCCCATTGTAGAACAGAACTCATCACAAACACAAACCCAGCATCATATTAATGAGTAAAGACATGACTGTTACTCTAAGATGGCCCTGTGGGATGGCATGAAGCAAATATTAAACGTTTCCATGGTAACCATTCCAAGGAAGCGATACGTTATTACACCGATTTAGAACTGAACACCATTAGCATAATGTAATTATTTACACGCCATCAAAGCGTCGTTAGAACAATTAATCAGAGAAAGATACACGTTATGTACAAACCGTCCCAGAGTGACTTTATCCAGTGAGGCGTTTATGGGGTCATCCACTAAACTCTGAATTTTCATTAATTAAAGGATCACTGTATCCCTAACCCCTTATTGGTGACAATAGTGTCCCTTTAAGCCTCATAATAGGACTGTTCCCCACCCAATCCTCTCCACCGATGACATTCTCTCAGCTACGAATAAATTATTTAAACTTATTTCAGTCCCTTTATACCAAGAGAGGCATCCTCCTGAAACTGCTTGATGTGCTGGGAGGCTTGGGGTTTCGCCAAATCAGGGAGTCTTGGAGGGGAGAAGGATAGTGCAAGAATGCATAAAGGCCACCCCGCACTTTTTGGTGCCACTGTCCTGAAGCTGCCCATCTCTGGAATCTTTCCTGACAACACTCCACGACACACCAAGTTTACCAGATGGTGATCATTCTGTGTGCATGGGTCTCCGTTGACAAATCGACCTGGCATTGTGCTACACCAGCACTTCTGTGTGTTTAGATTGTCTGGCTCGAAGCTTCCCAACATAAAGAAAGTAAGGTCTCAGCTTTTTAAGAAATGGGAAGCCTACATACAGAACTTAGACGTTGACCAAACTAGTCCAACCTACCTACGTTATCCTCCCTGAACTGGGACAAAGTTACTCTTTAGTTTCTTTAGCAGCAGTGTCTCTGGTGTCTCCCTAATAGTGTCCCCAGTGTCAGATATACAGAATGTGTGACGCTTTGCTATGTTCTCGCTTTGCGTTTATCTTGTTTAAATGGAATCGTTCATCCCGTCGATATCCATACTGCTGCTGACACCAGCATAATTTCCATTCAAATGTTTGGATAAAGGGTTTAGATTACAGGGCCACAGCATCCAGAACACTTAACTGAGATCAAGTGGTTTGCATTACTTTAAATTTAAATGGAAAAACTGATGAAAAATAGGCATAATAAAATTATATATATATATTTTTTTTTTGATCCACACATTTCCTAGTAGTTCAGCAAGCACAATGTGTAAAATAAATAAGACTAAATATTATGTCCCAGCGGTTCTTCCAATAGCAGGCAGTAAATCTATCGTGCAGAGGTTGCATTGCTTAACGACTAATTTTCATGATTGAAGCTCTGGATCCGTTTAAGTGAAAGTGACAAGCCTTTCCAATAAAAAACAGCACTTTTATATTTACTTCTATCCACGTCCGTGCAGAGTATTGAAAAGACTGGATTTATTTTACAAGCAGAAAAAAAGAAAAAGCAGACTTTGCCATAGCAAGGCTATAACTTACTCATTAATTAATCGGACCGAGAAGATTGTTAACCCTTGATATGAAATAATATATTGTATATATCAGTTCCAATATGCACTAACGGTGTTATTTACTAAACTCTGAATTGTTGGGATCTCAAAGTGAATTTCAAATCGCCTTTTTGTTTTTTTTTGCTTTTTTTAAAGGACCACTCTAGGCACCCAGACCACTTCAGCTTAATGAAGTGGTCTGGGTGCCAGGTCCAGCTAGGGTTATCCCATTTTTTTTTTATAAACATAGCAGTTTCAGAGAAACTGCTATGTTTACAAATGGGTTAATCCTTCCTCCAATTCCTCTAGCGGCTGTCTCATTGACAGCCACTAGAGGCGCTTGCGTGCTTCTCCCTGTGATTTTCACAGTGAGAGCACGCAAGCGTCCATAGGAAAGCATTGTAAATGCTTTCCTATGCGACAGGCTGAATGCGCGCGCAGCTCTTGCCGCGCGTGCGCATTCAGCCCAAGAGGAGTAACGGAGGAGGAGAGAAGGAGGAGAGCTCTCCGCCCAGCGCTGGAAAAAGGTAAGTTTTTAACCCTTTCCCCCTCCAGAGCCGGGCGGGAGGGGGTCCCTGAGGGTGGGGGCACCCTCAGGGCACTATAGTCGGCTATTTTCCACCCAGTTTGGCTAATTTGGCCTTGAATTTGAAACTCGCTTCATGACCATTTACGTTTTGGTAAATAATCCTTTATGTGCACATGGTAGCTTTAGAGAAACAATTTCCCAGAATCCTTTACTCTCCATTTTCTATGAGATTACCCAGATTTACAGTTAAACAGACTGTGGCTTGGCTTTAAAGGGGATGGAATTGCAGCGTTTCCTCCTCGGGGATTAATATATTAACATAACACCCCCAATATCAGCGTCCCGTGAGGCAGGATGCTGGTGGGCAAGCTAAAAGGAGGAGGGGCCAGGAAGTGATTCGCGTCACTGGTGCCACCCAAAGCGTGCCAATCCACACAAAGGATTAGCAGGTAAGTCTGGAATAAATGTACACCAGGCTGTCTGTCAATAATGTAAGGGCAGACCACGGAGGGCGCGCGGTTTCATTATGCTCTAATGGCGTCCTGGGGCCCTGAGTGTATAGTGTGATATCGTATAATGAGACGCTCGCACTGCGCTTTTTCAGGAAATGTGCAAAATGTCAGAGCATAGAGTCTGTGCAATCCTAAAATACATTGCAGGAAACATGCGCAGCCCACTGCAGAGGTACAGGTGTAGTGCTTTTCTCTATTCAATTTCAAAAGAAATATAAAAAAATTACTAAAAAATGAAAAAAACTCTTTAGTTCATTTTCATTGGTAAACAAGTAAATGCAGAAGATGAAGAGTTATATTGTTTGTATTTACCCATTGTAAAGTGCTCGCTGCACGTAAAACATAGACAAGTCCTAAAATAAACAAATATAGCTTATTACACAGATTTAAGGAATCTGGTTGAGAAACTTTCACAGTGGGGCTGGGATTCACATGTTTACAGCTCTGTCTGGGAAAAGTAGATATTTTGCAGAAGTTTGCCATGACTGGGGAATCAGGCGTGGCGTCATCGGATGGCCTTAATTAGTGATAATTTAATATGAGTCTAGACAGAGTTTCGTCTACAGGTTAATCGAACTCCTGGAATGGCTTCTACCTGACCTTGCTCTGTGTTTATCAATCTTAAACTCCTCTGCCCAAATATTTACGTATACCCCCAGTGAAACATGCATGCATTTAATTATTATTATTTATTTTTCATTGGGCTTATATCTAAAAAACTTGCATAAGATACAGATCTCCTGTCTGCAGCCTTTGCAAGCCCTCCCCTTCTAGCCCTGCCCAGACTTTCTGTGGCTGTCCAATCACAGCCTTCCCAATGCAGCTCAATGAGAAGTCTCTTCAAGGAAGGTGCTCTGGGCAATTGCTGCATCTTAAAATTAGCTTCACTGAGATAAACAAACCAGGAAGTAACAGGACAGGTGTCTGATTGACAGCCAAGGGGGTGTAACATTGTTCATTTATAAAAGTGCCAATATCTACTGAATCTGCATGTTTTGTAAAATAAAAAAAGAATAAAAAGCGGGCCCCCTCTTAACACACAAAGCAGTTCAGCAAGCTAAACTGTATAGGAGAATTCAGGTGTTTGGAGAATTCAGGACGTGATTCTAGAACCATATGAGATATTATGCTGAAAGATAAATAACTTCTGGATGTCCAGCATGAAAATGATCTAATTTTACAATTTCAGAGCTGCTTTCATGTGCGTTGTGTGTCAACTCATTGCACAGGGCCTGTTTAACATATTTTAGACAAAACAGGTTTATAGGATAAACGTTAAATATAGTAAAAGTCTCAGCACAGAGAAAAAAAAACGTATTAAATTCACACATCCAAAAACTAATAAAAGAAGAACTACAGTTTTTATAAACTGCACTAATAAAATACAGAATCCCTTGTAGTGTCACCCGTAGCAAAGTCATGTCAAAGAAGAAAAACAGAATTGGAATTTCAGAAAATAATGTGTACAATTCAACCATCATCTAAAAACCACAAACACGATGTCTATAAAAAGCTGTTAAAGTTATTTAGAAGTTGGTGGGTCTATTAATGCACTACCACCTGTTAGCCGGAGCTTAAAATGCTTCAAAATGTAGAATATCTTTTAATGTTGACTTCACACCAGCTGTGCGTTTATTCTACACACACAATCTCCTAAATTTAGCTGGTTTCAGAATTTGAAGCCCAGATCTCGGCCTGTACTTCTTTGTAGAAAAAGGAAAACTAGCGCTCTCAGATATTGCGTTTAACAGGGACGCTAAGGGACAGATATTGCGTTTAACAGGGACGCTAACGGAGCGATATTACATTTAACAGGGACGCTAACGGACAGATATTACGTTTAACAGGGACGCTAACGGACAGATATTACGTTTAACAGGGACGCTAACGGACAGATATTACGTTTAACAGGGACGCTAACGGACAGATATTACGTTTAACAGGGAACCTAACGGACAGATATTACGTTTAACAGGGAACCTAACGGACAGATATTACGTTTAACAGGGAACCTAACGGACAGATATTACGTTTAACAGGGAAGCTGACGGACAGATATTACGTTTAACAGGGACGTTAACTGAGAGATATTACGTTTAACAGGGAAGCTGACGGACAGATATTACGTTTAACAGGGACGCTAACGGACAGATATTACATTTAACAGGGACGCTAACGGACAGATATTACGTTTAACAGGGACGCCAACGGACAGATATTACATTTAACAGGGACGCTAACGGACAGATATTACGTTTAACAGGGACGCTAACGGACAGATATTACGTTTAACAGGGGCGCTAACGGAGAGATATTACGTTTAACAGGGACGCTAACGGACAGATGTTACGTTTAACAGGGACGCTAACGGACAGATATTACGTTTAACAGGGACGCTAAGGGACAGACATTACGTTTAACAGGGACGCTAACGGACAGATAGTACGTTTAACAGGGACGCTAACGGACAGATATTACGTTTAACAAGGACGCTAACGGACAGATATTACGTTTAACAAGGACGCTAACGGACAGATATTACGTTTAACAGTGACGCTAACAGGCTGAATTGGAATAGTTACTGCTTTCCATGATGAAATTTATTTGTAAAAAAAATAAAAAATAAAAAAAAAAAATGTAAAAAGCCTTTATTGATTGTAATTGGCATTTTATCTTACAGCATGGGGGGGGGGACAGATATTTACCTGAATCTGTCCCTCGCGGGGACCACCACCCACTTCCTGCGCCTCTCCTTCAGCTGCCAGATGTCGATGTCAGCGCTGTACTGTTACTGTTAAGGTCTACAGAATATCCAGAGAGACCATGGGATCCACCATAGAAAAAGCTTAATTTTCCTACAGCGGTCACTAGCGTCGGCTGGGTGAAAAGACCAGGCTTAATGGCAGCCATACGAACAATACTGAGACAAAGCAGTCCCTAATTATATCAGTATATCTCGAGTGGGATGGGACGGGACAGTAAGAACAAGAAAGATGTGGAATTCTCGGCCTAAAGAGGATGTGTTATCAGATATTAGAGATATTTATAAAAATAAAATAAAAATAAATAAAGAGTCCGGGATGCTTTTTGCAAAAACAGAATATTTTAGGGTATAATGAATGTGTAAACATTGTATTATTTTGGGGGTGAATGTGATTGCTAGTATGGAGTTAAGAAGGATTTATTTGCCTTTTTTGTGACATTATTGGTCATCACTTCAAATTGGATTTCTGCCTTTTATTTCATCAACATCATATGTTTTAAAGGTTGAACTGGATGGACGGAGTCTTTTTTCAACCTAGGTAACTATGTATCTATTGAGTGATTTAAGATTGGGAAGAGTTCATTAATGGGGCTCCCCATAGCTTTAAGTGGGAGGAAGTGACATCACAAAGGAGTTCAACCCTGGCACAGCCAAGGCACACATTGCATTTTTTTTTACATTTTCCTCTTCCTTTAACTATTTTTGTTGGAATAAAAAGGAAAAATTTTGACAGCCAGGAAGCCAAAATGGAGAAGCTCAGTTGCAAGATCTAATTAAATACAGAAGTGCGGATTTGTACATTTTAATGCACAAAACACAGATTTGTTAAATAAAGGGGTCACGTAAAGTTAATATTAAAACTTCCTTTCAACAGAAACGGCGACACACAGCACTTGCACTATACAGTGTTTGCAGTAGATATTATTTTTAAAGTGTTTCCAGACCACACAGAAGCTGGTAGAGAATCCTGCTTTATGTCCATGCCACAACAATCTACTCTCCAGCTGCTGGACGTGGCAAAATAAAACGCATTATAAATAGCTCGGGGACCCAAGCACCTGAAACACGTAACAACACAACCCAGCAATTTATTACACCTTTCTATTAACACTGTGATTTATATTACACCATCTGGTTTCTTCACAAACACTCCGTGAAAAAAGAAAACTCCAATCTCAGAACACGCCACGTGTCATATGGACGCTAAGGAATAAACTAACGGGGAGCTTTATTCCCCAAACACTGAATTGTACGGAAAGTTTGCAAAGTTTACGATAAAACGATAAAGTTGGGGAATCTCTTTTTTATTTTTTTAATGCATCAATTTTACAATTTAGTTTTAATTTCACACTAATGTAATGTCTGAAACAATGTTAAAAAAAACCCCAAAACAAAACAGGTCTTTAACAGTTTACGTTTTTTGGCGTATAGACTGATTATTTTTATTGCGTCCATACAGGTACTTGTATGGTGGGTGCGCACAAGAGACTACAGAATCTGATGCTGACAATAAATAATAAATTAATTAATTAATCTGAAATAACTTTTTGGAAATCTATGATTTTTTTTGTATTAGTAAAGTATGAATGAATACGTCTTTGTAAGATATCTAACAGTCTGTGGTCATTACTTGTTTAGATCCCCACCAACCAGCAGCTCAGCCAGTGAAACGCACTGTGATCGGCCCCAGTAATAAAATAGGAAAAGGTTTTTCATTCTGGGCTTCTCCTCAGCTCCAGATAATATTTTCGGAGCAATCTCCATGCTGGAGAGGATGGCAGTCACAAGAGTTTCCCCCTGGTACAATAAGGAAGGGGGAGCATGACTGCTGCCCAAGATTGTGGGCTGGGTTAAGGTTGATACATTTGTGGTTCTTAAGGAAAAGGAGAGGGAGGGGACTTACCAGTCAGCAGGATCAGTTAGGGCTCCTGACTGTTTTTTTTGTCCCTGTAAGACAAACATCACAATTAGTATTTTTTACTTCCTATATTGACTGTACTGTGCTCCCTTCCCTGTTTCCTGCTGACTTCTGCTGGTCACCATACCTGTTTCTGCCGATTTTTGATGGTCATGACAGCCTCTGGAGCGGAGTTGCGGAGGCTTCTGCAGGTGTACCTTGAGGTGCACAGACAGTGAGCCCTGGGAGAGCTGATGTTGGGAGTCCGCAGTGTTACCCATACTGAGACGTCCGGTCAGCCTGCAGCCTGAGATGGACGGAGGGCCAGGAGATAAAGGCCTCCGTCGCGTCTTTCTCCAAGTCCTGTTCGGTGCCAGGGGGAGAAGTGGCGGCTCGGCCGGGCAACAGGATCGGCTTGCGGTACCCGGGAGGAGGAGGATCCGTTCGGATGATGGCGGGGGTGTCCAGGCCCAAGATGGCGGCGGAACTCCCCACGCGCTTCTCTTCTGGCCCACATGGAAGTCACGTCGGCACGCTCGCTGCGTCACGTGGGCACGGCCGGAAGCAAAGTCAGCACGCAAGGCGCGTACGTGACGGCAACACGCAGGAGAGCGAGGCCGTCACAGGCCTTGCGTTCCGCGTGGCTCAGGCCGGAAGTGAGCCGGGAACCACGCAAAGAGCGCCCAGAGGGCACCCGGAAGGAGGAGAGGCCACAGGAGTGCAAGCTTCAGCACTCTGGAAAGCAGATTGCGATCGGGCCAGGAGGCCGGCCGTGGATCACCCCTGTCATCAGGATCCAGTTCCTGTTCGGAGGAAGGTGATGCCCGGCATCCTCAGCCAGCCAGCGGTAAGTGCTGCGCCAGCGCTTGGGATGCACTAGCTGGGGATAGCGTAGGTAGTGGGTTAATGGGTCAGGAAGTACTGGAGTTACTTAGGGCTGTGTTAGATAGGCTCCCGGGGTGGGGGGGGCCCTTGGTGTCTCCAGTATCAGTTACTCTCCCTGCACAGGCCCATGACCAGGATAGGGGTCAGTTGAATGCCAGGTCAGGTAGGGCGCAGGGATGCTTGCCAGGTTGTGAGCTGTCCCCACTGGGGATGCATGTGGCGCTGGACGTTAAAGAAAAAATTATCAAGGGTGAATACCGGGTGTTAGTGGATAGACCGTGGCGGGGGAATTCGGCAGACGGCGACAGAGGTAAGCAGCTGCCATGTACGTTTGGGAACTGGCTTCAAGGGTTCTCCATATTCGCAAGTGTGCTGACGCGGGCCTTTCCTGAGAAGGCACCTGCGTTATTTGGGTATTTAGACCTTATATGGGGGGCGTACAAGGTTTATGGGGGACAATGTTCGTTTCGTTATGACCAACAATTTCGCCAGAAGATGGCGGTGTGTTCAGGTATGGACTTTGGGGTCCAGGAGGGGAGCCTTTGGCTCTTGCTGATGACCCCCAGTCATCCATCCCCCTTTCCGGGAGCAGCCGGTGCACCGTCCAGTGCGCGGGCTGGGCAGCGCAAGGAAGTCTGCTGGCTCTACAATGAGAGCCATTGCAAGTGGTTTGGATCATGCCGATTCAAGCACGAGTGCTCTCATTGTGGAGGGGCCCACCCTGCACTGCGATGCTTCAAGAAGGGCAAGCAAGGCGGGAGACCCAATAGGGAGGATCTCCCTAGAGCTGAGGATGCCGGTGAGCGTGCTAAGGATGCGCCCTTGGCTCGACCGGTATCCCAAGCGTAAGGATGCAGGGGTTCTGCTGGAGGGGTTTTCGACAGGGTTTTGGATTCCATTTGTTTATTCAGATTCCCCTTCGTTGGCGGACAACCTGCTTTCAGTTGTGGGAAAAGAGGCTATGCTAGAGGATAAGTTGTGGAAGGAAGTTTGTTTGGGCGGGATGGCCGGTCCACTTGACACGCCGCCATTTCCCAATTTGCGGGTATCCCCGCTGGGGTTGGTTCCTAAGAAGGAGCCGGGATCTTTTCGACTCATTCACCACCTGTCCTACCCATCGGGCGGGTCGGTGAATGATGACATTGACAAGGAAGAGTCACACGTTCGCTACGCCTCTTTTGATCGGGCTTTAGAGTTGGTCCGGGAGGCAGGGAGGGGAGCTCTGTTGGCTAAGTCGGACATCGAGTCAGCTTTTCGACTGCTCCCAGTCCACCTGGACTGTTTTCACCTGTTGGGTTGTCGGTTCCAAGGTTCCTTTTTCTTTAAAATGTGTTTGCCAATGGGCTGCGCTATCTCTTGTTCTTATTTTGAAATGTTTGCGTTGTTTTTGGAATGGGTGGTCACTCGGATTGCAGGGCTAGAGTCAATAACTCATTACGATTTCCTGTTTGTGGGCCCACGGGAGTCGGATGACTGCGTGGTGCTCTTAGATTCCTTTTGAGCCGTTGCGGCGGATTTTGGTGTTCCAATAACGGAAGAGAAGACGGTAGGGCCAGTGGGAATCTTGTCCTACTTGGGTATTCAAGTGGACACTCGGAGCATGGATTTCCTTTTGCCGGACGAGAAACTAACTCACCTGTTGCGGCTGGTGGATTCAGTGAAAGGGGCCAAAAAAGTACAGCTCCGACAGCTACAGGCCTTGTTAGGGCATCGGAACTTTGCCTGTCGGGTATTGCCGATGGGCAGGGCTTTTTGCCGTCGCTTGTCATTGTCGACGGTCGGAGTCAAGCAGCCGTTTCACTTCATTCGGATCACTCACCAGCATCGAGAGGATCTGCAAGTTTGGAGTTCATTTCTGGGTAGGTACAGCTCTCTGCTTCTTTGCGGTCCTTCGTATAGGCGAGCTGGTGGCTCCAAGTACACGGGCGCTGGCTGCCATGCAAATCTCTGATATCAGGGTTTCGATGGGCGACGTGATGTTGCTCATTCGAACGTCTAAGACGGATCAGTCAGGAGAGGGCGCGTCGGTTCGGATTCAGGCTACCGATGAGCGGTTTTGCCCGGTTAGGTTGCTGCGGGAGTTCTTGGAGGTACGAGGATCGGAAGCGGGGTCCCTGTTGCGGCACCGGGATGGGTCATCACTCAGCCGGTTTCAATTCGCCAGGTTACTTCATGCAAGGGTTGTCAGTATTGGGATGTCTCCAGGTTTGTACACCACGCACTCATTTCGAATCGGGGCTGCCACGCAGGCTAGTCAGCTGGGCATTTGGGGCGCTGGCAGTCGGGTCGGTTCCAGCTCTACGTGCGCCCCCATTTGTTGTAGGCTAGCGGCGCAGCAGTTATGGTTGTATGTTATTTTCGTTGTAGGTCCTTCTCCTCGATTTGTCTGGATCGTGGGACACTCCTTTGTTTATTGGGCTGCCCGGCATGCTGAGACTAGACCCTATGGCCGCAACCTCGGTTTATCGTACAAGGTAGCACGGGTACATTGGAGGGGGATTGTCATGGGACGGGTTATACGCCCAGCTGGTGCAGCTCTGGTGCTGCGTGTCAGGGCCTGTGACCTTGGTGGTTCACGCGGGCGGGAACGATGTCGGACGGCGACGGTCGGTGGACCTGGTTCGTGCGATGCGGCATGACGTGGCCCGCTGTTTTGCGTTGTTCCGGGACCTGATCCTCGTCTGGTCCGAGATCGTTCCGCGCCCGGTCTGCAAGCGTAAGGTCAATATGACCATGTCCCGGTTTGTGCGCCACCTGGGGGGTATACTTGTTAGGCACTTCGAGTTGGAAGGGGTTAATGATGATGTAATGAGACGGGATGGTGTTCATTTGTCCCCCATTGGGTTAGATATCTTCAATATGGGACTGCAAACTGGAATTGAGGCGGTGCTGTCGGTGGGGGGGCGCGATGCACGTGCAGCGTAGTGCGCAAAGTGGGCATCGC
>OW240917.1:257730565-257818306 GCA_933207985.1 Pelobates cultripes | reverse complement strand
GTTTGATGGCGATTTGGTTATTTTGTTAAGAGATTTGGCTGGAATAACCACGTGTTTGTTGTGAATAGCCCTGTAGGTTCCCATAAAAAACTATTGTCTGAAAGACTTGAATTTGGACAACTGAACGCTAATCTGCATTTAAGGAATGAAAGTCAGTTTCCATTTTTTTACTTGGTACCATTCACATCACACTTAACCCTGGCTGCACCACAAACATCCCATGTGCCATTTTATCTGTTCTCTTTATTTTGACAGTTTGTCAGTTTCTGTTCTACTTCCTACATCAGTGCTACATTGTTATGCAAATCCTTACCCCTCAGCCCTCCCACACTGAGTCGGGTCAGGTGTATAGTTCAGTTGAATACCTCCCAAGTGTCTCTATTAGGAGGACAGTCTCTCTCTTTTCCCCTAATCACTCTGTCCCTCTTTTCATTCCTAAGAGCTCAATGTTACTGGTGTGTCTGAATGTATAACAGAGCTCCACAGCAATAATACTCCCAGTAATGTGTCTGAATGTATAACAGAGCCCCACAGCAATAATACTCCCAGTAATGTGTCTGAATGTATAACAGAGCCCCACAGCAATAATACTCCCAGTAATGTGTCTGAATGTATAACAGAGCCCCACAGCAATAATACTCCCAGTAATGTGTCTGAGTGTATAACAGAGCTCCATAGCAATAATACTCCCAGTAATGTGTCTGAGTGTATAACAGAGCTCCACAGCAATAATACTCCCAGTAATGTGTCTGAGTGTATAACAGAGCTCCACAGCAATAATACTCCCAGTAATGTGTCTGAGTGTATAACAGAGCTCCACAGCAATAATACTCCCAGTAATGTGTCTGAGTGTATAACAGAGCTCCACAGCAATAATACTCCCAGTAATGTGTCTGAGTGTATAACAGAGCCCACAGCAATAATAATCCCAGTAATGTGTCTGAGTGTATAACAGAACTCCACAGCAATAATACTCCCAGTAATGTGTCTGAGTGTATAACAGTGCTCCACAGCAATAATACTCCTAGTAATGTGTCTGAGTGTATAACAGAGCTCCACAGCAATAATACTCCCAGTAATGTGTCTGAGTGTATAACAGAGCTCCACAGCAATAATACTCCCAGTAATGTGACTGAGTGTATAACAGAGCTCCACAGCAATAATACTCCCGGTAATGTGTCTGAGTGTATAACAGAGCTCCACAGCAATAATACTCCCGGTAATGTGTCCGAGGGTATAACAGAGCTCCACAGCAATAATACTCCCAGTAATGTGTCCGAGGGTATAACAGAGATCCACAGCAATAATACTCCCAGTAATGTGTCTGAGTGTATAACAGAGCTCCACAGCAATAATACTCCCAGTAATGTGTCTGAGTGTATAACAGAGATCCACAGCAATAATACTCCCAGTAATGTGTCTGAGTGTATAACAGAGCTCCACAGCAATAATACTCCCAGTAATGTGTCTGAGTGTATAACAGAGCTCCACAGCAATAATACTCCCAGTAATGTGTCTGAGTGTATAACAGAGATCCACAGCAATAATACTCCCAGTAATGTGTCTGAGTGTATAACAGAGCTCAACAGCAATAATACTCCCAGTAATGTGTCTGAGTGTATAACAGAGCTCCACAGCAATAATACTCCCAGTAATGTGTCCGAGGGTATAACAGAGCTCCACAGCAATAATACTCCCAGTAATGTGTCTGAGTGTATAACAGAGCCCCACAGCAATAATACTCCCAGTAATGTGTCTGAGTGTATAACAGAGCTCCATAGCAATAATACTCCCAGTAATGTGTCTTTAAACTACAATAAATGTGTTTAGAAATCAATCTGTAAATAAAATATATTGTTCTTATTCTAAATTAAATTTTATTTTATAAATTATTAGAAAGTCACCTAAAATTTATCAGAACAGTCCAAGCCTTAAATGAAAGCGTCCCTCCGTGTCCATGTGAAATGTTGGGACTCGAGAGGTAAGAGTTGCTTTTGGAACTACAACTCCATTAATTGTGCACCAAGAAAACAGAGTTGTCCACAGCAGCTGAAAGCGTATGTCAAAGTAAGCGTAGTTGGTCTTATTCACTAAATATGGAGTTGTGTTCAGTTAATAAAAAATCTGCTCTAGTCAAAAAATAGAAACCTATTCTAAAAATTCTTCTTCAATTAATTAACGGTTTGACTTGAAATTGGTCACTTTAACCAACTGCAGGTCACTGCTCAGCAAATAAACCCAATTTTGACTCCTTTTCGTAATATATTAAAAAATAAATTCAAACACTAAAACACAGGTAATATGGGTGTTGTACTTTATCTGCCTTTGTCCACAAAGTATTCCAACAGACAATGGCGTATTTAAGGAAAGGGAGGGGGTCTTGCGTCATCTGGTTGCAACACACAACGACAAACATCTTTAACAAACAAAGACATTGTTATAACAGATATTGCATATATAATAATTATATACATTTTAACAGTCCAGGAAATGCATGTAAATAAATTTAAAAATGATTTCATGACAAGCTCTGTATTTCCCATTTTATTGGCTATTGCGGTTTTCCTAAACATTGCCTTTTAATTTAAAAATGATGAACAGAAAAAAAAAATAGCCAGATTTTCAGCTTGAATTCCCCATTTCAATGTACGTGACAAGTCCACGAAAATGTATCACACAATTCTTCATTTTCATGGGACGCACACACACACAGAGTGGACTTTAAAAAGCAAAAATAATGTCCTTTTTTTTTTTTTTTAAAAGAACAAAAAAATAGAACAAAAACAAACAAAACAAAAAAAACAACAACCTATTGATTCAGATAACAGAGTTACAAATTCTGTACCAATAACGTCATCATTTTCTAACGGATGGTGACTCCGTGATCTAGTCCATACCTTGCTCTGGTTTTACAGCTATTTCTGCATTTCCGTTGTACATGATGTGCAAGAATGACAACAGTTTATAGAGTAACAGTTTCACAATATGTAGAATTCCTGGCTGGGATGGTGATATCACAAATATGAGTTTCCTTCCCTTACAGTGATGTTCACACCTTTTTCCATCGGTGGGAAACCAGTTATGTTTTTTTGTTGTTGTTTTATTTATTTTTTTACAAGCGATGACATTAAAAAGGTTATTTTTCAAGCATAGAAAATCACAACAAGCGTCAGCGCAGAAGGAGAGTTGCACCAATTGGTTTAGGCCTTTATAAAGTCACCAATGAATTCTTGATCTTTTCAAACCTTTTTTTTTATATATATGTTTAGTCATGATGATGAGAATGTAAAAAACTGACCTACTGCTTGACAGACTGTGAAACCGTTTTGAAGTTTTTTTTTTTTCCCAATAAGTCAATATTATGCGATTTTTCTTAAATTTTTTCTTTATTTTTAAACAAAACATATCCAAAAACTGATTGTAACACAGAGATGAAAATGTCACGATTTATTTAGTAAGGGCAACACGAAGCCCAAGCACACGTAATCCTTGAAAGGAATTTATTGTATTTCTGGGAGTCGGTATGACAAAAAAAAGAAAAAGAAAATACAAAAATAAATTATTACAAAAAAGTATTTTGAGAACAAAACAGGACTTTTTCTTGTGTCACGGAGTGCAACAAAGTTACATGGCTAAAACAAACACTAACCGCTCTCTCTATAGCTTGCTATCAATATGATAATCTAGCTATAGATAATTTTTTTTAATTTATGGATATAATATTTTCTTTAAATCTCATATACACATTTGGCAAACGGTTCCATGGGGTAACACCACCAATGTGCACATTAATTACTATGGTATTGTTTTATTTAGATGGAATCCATAACAATTTTTCTTGCAATTTAATTATTTTATTTTATTATACCGAGCTGAAAAAGTACATTTTATTTATGGCTTATGTGCTGCTATTTTTAATTCATCATATAAAAAAAATGTAATAAAATCAAATAATATTTAAGATCTGTCTTCAGCATATATTTTTTTTAAATTTTCTTGAAATTAATTTGGTTGACTATTTTAAAGTAATTTTATAACTTTGCCCATGAATAACTGTTATTATTGTTTATTTTAACTGTTGCCAAAAGGAAATATACTGAGTGGACATACATTAGTGTTTGTGTTTCATTGACCTATAATGGCCTTTAAATCATTCCTGTAACTGTAAATTGTGAATACAGAAAATATAACTGCTCATTAGGGACAAAACTGTTAATGAGTTCCGGTAGGCCATAGTGCTACGGAATTAATAATTTAGCTGCACTTAAAAAAAACAATTAAGTTAAAAAATATATTTGTGCACAATTATCACAAACTGTTACATGTATCTCATACCAGTGCAAAAACTCCAGTGTATACCTCTCTCTCTTTTTTAATACATTATTATTTTACAGAATACATTCTAAATGATCCATGAATCCGTGGAGACCAAACACATTCTCACTAATGCTTTTTAAAATGGAAGGAAAAGAAATTGCAAATACAGGCACAAATTAAGATAGTGCTTACTTTAAGGTGCAGTCGTTTTGTTTTTTTATAGATTTTTTTTAACAGCTACTTTTAGTTTGCTTGTGCAAAAAATGTTAATTATCTTTTTTTTAAATGTTATAAAAAAATAAATAAATTGCTCTCATAACTATGGATGAGGAACATGTTAGAAATTCTACCACAAACCAAAAAAATAATTTTGTATTTTATTCTAGTAAATATATTTTCTAAAATCTTAAGACCCAATGGTTTTTAATAATTTTTCTGTATTTTTCTATAGCTAAAGTGTGTAATGCCCTGATTTTTTCCCCACTGAAACAACCTTTAGATATCTGCTGATGAGATAAATTATGTGTCCGTTTTATGCCACTTATTCTGGATTAATGGAATACAAAATTCTGAACAACTGGTGCAACTCACCTTGGCTGTGCTCCAGCTTCTAATGTTACATTAGACACCAACAAAATATAAGGGGAATAAGTCACATTCCCCATATCTTTCATACTTTGAGATCGCAATAAAACTGCACTTAAATTAAATTATGCACTTGTAATCTCCACTTTGCATTGGAAAAAAAACTTGGTGGTCTCTTTTACCCTTACCTATACCATTAAATTAAATGCAGTTAAACTGTGTATACAATTAAAAAAAAAAAAAAAGGAAAAAAACAAAACAAAACAGGTTTCTGTTCATTTGGGGCATATTTGGTCACAATGGCTTTCGAAAAAAAGGACATCAAATATTAGCAAGTGTTCCTATCCAAGATGTGACTTACATGTCTAGCATGGTTTAAGAAACATCCTTAAGTTTGTTCAAGAGGAAAACGTTCCCCTCTGAATCCCTTCCCTCTGACCAAAGGGAGCGGATGCCAGCTTCAGTCCTTGTCAATGCCATGCAGAAGCTCAGTGTGCAAGTAATGAACATTCCTCGTAACTCCTTTTTGTTTTAATCCTGTGTCAAATGCTTGGGTCGTGTGTATTTGAATGTCCTCTTCCTCCAGGCAGTACATGAACTTCCGGTGAAATGTGATTTTCTATCTTGACCGTTTCCAGATTCCCCTGACTTTTTCCAGTAATACCTTCTGCAGAGTACATGCAGTTTTGACCTAGGAACCTTGCTGTACTAGATAAAGCAACACTTTCCAAGTGATTTTTTTCTGTCCTGTGGACAGGATCCCTTTGCTTTCGATGGCCGCTGTTGGATATGTTATATTTTGGGCTCAAATTGCTCAGAAGTTCTTTGGAGGGACAAGAATCCAATCCATCTAACAGCTGGCCCTCATCATCTGTGTCGGCGTCTATATATTTATGTACATTAGCATCGTGAAAAGTAAAGGCTATTGCCATCTGTTTTTCAGGAGACTTGGAAGGCGTTCGAGCACTAGCTGTCGTGTACATTGAAGTTTCAGGACTCCTTACCGACTGGTCAGAAAACAAAGAACTGTCAAATTTAGAGTGAATTTCTCTATGCCCTGAGGGGCTTAATATATTGGTGGTAGGTAAAAGATCACTTGTATCACCTTCCAGAAAATTTACTTTTAGAGACCTTAACATTAGAGGGTTTTTAACCTTTACTAAACCTTTGGGACTGTCTAAAATGAATGTGGAATGGCGGCTTCCATCGGCTTTGGTGTACATTTCAGTGAAGCTTTCTCCACTGACATTCATAGATAGTGGTCTATCCCTTCCGTCTTTAATTTCACGAGATATATCCCTCCCAGGATTTATATTAGACCTGTATGGAAGAACTGCAAATGGACTATGAGAGAACCTTCCAGATTCTGGAAAATCAGCAGTACAGCTAATGAAACTGTCTATGCTGGACATGCTTCTCATATCAACAATGCCTTCCTTGTGAGTTGTCAAAAGTGGGATTGCCGGACCTGGGATTGTCTCCATTTCAAGTTCTTCTGTTGGTTTGCCCGTCTGATTGGTCTCTTTTGATGTAAGTATGGGCTGGGATTGTGTTTTTGCCATTTTGTTGTACATATCTTCTAACTGCTGGACATTGAGGTGTTGTGGACTTGAGCAAGATCGAGACTTCTCTGGAGAACCCTGATCTTTCCCATCAAAAGACTTATTGGAACTTGTCTCTGACAGGGTCCTCTTTGTCCATTTCCATTTGTTGGGTGATAAGTGGTTATCCTGTACTTTCTCCTTCGTTCCTGTATCATCATCAGTCTTTTCAACTACTACATCCATAAGTTCTATACTCCGGGCAAAGGCATCTTTCATATTCATTGAGACAATGCTACCATTTCGTTTGGCTCGTTCAAGAGCTTCTCTTCGTTTAATGGCTTTCTCCTGACGCTTTTGTTCCTTGTAGAATTCTGAGAAATTGTTTACTATAATAGGAATGGGAAGAGCTATTACCAATACTCCAGCAATACAACACAAACCTCCAACTATCTTACCTAGAAGAGTTTTTGGGTAAATATCTCCATACCCAACAGTAGTCATTGTAATGGTAGCCCACCAGAAAGACGCTGGGATGCTTTTGAATTTTGTGTCATCTTCATCTTTTTCCGCAAAAAATACCAAGCTTGAGAAAATCATAATTCCCATGGCAAGAAATAAAATGAGCAATCCAAGTTCATTATAACTTCTTCTCAACGTGAAACCCAAGGACTGCAGACCCGTTGAGTGCCTGGCCAACTTTAGAATTCGTAGTATTCTCATAATACGGAAAATCTGCACCACTCGTCTAACGTTTTGGAACTGAAGTACACTTTTGTTGGATTCTGTGAGGAATATTGTGACATAGTATGGTAAGATTGCTAACAAGTCAATGACATTAAGAGGTCCCTTAAAAAACTTCCATTTATTAGGTGAAGATAAAAATCTGAGGAGGTATTCCATTGTAAACCATGCGATGCAGACTGCTTCCACATGTGCAAGCTGGGGATTGTCTGTGCTTTGTCCAAATTCATCTGTACCTTGTAGTTCTGGAAGTGTGTTTAGTGACAAGGCAATTGTAGATAACACAATAAACAGAATGGAAATGATTGCCAAAATCTGCAAAGAAAAGAAAAAAAAGAAAACTGTATTAGCCGCTTCAATCACTAGACCGAGAACATGGTAATTTAGCAGTTAGGTGACTTATCTTTTATTTAATAGCTATATCACAGGTTTAGCAACCTCCTAGCCCACCCTATATAACTTTTCCTCAGTATGGACGGAAGAGGCGGAGGTGTTATCCCTATGTGGTAGAAAATATGGGCTGCATACTAAACTCTTACCCTTCTACCCCCACCGCATGGTATATTTAATGAAAAAATATAGGGATTTACTCACTATTCCTCAGTTTCTGTGCATCCTCATGGGTGTTACTCTTACACCCACCTCCTGGCCGTCCTAATCTATACATTTGGTAGAACTATGTATAGATAAAATGTTATGCTCAGTCTAATGTCAGAAGCTTTTTAACATTGGTGGCAGCAGAGCCCTGGTAATTGCCAACTGGGTGCTGAGCATTGACTTTATTGAATTTAACCATTTTAATGCCCTTATATTTCTGAGTCCCTTCTTTAAGTGGGTAATGGGTTTTTTAATTAGTGTCTTAGTGTGTAGCTTATAACTGCAAGACTACCCCGAATTAATACATAAAAATCCATTTAGTGATTACATACTGGGAAATATTACATCATGACAGCTAAAGTAAAGAAAGTTTTTTTTATATATAAATATAATATTTAATGGCTGTAGGGATTTTTTGTTTTGAAACAAACATTTTCAAAAATATATTTATGTATTTCTGCTCATGACAATTATTGGTATTATTGATCAACATTTGTTTTAAAGGTTCACTATAGTCACTAAAACAACTTAATTAGCTGAATAAAGCAGTTTTAGTGTATAGATCATTCCCCTGCAATTTCACTGCTCAATTCACTGTCATTTGGGAGTTAAATCACTTTGTTTCTGTTTATGCAGCCCTAGCCACACCTTCCCTGGCTATGATTGACATAGCTTGCATGGAAACATGGTTTTTCTGTTGTTTGTTTTTTTAAATTAGATGTTAAAGGACCACTCTAGACACCCAGACCACTTCAGCTTAATGAAGTGGTCTGGGTGCCAGGTCCAGCTAGGGTTATCCCATTTTTTTTTATAAACATAGCAGTTTCAGAGAAACTGCTATGTTTATAAACGGGTTAATGCTTCCACCAATTCTTCTAGCGGCTGTCTCATTGACAGCCGCTAGAGGCGCTTGCGTGATTCTCACTGTGAAAATCACAGTGAGAGCACGCAAGCGTCCATAGGAAGACCGGCTGAATGCGCGCGCAGCTCTTGCCGCGCATGCGCATTCAGCCGAATGGGAGGATCGGAGGAGGAGAGCTCCCCGCCCGGTGCTGGAAAAAGGTACGTTTTTACCCCTTTCCTCTCCCCAGAGCCGGGCGGGAGGGGGTCACCCTCAGGGCACTATAGTGCCAGGAAAACCAGTATGTTTTCCTGGCACTATAGTGGTCCTTTAACTTACTTTAAAAAATTTATATTTTAATCACACACTGGAAACCCCTGTAGAGTCTAGTAAACTATTAAGAAAGCAGGAGATAAGAAATTCTAGATTAAACAGGCTGTGCAGTAAAAGTGTAAACATTAGACACTTTACAGGAAGTGTTTAGGTAGGCTTTCATGTAAGTTACACGCAGGGAGGTTTTTTAACTCCTAAGTGACAGAGAATTGAGAAGTGAAACTTCAGAGGCATGATCTATACAGCAAAACTGCTTCATTAAGCTAAAGTTGTTTGGGTGACTATAGTGTAAAACCTGCATTAATTATCAATTTTATGTTTAACCACTTCACTACCAGACTCTTTATGCAGAACATTTGAAACATTGCATGTAGAGCAAGTAGATATGGAGATGGGAAAAAATAATAATAAAATGATGTACATTTACACAATTTAATCCTCCTGTGGTCCTACTGGGGAATAGAAGGGTAGATTACATGCTAGCTCTAATTTTACATACAGTAGGTTTGATGAAAATTAAAAGGTCTAAATAACCTATTATGTGGGCAATATGCAGACATTATTTGTATAATTATGGTTTTCTATATATACCACCACTCTACGAACAAAGCTTGCAGTGTACTTAGTGTGATCAAAGCCTGCCCTCCCAGTCTGCTATAGTGCAGCCATGAAGTTTCATCTAAACAGGCTTCTGTCGTGTGTGATGTTAGGGAAGGATTTTCATTCCAAGCATTATAACCATTGCTAAGCTCTAATGACGTGCATCTGGTGTCTTCAGAATTGTCTCCATTCATGGTCTGAGATAGTCACCTGACTGCTCTCAGTAAATTAATGCTATTATGTGCAAAGAAAATTTACTCAGAATTGCAATTAATTAAGCCCAGAACTCGTGCTGAGCCTGCTAATGACATCCAATGACACTGCCGAAGGTGGAGTTTCACATCCGGCTCAGAGGGTTTACACTCTTTATGCAGGACTGACTGCCATCATAAATTTTGGGGCCCTCTTACACAGCTCAAGGCCTGCACCCCTATTCCGCCACCATTACACAGTGCCGTCCCGGTCTCCCCTGCTGGGATGTATGGAGTGTGGGTACAGGGATTTTTGAGCCTGTTTAGCCCCTGAGGTGACCGGCTACCAGAGATTGGAGCTGGGCAGTCAGCTGACGCAGGGCTGAGGCAGGCAGACGAATGGTCAGCTCATTGAGTCAGGACACAGGCGGCTGAATGAGGGAGTCAGGACACAGGCAGCTAAATGAGGGAGTCAGGACGCGGGCAGCTAAATGAGGGAGTCAGGACGCGGGCAGCTAAATGAGGGAGTCAGGACGCGGGCAGCTAAATGAGGGAGTCAGAACGCGGGCAGCTAAATGAGGGAGTCAGGACACAGGCGGCTGAATGAGGGAGTCAGGACGCGGGCAGCTAAATGAGGGAGTCAGGACACAGGCAGCTAAATGAGGGAGTCAGGACACAGGCAGCTAAATGAGGGAGTCAGGACACGGGCGGCTAAATGAGGGAGTCAGGACACGGGCGGCTAAATGAGGGAGTCAGGACACAGGCAGCTAAATGAGGGAGTCAGGACGCGGGTAGCTAAAAGGAGGGAGGCGAACCGCGGGCAGCTAAATGAGGGAGTCAGGACACAGGCAGCTAAATGAGGGAGTCAGGACGCGGGCAGCTAAATGAGGGAGTCAGGACGCGGGCAGCTAAATGAGGGAGTCAGGACGCGGGCAGCTAAATGAGGGAGTCAGGACGCGGGCAGCTAAATGAGGGAGTCAGGACGCAGGCAGCTAAATGAGGGAGTCAGGACGCGGGCAGCTAAATGAGGGAGTCAGGACGTGGGCAGCTAAATGAGGGAGGCGAACCATGGGCAGCTAAATGAGGGAGGTGAACCGCGGGCAGCTAAATGAGGGAGGCGAACCGCGGGCAGCTAAATGAGGGAGGCGGACCGTGGGTAGCTAAAATGAGGGAGGCGGACTGCGGACAGCTAAACGAGGGAGGCGGCTGAATGAGAGCGGCAGTGAGAGTAGTAATTCCCCTGCTCTGCTCCCTATAATTCCAGCCCCCGGCTCACTTAACCGCGCTCTAGGGAGCAGAGCAGAGAGATGACAGCAGCCCAACTGGACCCCAGGGAAAGCTAATCCACTCCAACTTTCCCAAAGGTGGAAAGGCTGGGTGGATTTAAAATACTAAAATTAATGATTTGTGAGTGTGAAATCAATGTGAGTGTCTGTCTGTCTGTGAGTGAGTGTGTGTGTGTGTCTGTCTGTCTGTCTGAGTTTAAGTGACCTGCCCCCCCCTTCAATCCCATGGGAAAGGTGTTACTCACCCTTTTTCCCACGCCATGCTAGTGACGTGGCGGCTGGCCCCACCTCCATGGCTGAGATCAATCTTTATAATCTCAGCCAATCCAATGCTTACCCATAGAAAAACATTGGGAGACTATTGCTCATGCGCGGCAAAGCACCATGCTTAGCAATCAACTTCTCCTCACAGAGATGCATTGAACCAATGCATCTCTATGGGGAGCATTACTGTAGGTGCTGCACACTGTACCCGGGAAGCACTTCTAGAGGCCGTCTGAGTGACTGTCACTAGAGGTGTTACCAGACAGCAATGTAAACCCTGTCTTAAGTCAAAAAAGTCAGTGTTTACATTGAAAGGTGTGCAGGGACAATATAGAGACTACAGAACAGCTACAGTAAGCTGCAGTGGTTCTGGTGACTATAGTGTCCCTTTAAGAATTGTATTTTTGATGTTCAAAAATCTGGTTCCTAACTTTTTTAGCTGGCTCCTAGATTTCAAGCAAATTTGTCAAGCCCTGGTGTAATACATTATGTATGTATATATTATACAACTAGTGATTCATAAACACAATTATAATACATACGTAAATATTAATATATAATATACACACACATACATATTAATATAATACACTTACTAAATGGATAATACTTTCAGAAATCCATTAAATCAAGTCAAACTATTGATTTTTCCCCTTTAAACTCCATCTCCCTCTCTCATCTCTCCTCAAAGCTCCATCCCCCTCAAGCTTAATCTCCGTTGATGTTGGATGAAGCTAGCGAGGGAGGGTAGAGGTTTAAAACGTAATTTCCTTTTCTATCCCTCCATAACTTCCTGTCTGACACTCTGCACTGTGAGGAGCTGATCTCAACACCCTGGAGGTCCTCTGCAACTCTACCCGGGTTCCATACATCTGTATAGGCTATAACTCCTGATGGCGGCCCTGTCTGGAGTCTATATGTTCAGCGTTCCAGGACAACTTCAAACACTGAAGTGGTTATGGTGCCTGATGTAACCCTGTAACTCTCTCTGTGGGAAAAAAAAAAACCCTGGCAGAGATATTGCTGTAAAACCAGACTAGAGCAGAGAGAGGGTTAAAACAGGACTTTATATGGCCAAATGATACCATTTATAAAAAGGGAGCGAACATAATCTGTATTTGTATTGCCATCTCTTGGACGTTCTATTAATAAATCTACCTACACACAGCTTCTGATTTTACTCTGATAGAGAGAATTTAAATGGATTTATGCTTTTTATTTTAATGAACAGTTCAATATTCTTTAGAATTTCTTTAGACGCATTGGTTTATCTTGTGACGTAATCACACAATTGTGCGTTTTATTTTTAACTGCAAGATGCGCTTTTAAAAACCCATACAGCAATTGTTACCATGGCCCTATTAATGGGCCACAAACGTATAACTGGCTAAAAAAATTCTGTTTTTCTTCCTCCTTGTAGTCAATGACATTCTACTCTTCTGAAGCTTACAGCTGACTTCCTATGACCTTAAATCTTCATTGTAACTCACAGCGGCGAGATCACTGTAATCTGCTTATCCACGGAGTGACGTCATTGGGTCTAAATATTGCATCCCATCAGAATTGCAATAACGCGAAGCTACGTATCTCTCATTCATCGCATGTATATATATGTAGAACATTATTTACCGTGTCATAAAACAATATTAACCTGGAAAAAACACAATCAGGATGAATTAAAGGAAACGTACAAAACAACATGTTCAAAAAAAATGATAATTATATTTAAATAAAGTCCTATATGATGTGATTTCGCATGCATTATCAAAATAAAAGTCACATAAAGAAAAAAATACAAATCTGCTCCTCCCAGCCATTATCAATCTGGGATTTTTTAGCGTAACTTTTGTCTGCACAGAATTACAAGAATTGGCTAAAACCCCAAGACACCTCTAAAAAAAAAGTGATTTAGAGTCTTTTATGGGGTTATTTTATCAAAAGTGTTAGACCTATCACTCAGTGCTCTGAATTGGGAACTAGTGATAGGCCGAGATTATCAGTCGACAATCTCAGCAGATTGTATAAGGGGTCCTGACAGACGCCACAGACCACTGAAAGAAGTGGGCTGGCAATGCCTTCTAAAGTTTGGGGTTAAACCATTTGTATATTGTTTAACCCCCTAGGGTACAACAAAACCTCCTTGCAGCAAAGCTTCTTCATTGAGATTAAGTTGTTATGGTGCCCTGAGTGTCCCTTTAAAAGGGTACGAAAACATGTCTGGCTTTTAAAATGGATCTGTCTTTGCCCAAGATTTAAATTAAATTATCATCCCAATATTCAACAAATATGTATGTCAGATGTGAAAAATAAAATGTAAAAACCCACAAAAATTTTTAATAAATTTCTACTGTACCTGGGCACCTCCATCTTAGCTCCCTGTCAATCATTGTTATAAGCTCCGCCCTTTACACCTGGCAGTCAGTATAGAGAGAGCCACCTCCATCTTAGCTCCCTGTCAATCATTGTTATAAGCTCCGCCCTTTACACCTGGCAGTCAGTATAGAGAGCCACCTCCATCTTAGCTCCCTGTCAATCATTGTTATAAGCTCCGCCCTTTACACCTGGCAGTCAGTATAGAGAGAACCGCCTCCATCTTAGCTCCCTGTCAATCATTGTTATAAGCTCCGCCCTTTACACCTGGCAGTCAGCATAGAGAGAGCTTACAGAGAGTACAATAAATGAAACAATGTTTCTACGTCTCCTCTTCATTTGCAATGTGTGCCCTGGCTATGCCTTGTATGAATTGGACTATGCACACGCGCAGTAACCACCAGACCTCCATTAAGCAGAAATATTGGATTGGCTGAGATCATCATGGCAGTGAGATCAGCGTAGTGTGGGATTAAAGGAGATTAAAACTGCTTTTTGTTACTTGTACTTGGGGCCCAAACTTCAAAACACAAGGAAATGAAACTCTGATGTTCCAAATATAAACAAGCATTTCTAATGTTTGAGCTCTTAACAAATGTTACAGGTTATTTTCAATGTTTTATTAAATGGTGTATATTTTAGAGAAGTGACAGTTCCACTTTAACGTTGTTTTATATGGTTTATTTCCTAGTTTCGTCCAAACTCCCAATCGTCATTTCACTCGTTATGCCTCTATTACAAAGATTTAAAAAAAGAAAGTGAAATTAAATATTGGTCACGAATAGGACTATCTAATGCCCTACAGCATGTGATTTCAGGAATATACTAACATTCCATATTTCTATTATTGGTGTGACATTATACTTCCTGTAAAAGTGTTACATATGTAATGGTTTTAACGGAGCTGGGTGGGACTTGTATCTTTTCTCTAACCCCTCACCGCCATGATTGCTTCATATCTTTTTATATACTGCCTATGTCCCATCAGTGCACATAAGGATTTTTTTTTTGTTCTTTCTCTTTAACATTTTTTTTTTTTTATTGGGGCAAGGGGAGTGGGTGCCTTTTCAGTGTTGAAGCTGTGTATTATTGTAGGTAGACCCCTCTTTATACAAATAGCCTCATAGCTAGTGATCAGGCTATAGACATGCTTATAGCCGCTATGTCTGCTTCTAACTCCAGACTGGAAGACAAGGACCATGCTAGTTTTAAGGCCTGCCCAATTATATGATCTGACCCAACCCCCAAGGACACTGGAATTTATTTTTTAAACAGCGTACATGAGAGTTTTTCAAATCCCCTTGCCAAGTGATATAGAAAAAATCATGTTGCTTTTAACTTTATAACATAGTCCATTGACACACTACAACTACTTATGTCAAACCATTTCATACATGGCCAGGTGATCGGAGTCCACGGAACCTGTCTCAGAGACAGTAGCAATCCTGACAGCTAATCAGTTATCCGGCTTCTCGTTATATTGCCTCCTTTTCCAAACCTCCAACTCACCCTCACACTCCAACTCACTCATACACTCCAACTCACCCATACACTCCAACTCACCCATATACTACCAGCAAAACACAAGATTAAACTAGAAAAATTAGTCCAGAAAAGAGGTAATCACAACAAGAGCCCAGGACTCCTTCCATTCCTTAGTAAATCTACATCATAGCCCAATTAAACAATGACAAAGTTATCCTTAAACTGAACAGCAAGTCCTAATAGGTTAGGAAAAACTCTTGGCGACATACATTAACTTGGTTATATTTGCCCTGGGATCTTCCAGGAGACCTTACGTGGCTTTGAACATACACGTAGAATCACTTAATCTGCTTTTCATGAGAAAACTGCCAGATGGCTTGTGGCTCTATCCTGGAGGGTAAATAAAACATGGAGATGGCGGTTTTATTATTTTTCTGTTCCTGTTTATTATCTTGTTGTAAAGGGAAGACGACTGTATGCATCAACGGCTTATCATTTTCATCGTTACATAGTGAATGAAAAGAGGGCTGTGTTTGATCAGGACACGATTATTTCGAGCTTTGAAGACTGCAGGTGCAAAGCTTTTATTATCTCTTTTTTTACAAAAACGATTGTGCTGTGGAGGCCGACGGCTTCTTCTTGGGGGTTGTGATATTTGGGAGTCCAGCTGGTTTAAGACTAAAAGCCAACTCCCATAACCCTGAGCAATGGTCTATAAGAACTTCAGATCATTATCTCCGTAACAGAGTCTCGGTAACTGCTGTAAGACAAAAGGTTGCAGACGTGAGATAAAGCACAAATCTGTAATCTATATAGTCCATTTCTAATAATGGGAAAAAACACCGCAAAATTTGTTGCTTTAACAATAATTTTTAAATGGTTCTGTACTTCTTAATTTGTTAACACCTGACATATACATAACTACATAGCTTTTGTAGGCCAGTCTCATGACAATCAAAGGTCCCAAATACACAAGCCCCAAACACGAGATCAAAACGAGACATAGCATAGCAGGACTGTCTGTATTACGGATCCTTAGAGTGGCCGAGCTCTAATCCTATAGCATGCGAAACCGAGAGAAAGTTCAAACCAAAGTCAAGGTCAAGGAGTGAAGAGAATCAGGAGGAACAAACCACAGGTCACGGAATTGAAATATCGATAGACAGTATCAAGTATCAGCACATGTCAGGTTTAATAAGGGCCACAATACGGGGGCCTGGCTATGGGTGAGAAGTGTAAAATACCCTACAGTAAGTATCTATTGGTTCATGTCATTAGTGTAATGAAGCACGAGAGTCGCGTAGATTTGAACGCAGGAATGTAGTGACTGCTCGGAAATATAAGGTCCCGAACGAATGCAGCACACAGTGACAAAAATGGCGCCCAGAAATAGCCCTCACTGGGTGACAGTCAGACTATGTTTGGTGGAAAAAAATATAATAAAGTAAATAAATTAAATTCCACCTTAATGAAAAGCTGTATTTTTGAGGAATCCCTCAATGTCTCTCGTTCCACAATCGACATCATGCATGACACATTGCACCAGCGTGAATCTATAAACTTTAATCTTTAACTATAAACAAACATTGTTAATTTGGTTCGAGTAATGTATTGATGAAATGAAATTTCCTGCAAAGTGAGACAATGTCAGATACACCGTGCTCTGGGGATACAGTGACAGGATTGTATCTATGGCCTGGACATAGGTTTAACCTTTTAAGTGCCAAACGGTTAGGCAATGCAAGTCACTATCTTGTCTAAGTTGTGTCCACAAGCAGTTAAGGGTAAGTAGTGTTAGGGTCTGGTAAGGGGCTGTGTTCAGTGTGTGTGTTACAGAATAGTCTTTGTTACATACAAAGGAAAATAAAATAATATTTCTAGGATATATTCATCGTAGCTTCCCCTTTAAAGGGCTACATTGAGCTAACAGGGCAAGTTTGAACGGTATCCAATCAATTTGTAATGCTTAGCTTTTATTGAATGAACGCCCTTTCTAATAACTTCTGATTTTAGCGGGGAAGTTGCTTAATGCCGGTCTGGTTAAGAATTGTACGAACTGCCAGACTTGGCTTATTCAAGTAAAAACCTCGGGGGAATATTTTTGTTTCACCAAAATAGCATGTTTCCTACAACAACAAGGAAGCCTTGTGCCAGCCTGACAGAAAGTCCATCAACTGGTTGGGGAGGGGATTGCTAGAGGCCCAGAACTCTTGTTCTCAACAGATTTGTAAAGAGAAAACATTGCCAAAGTGATCATAGAGAGTTCTCCTTTCTACATCCCATGGGAGAAGGAGAGGCCAGCCACAGGAGAAACACAACTTGTCCTGACTATGAAATCGGATGGAACTGGACCAGGTATGATACTACAACCTCGGAGAGCAGGACGGGAACAAAGACTTTGTGGGCTGATTGATGTAGAAAGAGGGAAGAACTGGCTACCGCTCAAAACATGGTGATATCTACAATGTCAGGAATGAACTCCCCGAAGCCAATGTACTGTCATACCTCCAGACATTTCAAATGGATAAAGAACACTCATTTTAGGTGCATGAGTGGGGCGGGGCTGTTTTTACTAATAACAATTTATACAACCATACAACTAAAATGTAATTTAGAAGAACAATGTATCTTATTTACAGACTGATTTCTAAACACATTTATTGTAGTTTAAAGACACTATTGCTGTGGAGCGATGTTATACACTCAGACACATTACTGGGAGTATTATTGCTGTGGAGCTCTGTTATACACTCAGACACATTACTGGGAGTATTATTGCTGTGGAGCTCTGTTATACACTCAGACACATTACTGGGAGTATTATTGCTGTGGAGCTCTGTTATACACTCAGACACATTACTGGGAGTATTATTGCTGTGGAGCTCTGTTATACACTCAGACACATTACTGGGAGTATTATTACTGTGGAGCTCTGTTATACACTCAGACACATTACTGGGAGTATTATTGCTGTGGAGCTCTGTTATACACTCAGACACATTACTGGGAGTATTATTGCTGTGGAGCTCTGTTATACACTCAGACACATTACTGGGAGTATTATTGCTGTGGAGCTCTGTTATACACTCAGACACATTACTGGGAGTATTATTGCTGTGGAGCTCTGTTGCACTCAGACACATTACTGGGAGTATTATTGCTGTGGAGCTCTGTTATACACTCAGACACATTACTGGGAGTATTATTGCTGTGGAGCTCTGTTATACACTCAGACACATTACTGGGAGTATTATTGCTGTGGAGCTCTGTTATACACTCAGACACATTACTGGGAGTATTATTGCTGTGGAGCTCTGTTATACACTCAGACACATTACTGGGAGTATTATTGCTGTGGAGCTCTGTTATACACTCAGACACATTACTGGGAGTATTATTGCTGTGGAGCTCTGTTATACACTGAGACACATTACTGGGAGTATTATTGCTGTGGAGCTCTGTTATACACTCAGACACATTACTGGGAGTATTATTGCTGTGGAGCTCTGTTATACACTCAGACACATTACTGGGAGTATTATTGCTGTGGAGCTCTGTTATACACTCAGACACATTACTGGGAGTATTATTGCTGTGGAGCTCTGTTATACACTCAGACACATTACTGGGAGTATTATTGCTGTGGAGCTCTGTTATACACTCAGACACATTACCGGGAGTGTTATTGCTGTGGAGCTCTGTTATACACTCAGACACATTACCGGGAGTATTATTGCTGTGGAGCTCTGTTATATACTCAGACACATTACCGGGAGTATTATTGCTGTGGAGCTCTGTTATATACTCAGACACATTACTCTGGAGCTCTGTTTTCAGACACACCGGAAATATGGATCTCCTAGAAAAGAGGGACACTAGGAGAGAAAAGAGGGGTAGAGGGATGTGGGTCTGAAATAGGGACACTTGGGAGGTTTGCAGCACTAAGAGGAGATACCTTGCTTGGAGAGGAGAGATCTGTACTGAGCGTTCTGTTCTGCATTAAATACACAGATTTACAGACTCGAAAGCAACTCCAGAATAAGGAAATCAATAATGTAAAGTATCAAGTTCCAAGCAGATCTACTGAATTCTTAACTAGACGTTTCTATCAAAGCCACGAAGATGAAAAGGGTCGCAGTGCAGGTGCATCAAACACCATCTACAAAACATTATTCATAATCCGCGTTCGTTATTATCCACCACATTCCACGTCGGCACGGAGCTCCTCACCAGATCGCACAAGGAAGGTATTCACATTTCACATCTTGGCTTGGGTTTGGCACAGGGGAATACGCAGAGGATAAAACACTAACATTGTTAATAAAAAAAGGTTTCTTACTTTTAGTTATTTTTCTCATTTATCTGCAAATATGACCTAAGCACATTATCGGTCTCACTGTAGCAGACCCCCCAACATTTCACATGGACAGAGGCCCTCCTAGAAAAGAGGGACCGAGGGAGTTGGGAACAAAATAGGGACTGTCCCTCCTAAACAGAGATATGCTATATATGGATTTTTTATTTATACAGTTCGGCGGAAACACGGACAAACCAGACAAACGAAGCTGATTTCTTTTCAGGCTGTATAAGAAAAGTGCATAAAAAAAAAAGTACCTGCAAAAAAACAAAAACAACAAAAAAAAAACAACACAATTTGAAGGGGAATTCCTCTGAGCTACAGAATTATGCTGATTTTTAATACGCATTGGTAAGAACTTTAACTGGACAGCAGAGACAGGTTACCGCAATAAGGTGTTACTGTCACTTTAAACAGAGCCAGACTGTGGCTATTAATTAGGAGTCCGTTTAACCTGCTTTACTGAGTCAGATAAGCTCAATGGAAGATAACTGAAACGTGTCATCGCACCATTAACAAAACAAATAACTCTCACCTATTTAACACCATGTAACAGATGGATAGCTAACGTACAGTGCAGATCGGAAACTGAAATGGTTAAAGATCAATAAAATAAAATATTTAATTTGGGAAAAAATATGAATTATAGATTGTAGTTTTTAAGTCACGTGCTATATATATTCTACACTGAAAGGGGCTCTTTTGGGCAGACCAGATGGGCCGAATGTTCTTTATCTGCCGTCACATTCTATGTTTCTGTAGTCACTAGAACACTATAGTGCCAGGAAAACAAACTCAAATTCCTTGCACTATAGCTTCCCCCTCTGACAAATCTCCCCCCTCCCCTCCCCGTGGTGCAGAAGGGGTTAATAACCCCCTTCTGTCACATACCTGGGTCCAGCTGTCCTTTGGCGATGGCTCAACTTCATCCACGCTCCTCCCCGCCGACGAGGGGACCTAAGGCGCATACGTGGCAATGGCTGCGCTCGCATTAGGATATCTGCATAGGAAAGCATTGTTCAATGCTTTCCTATGGGGATTCCGGTGACACTGGAAGTCTTCAAGCATAGCGTGAGGACGTCCAGAGTCGTTTAGACGACCAAAAGTCATCTAAGCACCCGGAAGTCCCTCTAGTGGCTGTCTGGTAGACAGATAATAGAGGAGGAGTTAACCCTAGCAGTTAAATATTGCAGTTTATAAAAACTGCAATAATTACATGCTCAGGGTTAAGGATGATGGGAGTTTGCACCCAGACCACTTCAATGGGCTGAAGTGGTCTGGGTGCCTACAGTGTCCCTTTAATGTACTGTATACAGCTTATTGTATTTGTTCTGGTGAGTAGAATCATTCCCTTCAGGCCTTTTACAGTAAACACTGTTTTCAGAGAAAATGCAGTGTTTACATCACAGCCTAGGGATACGCCCACTGGCCACTCCTCAGATGGCTACTAGAGGTGCTTCCTGGAACAGTGCCGCAGAGTGTGACTGACATTCAGTGTCTCCACCCTCTGCATGGAGATACTTAACTTTCCTCATAAAGATCCATTGATTCAATTCATCTCTATGAGGAAATGCTGATTGGCCAGGGCTGTGTTTGAATTGTGCTGGCTCTGCCCCTAATCTGCCTTCTTGACAATCTCAGCCAGGGAAACATTGTGATTGGCTGAGACCACCACTTCTGGGCAGGACCAGCAGACTGCAATAAAGGTAATATTTTACTATATTTAGAAGGGCAAGTGGGGGAGGCAGGGAGGCTAGATGGTGTTTTAACACTATAGGGTCAGGAATACATGTCCAGACGTATCAGTGTGATTTCTCTAGAAACAGGTGAATATTCACACGAACAGCAGCATTTAGGGTTTATTTGACAAACAGTGAATTGGAAATAGTTTTTGTTGTTTTGGCCGAACGTTTGGAACTCCGTTTCGTGATTAAACTGTCTCAGAGCCGTCTCCATACGCTGCATCGCTTGCCATTGTAATAACTAACCTGACTTTCAAAGCTTGGATTCTTAATTAGGCTTGAGCGCTCGGCAGGGTTCAAACAACTCTGCACAGAGGACACTTCAGGATAAGCTTAATCGGATTGGAGTTGCTATATACAGCGGAGTAAGCCAGGAGGTGATCACTGGGACCAGACACAGAAATAAGACCTCTCGCCATGCCACTTCCTGCCAGCTGGAACATTTCACCAGAAAACTGCCTTTTTTATGCCACAAATGCAGGAAAACTTTGTGTGTGTGTGTGAGAGAGAGAGAATGTGTGTGATATATTTATTTGCACACGCACACACACACTAGACATGCAAAAATCTGTTGCAGTCATTGAACCAACGGATTCTGAATCGATTTCCCTGTGTTCTAGAGTTCTATCTGTACAGGAAACATTACATTTAGAGTTTCAGACTCAATTTGTTCCCATATTAATTAACAGGATTTTTATTCTGACGAATACACACATAGATAGATATATATGAATTGTTAATGAGGAGGTATGGCAGTTTGTTTTACCCATACATCCGCTAAAAATTCCTTGTATTAAACCATTAAAGCAGATGTCAATAGAATGAAACAGCGATTGTCATACACCTTGACAAGTAAATTCTCTTAGAGAATCCACCTTTTCTATGAATACTATAAATAATTTCTTTTAAAAAAAATGAGAAGAACAAAAATGTATACGGTGATTTCTCCATGGGTGCACACCAAGAACTGCCCTGAGCATGCCGATGCTCGTTACTAAAACTCCCGCCACCCCATGGATTCCTGCCAGACAGATCGCAGGCTCCGATGAGGATTTCAATGAAGTTGGTTTATACTTGGGAAGCCCTGTGCTGGCAGGAGTTCTGTATACACTGGCATATTAAAAAAAACAACCCAGAAATGTTTTCATAAAACTCTGGAAGGCTCTCTGAAGGAAATCCACAGTATGTACTGTATCTCAGTCAATCCTGTTTCTCCCACAAGTTTATTGGGAGAGCCTTGAGTTTCCTAAACCCCCTAAATACCAAGTTTTTAGTAACTGGTATGATTATAACTTACAGAGAATGAAAAGGGATGGGCAAAGGATCTAAATATTCATGTTTTCTTAAAGGGACACTTCACTGCCCAAGTACAAAAAAAAAATAAAAATACAAATTATTATTAAAGTAAATTGCTGTTTAGTAGATATGCCCTCAAACCTAACATAATCCCTTCAGTGGGTGGGCCTGCTCACTTTTCAGGCAAGCCCACCCATTACGTGCACTGCCATGGACGAAGTCATGTCTCTGGTGACGCCCAATCATCCCATTCTCATGTCTATCAACGTTTGGAGGTACGTTAGCTCCGGAGTCTGGGCAGATAACTGGCTTCCCGTAGTATCACCAAAAATAATAAACTGGTTACTGTGTCCATACTGCCTGACCCAGCACAATGAACATTTCCAGAGAAAGGGACCGTTAATGCTATGCCATGGTCCCGGTCCGTAAAAGGTTACACATTATTGGTATAATGCATAATAAAACAGATAACTACAATTATTCGCTGACAAAGTTAGAAAAACAACAAGTTTCTGTAATTAGTGAAAAAAAAAATGTTCTAAACAGACACAGGAAAGTCTCCAGAGAGAAAAATCTCCATTTGGGCTCCTGGCTATATCTGTCATTGATGTAAAGTGTAAAAGCTTGCAAATTATTTTCCATCATTATGATAAATTGCTGACGGATCTCGGAGGGCTAACAGGGCGCAGGCATCGCTCTCCGGTGAGAAGCTCTCTATAGGGAGAACACGGGAATAATAAAGTATTAATAACACAAACCTTCTCTACCTCAGCTCCTACAGCTAATAACCGCTTTATACTTTCCTCCATATTCTACTGCAACTCCCAGGACCATGCAGCTGTAGGCATACTGCTTGGATTGCAAGTCCTACAATGCTCAGTCACAAGCTTTTGGCAGGCTGAGCATAGTTAGGTAACAACACAGAATACAAGGTAACAAAAGTTCATAACTGCACAAATGCAAGCATAAGCTAAAGGGTTAATCTACCCAACAATGGAAGAGGAGGTGCAAGTCGAGGTCTCTAACAATTTAGATTTATTTTTTTAAATATTAGAGGAAATTTAAAGATTTCTTTAATTGCACATTGGGCTGACATTTCTCATTTTCTCTGCTACAGAGATCAATTCCCAGCATGCGGATGTCTTTTTTAACCTGATTGGTTGAAAACTTTACAAAGCTCCAACATATTCCATAGTGCTGAAGAGTTGGTACAAAGGACACCAAGTAACCATAACAGAATTAGACATCTAAGAATAAGCCGTAACAGGGCCCTTGATCAAGGAGCTTACAGTCATCATCATTTAGAATGAGTTCGGAACACATACGATAGAAAAAAAAAAATGATATATGTATTCTCAACGCATAAAGAGTTAAAAGGGGCACTCTCCTATTGACGGTGCCAGTTCCAAAATTCTTCTTCCCAGCACTTACTGGGGTGAGCAGTGCAGTATTGATAAGTATAAAACACACTTACCTGGGCAGGTGAGCCCAGTGCTCTCAGCCAATCACAGCTCTCCATTTTGGACAAACGTTTATGCTCTTCCCTTTAATCTTGGTCATCACTAATGGGGTTTTATAGCATGTGTGAAGAATTGTCGTGGGAATTACATCATTCTAGAACTTGCAAATTCACAACGTTCTCAACTCGGCTATTTTTCCATCTCTTCTATTTTCCCTTTAATTTACAATTCCCTCATCTACTTTCTATATTTTCTCATAACTGGTAGTGAGTATACGCGTGAGAAATTAAACATGTGAGAAATGATACGCATTTTCCTAGCCTGAAAACAACGCTGAAAAGATATCTGTTTACATTTCTTTACAATACATTTTGGGTTCTAATATTGCTGTCAGGTTTAGAGAAATATTACGGCAAGCAAAATAGATTTATGGTGCTCGTCACAAACTACCTGTAATGTAATTAATTCAATTCTAGGGGTGAAGCTGTGCGCTAATACACAGGGTATTAGGTACCCTTGCTTTATTTTAACATACTGTATATGCTGCAAAAATAAAAACGAGTAAAATGTAAATAAACGTCCATTTTGTAGATTTTAACAAGGTGCCCTCTTTAAGACTTTAAATACTACGAAACCATGAGCATCTCCTGGGAGGGACAGAGTGTCGTGTTGGCCTCACCTTTCAAAAGCTGGTCCCCTCCCTAATGAAAAGCAAACCCTTTGGATGTTGTTCTACTCAATAGAAGTGTCTTTTGTTTTGTGTTGTTAATTTGGGTTACTATAAAATGATTATCTTATTTGCGCCTATACACACCAATTAGAGTTAATCAGCCAAAAGATATGGCATATTAGGACAGTTTCCGATGAGTCATTAGGGTACGTATTTCCAAAGTCACCTCTTTTGGATAAAGGGACATCTTTTCATGTTTGACCAAACCATTTCATTATCTCTTAACAAATATTTCTGCTTGATGAAAAGCTGACCCAACTGGGATTTGAAAGGAGGACCCTGGAGAGATGAGTCCTAATTAGGGACACGGAATGTTATACATCCAAGGTCAGTGAAGTAATTCTTCTCAGACTCTGTAAACAGAGAGAGCTCAGAGATATGTTCCCTATCCCAGTGTGAATACAGATGTCCTTCCTTGAAGGATATTTCAAACTGGCGAATTGAGAGTGTGACCTAAAGACACAGATTTGGTCTTATTTTAAAGGCACAGTAAAACTATTACAGAATGTGACCTCTAGACTTCACCTTGTTTTTAAAGGAACAGAAAAGGTTTTATACAAAAGCGCAAACACAAAACATTTGATATCTATGATGTAGAATCATGATAGTAGGATTAATTCAACGTTTTAAGACATTTACCACGCATTTGAACAGTGAGGGGAAAAAAGTATTTAATCCCCTGCTGATTTTAAACGTTTGCCCACTGGTAAAGAAATGATCAGTCTATAATTTTATTGGTAGGTGTATTTTAACAGTGAGAGACAGAATAACAGAAAAAGAAAAATTAAAATAAATGCATGTCAAAAAAGTTATAAATTAATTTGCATGTCAATGAGTGAAATAAGTATTTGACCCCTTTGACTTAGTACTCGGTGCAAAACCATTGTTGGCGATCACAGAGGTCAGACGTTTCTTGTAGTTGGCCACCAGGTTTGCCCATATCTCAGGAAGGATTTTGTCCCACTCCTCTTTGCAGATCCTCTCCAAGCCATTAAGGTTTCTAGGCTGGCGTGTGGCAATTTAAACCTTCAGATCCCTCCACAGATTTTCTAAGGGATTAAAGCTAGGCCACTCCAGGACCTTAATGTTGCCTTGGCTGTGTGTTTTGGGTCACTGTCATGCTGGAATACGCATCCACAACCCATTTTCAATGCCCTGGCTGAGGAAAGGAGGTTCTCACCCAAGATTTGACGGTACATGGCCCCGTCCATCGTCCCTTTGATGCGATGCAGTTGTCCTGTCCCCTTAGCAGAACCCCCCCCCCCCAAAGTATAATGTTTCCACCTCCATGTTTGACAGTGGGGATGGTGTTCTTTGGGTCATAGGCAGCATTCCTTCTCCTCTAAACACGGCAAGTTAAGTTGATGCCAAAGAGCTCGATTTTGGTCTCATCTGGCCAAGAAACATTCACCCAGTTCTCCTCTGAATCATTCAGATGTTCATTGGTAAACTTCAGACAGGCCTGTACATGTGCTTTCTTGAGCTTGCGGGCGCTGCAGGATTTCAGTCCTTCACGGCATAGTGTGTTACCAATTGTTTTCTTGGTGACTATGGTACCGGATGCCTTGAGATCATTAACAAGATCCTCCTGTGTAGTTCTGGGCTGATTCGTCATCATTCTCATGATCATTGAAACTCCACGATGTGAGGTCTTGCATGGAGCACCAGACTGAGGGAGACAGACTGACAGTTATTTTTTATTTTTTATTGCCATTTGCGAATAATCGCACCAACTGTTGTCACCTTCTCACCAAGCTGCTTGCAGATGGTCTTGTAGCCCATTATAGCCTTGTGTAGGTCTACAATCTTGTCCCTGACATCCTTGGACAGCTCTTTGGTCTTGGCCAGGGCCGGCGCGTCCATAAGGCGGCACAGGCGGCCGCCTTAGGGCGCACCGGCCCGGGGGCGCAAATGTCCGGGTGGCCGGCAGGAGGGAAGCGCACAGCTCCCCTCTCCTGCCGGTCACTTCTTGTAGCGTGGCCGAGCGCCAACCTGCAGTGCCGCGGACTGTGTGGAGGGGGCGGGGATATGAACGTCATATCCCTGCTCCCTCTGTAGCACACAGCGCGGCTGGTGCCCAGCAGGGGCGGAGCTACGGGCCCCCTTCTAATCAGCATGGGAGGAAGTCCTCCCAACAAGACTAGGGCAGCAGAAGGCAGAGAGGAGGGGGGCTGGGCAGGACCAGCTCCTCCAACTCCCAACTACCTCAGGCAGCACTTTGGATCCCAGGTAAGCCCCCCTTCTGAACCTGTTGGTCAGTGTGTCAGTGTGTGTGTATATGTCTGCCAGTGTGTCTGTGTGTGTATATGTCTGTCATGTCTGTGTGTGTGTGTATATGTCTGTCAGTGTGTGTGTATATGTCTGTCAGTGTGTCTGTGTATCTATGTCTGTCAGTGTGTGTGTGTGTATGTCTGTCAGTGTGTCTGTGTGCATCTATGTCTGTCAGTGTGTCTGTGTGTGTATATGTCTGTCAGTGTGTGTGTATATGTTTGTCAGTGTGTCTGTGTGTGTATATGTCTGTCAGTGTGTGTGTGTGTATGTCTGTCAGTGTGTCTGTGTGTGTGTATGTCTGTCAGTGTGTCTGTGTGTGTATATGTCTGTCAGTGTGTGTGTATATGTCTGTCAGTGTGTCTGTGTGCATCTATGTGTGTCTGTGTGTGTATATGTCTGTCAGTGTGTGTGTATATGTCTGTCAGTGTGTGTGTATATGTCTGTCAGTGTGTCTGTGTATCTATGTCTGTCAGTGTGTCTGTGTATCTATGTCTGTCAGTGTGTGTGTGTGTATGTCTGTCAGTGTGTCTGTGTGCATCTATGTCTGTCAGTGTGTCTGTGTGTGTATATGTCTGTCAGTGTGTGTGTATATGTTTGTCAGTGTGTCTGTGTGTGTATATGTCTGTCAGTGTGTGTGTGTGTATGTCTGTCAGTGTGTCTGTGTGTGTGTATGTCTGTCAGTGTGTCTGTGTGTGTGTATGTCTGTCAGTGTGTCTGTGTGTGTATATGTCTGTCAGTGTGTGTGTATATGTCTGTCAGTGTGTCTGTGTGTGTATATGTCTGTCAGTGTGTGTTTATATGTCTGTCAGTGTGTGTGTGTGTGTGTATGTCTGTCAGTGTGTCTGTGTATCTATGTCTGTCAGTGTGTGTGTGTGTATGTCTGTCAGTGTGTCTGTGTGTGTATATGTCTGTCAGTGTGTGTGTATTGTCTGTCAGTGTGTCTGTGTGTGTATATGTCTGTCAGTGTGTGTATGTCTGTCAGTGTGTCTGTGTGTGTGTATGTCTGTCAGTGTGTCTGTGTGTGTATATGTCTGTCAGTGTGTGTGTATATGTCTGTCAGTGTGTCTGTGTGCATCTATGTGTGTCTGTGTGTGTATATGTCTGTCAGTGTGTGTGTATATGTCTGTCAGTGTGTGTGTATATGTCTGTCAGTGTGTCTGTGTATCTATGTCTGTCAGTGTGTCTGTGTATCTATGTCTGTCAGTGTGTGTGTGTGTATGTCTGTCAGTGTGTCTGTGTGCATCTATGTCTGTCAGTGTGTCTGTGTGTGTATATGTCTGTCAGTGTGTGTGTATCTGTCTGTCAGTGTGTGTGTGTGTATATATGTCTGTCAGTGTGTGTGTATGTCTGTCAGTGTGTGTGTGTGTATATGTCAGTGTGTGTGTGTGTATATATGTCTGTCTGTCAGTGTGTGTGTATATATCTGTCAGTGAGTGTGTGTGTATCTATGTCTGTCAGTGTGTGTGTGTGTCTGTCAGTGTGTGTGTGTGTATCTATGTCTGTCAGTGTGTGTGTGTATCCATGTCTGTCAGTGTGTGTGTGTATGTATATGTCTGTCCGTGTGTCTGTGTGTATCTAAATGTCTGTTAGTGTGTGTGTCTGTCTGTTAGTATGTCTTCTTCCCTATCATTGTGTATGTGTGTCTGTCACTGTGTGTTTATCTGTATGTCTGTCAGTGTTTGTGTGTACCTGTGTGTCTATCTGAATTTGTATCAGTTTGTGTATATGTATATCTGCATGTGTCAGTGTGTGTATCTTTGTATATGTGTATCACAGTGTGTGCGTGTGTGGCAGTGTATGTGTATATGTGCATATATCTCAGCATTCAAACACAACACTACACACAAATAAACACCTACATGCAAACGTCAACACTACATACAAACACACCCCTGCATTCAAATGTCAACACTACATACAAACACACCTCTGTATCAGACACCAAAATTATATATAAACACACACCTGCGTTTAAAAACCAACACTACACATAAATGCATGCTTGCATTCAAATGCAAACACTACATACAAACACACCGCTACAATCATACAAACATACTCCATACAAACACATGCTTACAGTCAAACACACAAATACTGCTCCATGCTAAATACAATCCTGTAAGCATGGGGAATCGGTAGAGCCCCAGCTTTCAAAGCATTGTTGAAGTTGCACGACAGATGGGGATCTATCTTTTAGCCATCCTGTGTACATACACAGACCGTCATACAGAGACATACAGTATGTATGTCTCTGTATGACTGTGTGTATGTATTCATAAGGAATAAACGCAGGCAACACTCCAATAGTACGGCTGGTATATTTATTGATAGGTGAACCACCCCAAAGAAAGTGCGTTGTTTCGGCTCAGCAGAGCCTTATTGCATGAGCTGAAACATCACACTTTCTATGGGGTGGTTCATCTACCAATAAATATACCATCCTTACTATTGGAGTGTTGCCTGCGTTTATTCCTTTTGAAGACTTTACTGGTGGATCCAGCAATGTCTGCCTGACATGGAGCATCCACCTCTGTAGATGGCCGGAGCATTTACACAGTGTCAGTGTGCAGGGTTCTTTGTTTGTCTGTGTATGTATGTCTCTGTATGCCTATCTCTGTTTCTTTATGTCTGTGTATGTATTTCTGTGAGTGCCTGTGTCTGTATGAATGTATGTCTGTGTTTGTACGACAATGTACTTGTATGTGTAGATTGTATGACTGTGTTTGTTTGTGTGCCTTTTATGACTGTGTGTCTGTATATCTTTGTGACTGTGTGCCTGAAAAATTATGTCTGTGTGCTTGTATGGTTGTGTGTCTGTATGTTTGTGTATTTGTGCATGTATCTATTTTTGCCTGTATCTATGTCTATGTGGGAGAAAAAGAGAGATAGATAGGGATTGGAGGGAAGAAAGAGACAGAAAGGGGCTGGCGGGGAAGTAAGAAATACATAAGAAGGGTTGTAGGAGACGCACTAAAGGGGGGTGTAAGGCACAAAGGGGCCAAAGGGGTAAGACATTCAAGAGAGTGGATATGCAACACTAATGGGGGTAAGAAATTCAAAAGGGGGCTACGAGACACAGAGGTGAAGATGCATTGTTTATTTTTTTGGGGGGGGAGGGGGCGTCAAAATGCATCTTCGCCTGTGTAGTCAAAAATCGTAGCACCGGCCCTGGTCTTGGCCATGGTGGAGAGTTTATAATCTGATTGTTTCTGTGGACAGGTGTCTTTTGTACAGGTAACAAGGTGAGATTAGAAGCACTGCCTTAAAGATAGTGCTTGTTATCTCAGCCCGTTACCTGTATAAAAGACACCTGGAAGCCAGAAATCTTGCTGATTGATAGGGGATCATATACTTATTTCACACATTCACATGCAAATCAATTTATACAATTTTTGACATGCGTTTCTCTGGATTTTTATTTATTTATTTTTTTATTCTGTCTCTCTCTGTTAAAATCCACACACTAAAGGAATTGAAGAATGCTCAGGATGTGTATAAGGCTAACACAGTAAAGGAATTGAAGAATGCTCAGGATGTGTATAAGGCTAACACAGTAAAGGAATTGAAGAATGCTCAGGATGTGTATAAGGCTAACACAGTAAAGGAATTAAAGAATGCTCATGATGTGTATAAGGCTAACACAGAAAATTAATTGAAGAATGCTCAGGATGTGTATAAGGCTAACACAGTAAAGGAATTGAAAATTGCTTGGGATGTGTATAAGGCTAACACACTAAAGGAATTGAAGAATGCTTGGGATGTGTATAAGGCTAACACAGTAAAGGAATTGAAGAATGCTCAGGATGTGTATAATGCTAACACAGTAAAGGAATTGAAGAATGCTCAGGATGTGTATAAGGCTAACACAGTAAAGGAATTGAAGAATGCTCGGGATGTGTATAAGGCTAACACACTAAAGGAATTGAAGAATGCTCGGGATGTGTATAAGGCTAACACAGTAAAAGAATTGAAGAATGCTCAGGATGTGTATAAGGATAACACAGTAAAGGAATTGAAGAATGCTTGAGATGTGTATAAGGCTTACACAGTAAAGGAATTGAAGAATGCTTGGGATGTGTATAAGGTAACAGTAAAGGAATTGAAGAATGTTCAGGATGTGTATAAGGCTAACATAGTAAAGGAATTGAAGAATGCTCGGGATGTGTATAAGGCTAACACAGTAAAGGAATTGAAGAATGTTCAGGATGTGTATAAGGCTAACACAGTAAAGGAATTGAAGAATGCTCAGGATGTGTATAAGGCTAACACAGTAAAGGAATTAAAGAATGCTCAGGATGTATTGAAATCTGTATCAAAAAACTTTCAATTTAGTGAGAAGAGCATTGAAATTTGTGATTGTATTTACTAAAACAGACAACTGTGTGGACATCACAATTGTCTTTCAATCGGTAAAACCAAATATCCAAACTGGATTAGTATAAATGGCACCCAGAGTATTATATTATATGAGTCAAGATTTGATTTGCCTGGGAAGTCACCACACTTCACTCCTTAGCAAACAATCTCTGAGCCTTTACTGCATTACACATATGTAGAAAGATTAATAACCGCTAAATGTGTTCAAAATAAAGAGCATTATTTCTAGAGTTAGATATATTTGCTTAACAATTAAAAATAAAATCCAACTATTTCTTGGTCATGGCAGTTATTGGATTCTAAATGTACTATATGAAGATGGCCATAACATACTAACCATAATTAAACCAATATTTACAGAAATTGTCCCATTGTAGAACAGAACTCATCACAAACACAAACCCAGCATCATATTAATGAGTAAAGACATGACTGTTACTCTAAGTCACCTCTGTTGGATAAAGGGACATCTGTGGGATGGCATGAAGCAAATATTAAACGTTTCCATGGTAACCATTCCAAGGAAGCGATACGTTATTACACCGATTTAGAACTGAACACCATTAGCATAATGTAATTATTTACACGCCATCAAAGCGTCGTTAGAACAATTAATCAGAGAAAGATACACGTTATGTACAAACCGTCCCAGAGTGACTTTATCCAGTGAGGCGTTTATGGGGTCATCCACTAAACTCTGAATTTTCATGAATTAAAGGATCACTGTATCCCTAACCCCTTATTGGTGACAATAGTGTCCCTTTAAGCCTCATAATAGGACTGTTCCCCACCCAATCCTCTCCACCGATGACATTCTCTCAGCTACGAATAAATTATTGAAACTTATTTCAGTCCCTTTATACCAAGAGAGGCAACCTCCTGAAACTGCTTCATGTGCTGGGAGGCTTAGGGTTTCGCCAAATCAGGGAGTCTTGGAGGGGAGAAGGATAGTGCAAGAATGCCTAAAGGCCACCCCGCACTTTTTGGTGCCATTGTCCTGAAGCTGCCCGTCTCTGGAATCTTTCCTGACAACACTCCACGACACACCAAGTTTACCAGATGGTGATCATTCTGTGTGCATGGGTCTCCGCTGACAAATCGACCTGGCATTGTGCCACACCAGCACTTCTGTGTGTTTAGATTGTCTGGCTCGAAGCTTCCCAACATAAAGAAAGTAAGGTCTCAGCTTTTTAAGAAATGGGAAGTCTACATACAGAACTTAGACGCTGACCATGCTTGACCAAACTAGTCCAACCTACCTACGTTATCCTCCCTGAACTGGGACAAAGTTACTCTTTAGTTTCTTTAGCAGCAGTGTCTCTGGCGTCTCCCTAATAGTGTCCCCAGTGTCAGATATACAGAATGTGTGACGCTTTGCTATGTTCTCGCTTTGCGTTTATCTTGTTTAAATGGAATCGTTCATCCCGTCGATATCCATACTGCTGCTGACACCAGCATAATTTCCATTAAAATGTTTGGATAAAGGGTTTAGATTACAGGGCCACAGCATCCAGAACACTTAACTGAGATCAAGTGGTTTGCGTTACTTTAAATTTAAATGGAAAAACTGATGAAAAATAGGCATAATAAAATTATATATACATTTTTTTTTTGATCCACACATTTCGTAGTAGTTCAGCAAACACAATGTGTAAAATAAATAAGACTAAATATTATGTCCCAGGGGTTCTTCCAATAGCAGGCAGTAAATCTATCGTGCAGAGGTTGCATTGCTTAACGACTAATTTTCATGATTGAAGCTCTGGATCCGTTTAAGTGAAAGTGACAAGCCTTTCCAATAAAAAACAGCACTTTTATATTTACTTCTATCCACGTCCGTGCAGAGTATTGAAAAGACTGGATTTATTTTACAAGCAGAAAAAAAGAAAAAGCAGACTTTGCCATAGCAAGGCTATAACTTACTCATTAATTAATCAGACCGAGAAGATTGTTAACCCTTGATATGAAATATTATATTGTATATATCAGTTCCAATAAGCACTAACGGTGTTATTTACTAAACTCTGAATTGTTGGGATCTCAAAGTGAATTTCAAATCGCCTTTTTGTTTTTTTTTGCTTTTTTAAAGGACCACTCTAGGCACCCAAACCACTTCAGCTTAATGAAGTGGTCTGGGTGCCAGGTCCTTCTAGGGTTAACCCATTTTTTTATAAACATAGCAGTTTCAGAGAAACTGCTATGTTCATGAATGGGTTAAGCCTTCCCCCAATTCCTCTAGTGGCTGTCTCATTGACAGCCACTAGAGGCGCTTGTGTGCTTCTCACTGTGATTTTCACAGTGAGAGCACGCAAGCGTCTTGCCGCGCGTGCGCATTCAGCCCAAGAGGAGGAACGGAGGAGGAGAGAAGGAGGAGAGCTCTCCGCCCAGCGCTGGAAAAAGGTAAGTTTTTAACCCTTTCCCCCTTCCAGAGCCGGGCAGGAGGGGGTCCCTGAGGGTGGGGGCACCCTCAGGGCACTATAGTCGGCTATTTTCCACCCAGTTTGGCTAATTTGGCCTTGAATTTGAAACTCGCTTCATGACCATTTACGTTTTGGTAAATAATCCTTTATGTGCACATGGTAGCTTTAGAGAAACAATTTCCCAGAATCCTTTACTCTCCATTTTCTATGAGATTACCCAGATTTACAGTTAAACAGACTGTGGCTTGGCTTTAAAGGGGATGGAATTGCAGCGTTTCCTCCTCGGGGATTAATATATTAACATAACACCCCCAATATCAGCGTCCCGTGAGGCAGGATGCTGGTGGGCAAGCTAAAAGGAGGAGGGGCCAGGAAGTGATTCGCGAAGTGATTGTGAATCCACACAAAGGATTAGCAGGTAAGTCTGGAATAAATGTACACCAGGCTGTCTGTCAATCATGTAAGGGCAGACCACGGAGGGCGCGCGGTTTCATTATGCTCTAATGGCGTCCTGGGGCCCTGAGTGTATAGTGTGATATCGTATAATGAGACGCTCGCACTGAGCTTTTTCGGGAAATGTGCAAAATGTCAGAGCGTAGAGTCTGTGCAATCCTAAAATACATTGCAGGAAACATGCGCAGCCCACTGCAGAGGTACAGGTGTAGTGCTTTTCTCTATTCAATTTCAAAAGAAATATAAAAAAATTACTAAAAAATGAAAAAAACTCTTTAGTTCATTTTCATTGGTAAACAAGTAAATGCAGAAGATGAAGAGTTATATTGTTTGTATTTACCCATTGTAAAGTGCTCGCTGCACGTAAAACATAGACAAGTCCTAAAATAAATAAATATAGGTTATTACACAGATTTAAGGAATCTGGTTGAGAAACGTTCACAGTGGGGCTGGCATTCACATGTTTACAGCTCTGTCTGGGAAAAGTAGATATTTTGCAGAAGTTTGCCATGACTGGGGAATCAGGCGTGGCGTCATCGGATGGCCTTAATTAGTGATAATTTAATATGAGTCTAGACAGAGTTTCGTCTACAGGTTAATCGAACTCCTGGAATGGCTTCTACCTGACCTTGCTCTGTGTTTATCAATCTTAAACTCCTCTGCCCAAATATTTACGTATACCCCCAATGAAACATGCATGCATTTAATTATTATTATTTATTTTTCATTGGGCTTATATCTAAAAAACTTGCATAAGATACAGATCTCCTGTCTGCAGCCTTTGCAAGCCCTCCCCTTCTAGCCCTGCCCAGACTTTCTGTGGCTGTCCAATCACAGCCTTCCCAATGCAGCTCAATGAGAAGTCTCTTCAAGGAAGGTGCTCTGGGCAATTGCTGCATCTTAAAATTAGCTTCACTGAGATAAACAAACCAGGAAGTAACAGGACAGGTGTCTGATTGACAGCCAAGGGGGTGTAACATTGTTCATTTATAAAAGTGCCAATATCTACTGAATCTGCATGTTTTGTAAAATAAAAAAAGAATAAAAAGCGGGCCCCATCTTAACACACAAAGCAGTTCAGCAAGCTAAACTGTATAGGAGAATTCAGGTGTTTGGAGAATTCAGGACGTGATTCTAGAACCATATGAGATATTACGCTGAAAGATAAATAACTTCTGGATGTCCAGCATGAAAATGATCTAATTTTACAATTTCAGAGCTGCTTTCATGTGCGTTGTGTGTCAACTCATTGCACAGGGCCTGTTTAACATATTTTAGACAAAACAGGTTTATAGGATAAACGTTAAATATAGTAAAAGTCTCAGCACAGAGAAAAAAAAACGTATTAAATTCACACATCCAAAAACGAATAAAAGAAGAACTACAGTTTTTATAAACTGCACTAATAAAATACAGAATCCCTTGTAGTGTCACCCGTAGCAAAGTCATGTCAAAGAAGAAAAACAGAATTGGAATTTCAGAAAATAATGTGTACAATTCAACCATCATCTAAAAACCACAAACACGATGTCTATAAAAAGCTGTTAAAGTTATTTAGAAGTTGGTGGGTCTATTAATGCACTACCACCTGTTAGCCGGAGCTTAAAATGCTTCAAAATGTAGAATATCTTTTAATGTTGACTTCACACCAGCTGTGCGTTTATTCTACACACACAATCTCCTAAATTTAGCTGGTTTCAGAATTTGAAGCCCAGATCTCGGCCTGTACTTCTTTGTAGAAAAAGGAAAACTAGCGCTCTCAGATATTGCGTTTAACAGGGACGCTAAGGGACAGATATTGCGTTTAACAGGGACGCTAACGGAGCGATATTACATTTAACAGGGACGCTAACGGACAGATATTACGTTTAACAGGGACGCTAACGGACAGATATTACGTTTAACAGGGACGCTAACGGACAGATATTACGTTTAACAGGGACGCTAACGGACAGATATTACGTTTAACAGGGAACCTAACGGACAGATATTACGTTTAACAGGGAACCTAACGGACAGATATTACGTTTAACAGGGAACCTAACGGACAGATATTACGTTTAACAGGGAAGCTGACGGACAGATATTACGTTTAACAGGGACGCTAACTGAGAGATATTACGTTTAACAGGGAAGCTGACGGACAGATATTACGTTTAACAGGGACGCTAACGGACAGATATTACGTTTAACAGATATTACATTTAACAGGGACGCTAACGGACAGATATTACGTTTAACAGGGACGCTAACGGACAGATATTACGTTTAACAGGGGCGCTAACGGAGAGATATTACGTTTAACAGGGACGCTAACGGACAGATGTTACGTTTAACAGGGACGCTAACGGACAGATATTACGTTTAACAGGGACGCTAAGGGACAGACATTACGTTTAACAGGGACGCTAACGGACAGATAGTACGTTTAACAGGGACGCTAACGGACAGATATTACGTTTAACAAGGACGCTAACGGACAGATATTACGTTTAACAAGGACGCTAACGGACAGATATTACGTTTAACAGTGACGCTAACAGGCTGAATTGGAATAGTTACTGCTTTCCATGATGAAATTTATTTGTAAAAAAAATAAAAAATAAAAAAAAAAAATGTAAAAAGCCTTTATTGATTGTAATTGGCATTTTATCTTACAGCATGGGGGGGGGGACAGATATTTACCTGAATCTGTCCCTCGCGGGGACCACCACCCACTTCCTGCGCCTCTCCTTCAGCTGCCAGATGTCGATGTCAGCGCTGTACTGTTACTGTTAAGGTCTACAGAATATCCAGAGAGACCATGGGATCCACCATAGAAAAAGCTTAATTTTCCTACAGCGGTCACTAGCGTCGGCTGGGTGAAAAGACCAGGCTTAATGGCAGCCATACGAACAATACTGAGACAAAGCAGTCCCTAATTATATCAGTATATCTCGAGTGGGATGGGACGGGACAGTAAGAACAAGAAAGATGTGGAATTCTCGGCCTAAAGAGGATGTGTTATCAGATATTAGAGATATTTATAAAAATAAAATAAAAATAAATAAAGAGTCCGGGATGCTTTTTGCAAAAACAGAATATTTTAGGGTATAATGAATGTGTAAACATTGTATTATTTTGGGGGTGAATGTGATTGCTAGTATGGAGTTAAGAAGGATTTATTTGCCTTTTTTGTGACATTATTGGTCATCACTTCAAATTGGATTTCTGCCTTTTATTTCATCAACATCATATGTTTTAAAGGTTGAACTGGATGGACGGAGTCTTTTTTCAACCTAGGTAACTATGTATCTATTGAGTGATTTAAGATTGGGAAGAGTTCATTAATGGGGCTCCCCATAGCTTTAAGTGGGAGGAAGTGACATCACAAAGGAGTTCAACCCTGGCACAGCCAAGGCACACATTGCATTTTTTTTTACATTTTCCTCTTCCTTTAACTATTTTTGTTGGAATAAAAAGGAAAAATTTTGACAGCCAGGAAGCCAAAATGGAGAAGCTCAGTTGCAAGATCTAATTAAATACAGAAGTGCGGATTTGTACATTTTAATGCACAAAACACAGATTTGTTAAATAAAGGGGTCACGTAAAGTTAATATTAAAACTTCCTTTCAACAGAAACGGCGACACACAGCACTTGCACTATACAGTGTTTGCAGTAGATATTATTTTTAAAGTGTTTCCAGACCACACAGAAGCTGGTAGAGAATCCTGCTTTATGTCCATGCCACAACAATCTACTCTCCAGCTGCTGGACGTGGCAAAATAAAACGCATTATAAATAGCTCGGGGACCCAAGCACCTGAAACACGTAACAACACAACCCAGCAATTTATTACACCTTTCTATTAACACTGTGATTTATATTACACCATCTGGTTTCTTCACAAACACTCCGTGAAAAAAGAAAACTCCAATCTCAGAACACGCCACGTGTCATATGGACGCTAAGGAATAAACTAACGGGGAGCTTTATTCCCCAAACACTGAATTGTACGGAAAGTTTGCAAAGTTTACGATAAAACGATAAAGTTGGGGAATCTCTTTTTTATTTTTTTAATGCATCAATTTTACAATTTAGTTTTAATTTCACACTAATGTAATGTCTGAAACAATGTTAAAAAAAAACCCAAAACAAAACAGGTCTTTAACAGTTTACGTTTTTTGGCGTATAGACTGATTATTTTTATTGCGTCCATACAGGTACTTGTATGGTGGGTGCGCACAAGAGACTACAGAATCTGATGCTGACAATAAATAATAAATTAATTAATTAATCTGAAATAACTTTTTGGAAATCTATGATTTTTTTTGTATTAGTAAAGTATGAATGAATACGTCTTTGTAAGATATCTAACAGTCTGTGGTCATTACTTGTTTAGATCCCCACCAACCAGCAGCTCAGCCAGTGAAACGCACTGTGATCGGCCCCAGTAATAAAATAGGAAAAGGTTTTTCATTCTGGGCTTCTCCTCGGCTCCAGATAATATTTTCGGAGCAATCTCCATGCTGGAGAGGATGGCAGTCACAAGAGTTTCCCCCTGGTACAATAAGGAAGGGGGAGCATGACTGCTGCCCAAGATTGTGGGCTGGGTTAAGGTTGATACATTTGTGGTTCTTAAGGAAAAGGAGAGGGAGGGGACTTACCAGTCAGCAGGATCAGTTAGGGCTCCTGACTGTTTTTTTTGTCCCTGTAAGACAAACATCACAATTAGTATTTTTTACTTCCTATATTGACTGTACTGTGCTCCCTTCCCTGTTTCCTGCTGACTTCTGCTGGTCACCATACCTGTTTCTGCCGATTTTTGATGGTCATGACAGCCTCTGGAGCGGAGTTGCGGAGGCTTCTGCAGGTGTACCTTGAGGTGCACAGACAGTGAGCCCTGGGAGAGCTGATGTTGGGAGTCCGCAGTGTTACCCATACTGAGACGTCCGGTCAGCCTGCAGCCTGAGATGGACGGAGGGCCAGGAGATAAAGGCCTCCGTCGCGTCTTTCTCCAAGTCCTGTTCGGTGCCAGGGGGAGAAGTGGCGGCTCGGCCGGGCAACAGGATCGGCTTGCGGTACCCGGGAGGAGGAGGATCCGTTCGGATGATGGCGGGGGTGTCCAGGCCCAAGATGGCGGCGGAACTCCCCACGCGCTTCTCTTCTGGCCCACATGGAAGTCACGTCGGCACGCTCGCTGCGTCACGTGGGCACGGCCGGAAGCAAAGTCAGCACGCAAGGCGCGTACGTGACGGCAACACGCAGGAGAGCGAGGCCGTCACAGGCCTTGCGTTCCGCGTGGCTCAGGCCGGAAGTGAGCCGGGAACCACGCAAAGAGCGCCCAGAGGGCACCCGGAAGGAGGAGAGGCCACAGGAGTGCAAGCTTCAGCACTCTGGAAAGCAGATTGCGATCGGGCCAGGAGGCCGGCCGTGGATCACCCCTGTCATCAGGATCCAGTTCCTGTTCGGAGGAAGGTGATGCCCGGCATCCTCAGCCAGCCAGCGGTAAGTGCTGCGCCAGCGCTTGGGATGCACTAGCTGGGGATAGCGTAGGTAGTGGGTTAATGGGTCAGGAAGTACTGGAGTTACTTAGGGCTGTGTTAGATAGGCTCCCGGGGTGGGGGGGGCCCTTGGTGTCTCCAGTATCAGTTACTCTCCCTGCACAGGCCCATGACCAGGATAGGGGTCAGTTGAATGCCAGGTCAGGTAGGGCGCAGGGATGCTTGCCAGGTTGTGAGCTGTCCCCACTGGGGATGCATGTGGCGCTGGACGTTAAAGAAACAATTATCAGGGGTGAATACCGGGTGTTAGTGGATAGACCGTGGCGGGGGAATTCGGCAGACGGCGACAGAGGTAAGCAGCTGCCACGTACGTTTGGGAACTGGCTTCAAGGGTTCTCCATATTCGCAAGTGTGCTGACGCGGGCCTTTCCTGAGAAGGCACCTGCGTTATTTGGGTATTTAGACCTTATATGGGGGGCGTACAAGGTTTATGGGGGACAATGTTCGTTTCGTTATGACCAACAATTTCGCCAGAAGATGGCGGTGTGTTCAGGTATGGACTTTGGGGTCCAGGAGGGGAGCCTTTGGCTCTTGCTGATGACCCCCAGTCATCCATCCCCCTTTCCGGGAGCAGCCGGTGCACCGTCCAGTGCACGGGCTGGGCAGCGCAAGGAAGTCTGCTGGCTCTACAATGAGAGCCATTGCAAGTGGTTTGGATCATGCCGATTCAAGCACGAGTGCTCTCATTGTGGAGGGGCCCACCCTGCACTGCGATGCTTCAAGAAGGGCAAGCAAGGCGGGAGACCCAATAGGGAGGATCTCCCTAGAGCTGAGGATGCCGGTGAGCGTGCTAAGGATGCGCCCTTGGCTCGACCGGTATCCCAAGCGTAAGGATGCAGGGGTTCTGCTGGAGGGGTTTTCGACAGGGTTTTGGATTCCATTTGTTTATTCAGATTCCCCTTCGTTGGCGGACAACCTGCTTTCAGTTGTGGGAAAAGAGGCTATGCTAGAGGATAAGTTGTGGAAGGAAGTTTGTTTGGGCGGGATGGCCGGTCCACTTGACACGCCACCATTTCCCAATTTGCGGGTATCCCCGCTGGGGTTGGTTCCTAAGAAGGAGCCGGGATCTTTTCGACTCATTCACCACCTGTCCTACCCATCGGGCGGGTCGGTGAATGATGACATTGACAAGGAAGAGTCACACGTTCGCTACGCCTCCTTTGATCGGGCTTTAGAGTTGGTCCGGGAGGCAGGGAGGGGAGCTCTGTTGGCTAAGTCGGACATCGAGTCAGCTTTTCGACTGCTCCCAGTCCACCTGGACTGTTTTCACCTGTTGGGTTGTCGGTTCCAAGGTTCCTTTTTCTTTAAAATGTGTTTGCCAATGGGCTGCGCTATCTCTTGTTCTTATTTTGAAATGTTTGCGTTGTTTTTGGAATGGGTGGTCACTCGGATTGCAGGGCTAGAGTCAATAACTCATTACGATTTCCTGTTTGTGGGCCCACGGGAGTCGGATGACTGCGTGGTGCTCTTAGATTCCTTTTGAGCCGTTGCGGCGGATTTTGGTGTTCCAATAACGGAAGAGAAGACGGTAGGGCCAGTGGGAATCTTGTCCTACTTGGGTATTCAAGTGGACACTCGGAGCATGGATTTCCTTTTGCCGGACGAGAAACTAACTCACCTGTTGCGGCTGGTGGATTCAGTGAAAGGGGCCAAAAAAGTACAGCTCCGACAGCTACAGGCCTTGTTAGGGCATCGGAACTTTGCCTGTCGGGTATTGCCGATGGGCAGGGCTTTTTGCCGTCGCTTGTCATTGTCGACGGTCGGAGTCAAGCAGCCGTTTCACTTCATTCGGATCACTCACCAGCATCGAGAGGATCTGCAAGTTTGGAGTTCATTTCTGGGTAGGTACAGCTCTCTGCTTCTTTGCGGTCCTTCGTATAGGCGAGCTGGTGGCTCCAAGTACACGGGCGCTGGCTGCCATGCAAATCTCTGATATCAGGGTTTCGATGGGCGACGTGATGTTGCTCATTCGAACGTCTAAGACGGATCAGTCAGGAGAGGGCGCGTCGGTTCGGATTCAGGCTACCGATGAGCGGTTTTGCCCGGTTAGGTTGCTGCGGGAGTTCTTGGAGGTACGAGGATCGGAAGCGGGGTCCCTGTTGCGGCACCGGGATGGGTCATCACTCAGCCGGTTTCAATTCGCCAGGTTACTTCATGCAAGGGTTGTCAGTATTGGGATGTCTCCAGGTTTGTACACCACGCACTCATTTCGAATCGGGGCTGCCACGCAGGCTAGTCAGCTGGGCATTTGGGGCGCTGGCAGTCGGGTCGGTTCCAGCTCTACGTGCGCCCCCATTTGTTGTAGGCTAGCGGCGCAGCAGTTATGGTTGTATGTTATTTTCGTTGTAGGTCCTTCTCCTCGATTTGTCTGGATCGTGGGACACTCCTTTGTTTATTGGGCTGCCCGGCATGCTGAGACTAGACCCTATGGCCGCAACCTCGGTTTATCGTACAAGGTAGCACGGGTACATTGGAGGGGGATTGTCATGGGACGGGTTATACGCCCAGCTGGTGCAGCTCTGGTGCTGCGTGTCAGGGCCTGTGACCTTGGTGGTTCACGCGGGCGGGAACGATGTTGGACGGCGACGGTCGGTGGACCTGGTTCGTGCGATGCGGCATGACGTGGCCCGCTGTTTTGCGTTGTTCCGGGACCTGATCCTCGTCTGGTCCGAGATCGTTCCGCGCCCGGTCTGCAAGCGTAAGGTCAATATGACCATGTCCCGGTTTGTGCGCCACCTGGGGGGTATACTTGTTAGGCACTTCGAGTTGGAAGGGGTTAATGATGATGTAATGAGACGGGATGGTGTTCATTTGTCCCCCATTGGGTTAGATATCTTCAATATGGGACTGCAAACTGGAATTGAGGCAGTGCTGTCGGTGGGGGGGCGCGATGCACGTGCAGCGTAGTGCGCAAAGTGGGCATCGCAGTGGCGGGTCTCCCTGGACAGCGCAGAAGAAAAAAGGAACATTGGGGAGACGACAGCCTGCACGGAGCTGATGGCGAGGAGCCAGCTGTCGAGGCTCATGGTACATAATTTGGGAGAACTGCCTGTTGGGAAACACCCAACAGCTGGCAGAGTTGGACGGAGTTAAAATTGTTATATTAAATAAAGCTGTGGTCGTTGCCCTTATCCACAAGAATGAGGTGTCACGTGTATTATTGGGGGGCAATGGGTTTTGGTTGGGTGACTGGTTCGGTCAGCAGTCATGTAAAACTATTAGATATACACAAGGGTGCGTTGGATTTATCACTTCAAGCAGAAATACCGGTATCTTTCAGTAAATAGTGCTTGACAGATCATGGATAAAGCGTACGGTATTACAGGACAATGAACACCTGAGGAATACAATATAAATATAATCCCTCTCAGCATCATCTACAGAACAAACAAAAATCAGCAAAGGATGAGTACTGGAGTGTACAAATCAATCTTTATATGAATATACACGAGTATGTGTCTGTGTATGAATACATCAATTTATCTATCAGTATACAAATCTGTCCGGGTATGGGGGTGTGTCTGTGTATGAATACATCAATTTATCTATCAGTATACAAATCTGTCTGGGTATGGGGGTGTGTGTATGAATGCATGGCTGCATGAGTCTGAGTGTAGGAATGTATGTATCTGTCTGCGTATGAATGCAGGTGTCTCAGTGTATGAATGCATGTGTCTGAGTGTATACCCTGGTCTGCGTATGACTGTATCACTGTATTTATCTGTCCGTGTATGCATACATATCTTTCCAGATTCTCTTTAATTAGCGGTTCCGGAATTATGAAGTTGGCACCAGGCTTGTTTCACTACCAGCTGTGCCTGTCACATCACCGAAATGTGCCAGATTCACTAACCAATTGTTTCTGCATTGCCAATCATTTTCAAATATATTAATGAGCAATTTGTAACTATTTACACTGTTAAGCAAGCAATTTAGAAATTAATTTAGAAGCCAATTTTATTGTAGTCTAATAAAATATTAATATAAGTTTTCTTGCTGCGGAGCTCTGTGATACACTCATACACACGGCACGCAGTGCGTTATATTGATGTGGAGCTCTGTGAAATATTCACATTCTGCACATTACTGTGAGTTTTATTGCTGTGGAGCTCTGTGACACACTCACAATGTGATACATTCACGCCAATACACACATAACTGTGCATATAGAAGCATGGAACACCAAGCCAAGAACCAGACCGGACATTTGGGTCTCAGAGAAAGACCCCACAGTATATTAACCCTAGAGTATACCAAGGGGTCTTTTAAGTAAGAACAATAAAGAGGTCGCATTCTCTACCGAGAGAGGTTGTCTTATCAGCTTCCATAGACAGTGTTAAATATGGATGGGATGGTTTTTTGCAAAAATAGAATATTCAAGGATTTAATTAATATCTCTGTAAATAGGTTGCTGATTCAATGAGAAATCGGATTGCCATTATAAAGAACAATTTCTTTATGTTGTGGCATTAATGGAAATGGCTACAATTTTATTTTTATTTTTTTTACTTCTTTTGGATCAATAGCATGAAGAATGAGTTTAAAGGTTTAACTTGAAGGACTTTCGTTTTTTTTATTTTCAACCTATTACTATGTTTATATGCTTCAATTATGTGTTAATTCATTTATTAATGTATCAGATTCCTGTCACTCTACGGACGAATAAATCGACTTGTTTGCGCTTGTTTGGGATAAGTGTAGGGATTCAATCGTCCAATATTTAACACACATTTTACTTGTTAAACGCGGCTGAAAGGGATTTGATCACCAGCCTGTACATTTAGTGTTTTTCGAATGTTTAATATAACATTTCCAGTGATAATAATGTACCTCCAGCAGGTGTGCAGTCTTGCTGTGGCTCTCTCCCTGTCCCATATGATACTTGGTAGCACTCATTACTAAAGGATCCCTGTGAATCTGCCTGGGCTGCTGTCAGTGTAAATAATTCATGTGAGCACACATTACCATTCACATTGGCTCCAAACTCTTAACGTGGGATCTTGGGCAAGCTTAGAACATGACATAATGTAAGAATGGGGCCAGGGATGTGATCACAAGTGGAAGCTATATACAGAGCCGTTAATATGTGTCTACAATACCTTCCTGAACTACTGCAATAATATAGCTGCCAAGAGGCCTGATTTTATTTATCAGAATGTAACACAAAATCCTTTCAATATTAGTTACCCACAGTTCCTCTTTAAATAGTGGGGTGTACCTGTACATTGACTGTAGTTGCCCACTCCCGCCAGTGAAGGAATGTAGGAAAGTTAAAGAGAATTTAAACGGAATTCTACGAAACCATATCATTTATTACCTTGGTTTATAACGGCTTCATACAATAGCCACTAATGGATAACATTGATTTTTCCTTTTTGCATAGAGCAGTGATTTCAGTGCCAGGCTATTCATTCCTGTAACAAGAATTACAATTAAGTGCCATAAGTCAGCTTTCAGAAGTAGTATGGCTAATGGCATTTGCAGCGTTATTAAATGCTCTTTGTATACGTCCCTCACCTGTCTCGTCGGGGATTTCAAATTCTACAATCACATCCATGGGAAACATGCTAATTACAGGTGTACAATTAATGAAATATTCTTGAACTGTAAAACTGCAGATTAAATTTGATTTAGCATGAGCATTCGGCAAAGGGGGGCAAATTACAGAACGATACTATATATCTAACAATAAGGTACATTAGCTTTTATTTTTGAGACGGATTGGCAAAGGGCAGGATTTGGACCTTAGCTGCACTGGTTTGACCTTTTTTTTTTTTGTAGAAATTTCACATGAAGCTACAAGGGATGCTTTAAGACTGAAAGTGGTTTTTACACAGGTTTTTACACAGTACTCCGAACCAATGGAATAGATCCACTGACCCAAAAAGACTGAACTGGAGTGATATGTTAGCAATTCAAAAGCAATAACAAAAATGTTATTTCTGAGCATAGTAAAACGAGCACATACAAAACGATTTCATTGTATTGGATCGTGAAAGTCATGTTTACAGCTCTAAAGCACGATTTTATATCATAAATCAAATATCTATATCATCTAAGAAAGGCTCGTATAACAATGGGATGGGAATGGACAGGATCGGTGTGCGATACAATAAATGTATTAAAATCTCAGTCTGTGTACTTTGCCGTGATTTGAACACTGAAATTCCTAAAATTTTGCGTAAAAATGATCCAATACTTTTATATTCCTAAACCAAAATTCAAAACTTGATCTAAATTTTATAAATAAAACCGAGACCCGTGGACAGAAATATATTTGTAGCACAGATTATTATTATTTATCTTGTATTAGACATTTTTAAAGTTTACGTCTGTTCAGTGTTTAGCGATTTAACCCCTAAATGCCATCCAATCATGTTACATCGCTTGGCAGCAAGACGGGCACTATCTGAATCATATGCCATTTTCTGCTGCCCATAAATAAATTGGCAGTAAGTCAGTGGAGCCAGGACAGCCGACTCCAGAACATTCCTCCTCCTCTCATTAGTCATGGGAATTTAAAGCAGACTCAGTACTTCCAGCCAATTTCAGCACCCTCGTGTGAAGCTCGTCGTTGGGAATATTTTGAATAAAACGCTTTTAAAGGAGACAGTTTTCAATTATAAAAAAACAAAAACAAAACAAAACTAGAGAATAAACCCGGTCTAGTCATCGAATGGCTACAATAAACCATTTTCAGAAGGCAGTAAGAGAGGAATTTGACACATCAACGCCTGGTTTTACAAAGGGCAGTGCCCACTTCTGCTGCATCCAATGTAGCCAGTTCCATACCCAGAGTCCTTTTAAATGCCGGGTTCATTCTCGCCCATGCTGCACTCCATAAATCCCCACGTGCCCCTGTACACGGTGTGGTGATGACTGAACCAGATGAACAGCCAGGAGCACTGGCAATGAATGTTTCCTAAACTGGGCGAGGACCAGCTCTGGAGGCAGGGAAGGGAAGATATTTTGAGTGCCACTGGAAATGCCACGGATGTCAGGCCAGCAAGTGAATTTTAAAAGGAATATTACATGTGCACCCTGAATAATAATGGGTTAAACACTGTATTTTTTATATCTCAGCACATAACCCTGAACATGTTTAGAAAGTCACTGTCCATTCACACACAGACAAGTGCACCACTTCTCTGCACAGTGCATTATGGGATTAGGTACACCTGGGCACAGTGCATTATGGGATTACGTACACCTGAGTACAGTGCATTATGGGATTACATACACCCGAGCACAGTGCGTTATGGGATTACGTACACTTGAGCACAGTGCATTATGGGATTACCTAGACCTGAGCACAGTGCATTATGGGATTACATACACCTGAGCACAGTGCATTTTGGGATTACATACACCTGAGCACAGTGCATTATGGGATTATGAACACCTGAGCACAGTGCATTGTGGGATTACGTACACCTGAGCGCAGTGCATTATGGGATTACGTACACCTGGGCACAGTGCATTATGGGATTACGAACACCTGAGCACAGTGCATTATGGGATTATGAACACCTGAGTGCAGTGCATTATGGGAGCACAAACACCTGAGCACAGTGCATTATGGGATTATGAACACCTGAGCACAGTGCATTATGGGAGCACAAACACCTGAACACGGTGCATTACGGCATTATGAACACCTGGGCACAGTGCATTATGGGATTACGTACACCTGAGCACAGTGCATTATGGGAGCACAAACACCTGAGTACAGTGCATTACGGCATTATGAACACCTGGGCACAGTGCATTATGAGATTACGAACACCTGAGCACAGTGCATTATGGGAGCACAAACACCTGAGCACGGTGCATTATGGGATTATGAACACCTGGGCACAGTGCATTATGGGATTACGAACACCTGAGCACAGTGCATTATGGGATTATGAACACCTGAGCACAGTGCATTATGGGAGCACGAACAACTGAGCACAGTGCATTATGGGATTACGTACACCTGAGCACAGTGCATTATGGGATTACGTACACTTGAGCACAGTGCATTATGGGATTATGAACACCTGAGCACAGTGCATTATGGGATTACATACACTTGAGCACAGTGCATTATGGGATTATGAACACCTGAGCACAGTACATTATGGGAGCACAAACACCTGAGTACAGTGCATTATGGGATTACGTACACCTGAGCACAGTGCATTATGGGAGCACAAACACCTGAACACGGTGCATTACGGCATTATAAACACCTGGGCACAGTGCATTATGGGATTACGTACACCTGAGCACAGTGCATTATGAGATTACGAACACCTGAGCACAGTGCATTATGGGAGCACAAACACCTGAGCACAGTGCATTATGGGATTATGAACACCTGAGCACAGTGCATTATGGGAGCACAAACACCTGAGCACAGTGCATTATGGGATTACATACACCTGGGCACAGTGCATTATGGGATTACGAACACCTGAGCACAATGCATTATGGGATTATGAACACCTGAGCACAGTGCATTATGGGAGCACGAACAACTGAGCACAGTGCATTATGGGATTACGTACACCTGAGCACAGTGCATTATGGGATTACGTACACTTGAGCACAGTGCATTATGGGATTATGAACACCTGAGCACAGTGCATTATGGGATTACATACACTTGAGCACAGTGCATTATGGGATTATGAACACCTGAGCACAGTACATTATGGGAGCACAAACACCTGAGTACAGTGCATTATGGGATTACGTACACCTGAGCACAGTGCATTATAGGATTACGTTCACTTGAGCACAGTGCATTATGAGATTACGTACACCTGAGCACAGTGCATTATGAGATTACGAACACCTGAGCACAGTGCATCATGGGAGCACAAACACCTGAGCACAGTGCATTATGGGATTATGAACACCTGAGCACAGTGCATTATGGGATTATGAACACCTGAGCACAGTGCATTATGGGAGCACAAACACCTGAGCACAGTGCATTATGGGAGCACAAACACCTGAGCACAGTGCATTATGGGATTATGTACACTTGAGCACAGTGCATTATGGGATTATGAACCCCTGAGCACAGTGCATTATGGGGTTACGTACACCTGAGCACAGTGCATTATGAGATTACGAACACCTGAGCACAGTGCATTATGGGAGCACAAACACCTGAGCACAGTGCATTGTGGGATTATGAACACCTGAGCACAGTGCATTATGGGATTATGAACACCTGAGCACAGTGCATTATGGGAGCACAAACACCTGAGCACAGTGCATTATGGGATTATGTACACCTGAGCACAGTGCATTATGGGATTACGCATAATTTGAGCACAGTGTATTATGGGATTATGAACACCTGAGCACAGTGCATTACATGGGATTACATACACCTGGAGCACAGTGCATTATGGGATTATGGGACCTGGGCACAGCGACATGGGATTACGAACACCTGAGCACAGTGCATTATGGGATTACGTACACCTGAGCACAGTGCATTATGGGATTACGTACACCTGAGCACAGTGCATTATGAGATTACGAAGACCTGAGCACAGTGCATTATGGGAGCACAAACACCTGAGCACAGTGCATTATGGGATTATGAACACCTGGGCAAAGTGCATTATGGGATTATGAACATCTGAGCACAGCACATTATGGAAGCACAAACACCTGAGCACAGTGCATTATGGGATTACGAACACCTGAGCACAGTGCATTATGGGATTACGTACACCTGAGCACAGTGCATTATGGGATTACGTACACCTGAGCACAGTGCATTATGAGATTACGAAGACCTGAGCACAGTGCATTATGGGAGCACAAACACCTGAGCACAGTGCATTATGGGATTATGAACACCTGGGCACAGTGCATTATGGGATTACGAACATCTGAGCACAGTGCATTATGGAAGCACAAACACCTGAGCACAGTGCATTATGGGATTATGAACACCTGAGCACAGTGCATTATGGGATTATGAACACCTGAGCACAGTGCATTATGGGATTACGTACACCTGAGTGCAGTGCATTATGGGAGCACAATAAATGGAGCGCAGTGTATTTTGGGTTCAGTGTAATGCCTTATGGGAGGGCCTCCATGCGCTCTCTACACGTTTCTTCCCACAGTAAATGTTTATATTTTTGTGAAACGCAGGCATTTCGCTCCCATTTAGTTTATCTGCCAGAGCAGTGTCACAGCCTCACTATATATAACATACATGAGGACACATTCCAAATGAGCTAAATAATTTATCAGTGCCTATAATTAATTCACATTGTTTAGATTTACAAGGAGTGCTTCGCTAATGTAATTAAAGCTTTCAGGCTGTATGCATGACCGAGCCTACCACAGCTTTAATCGGAGAATGGAAACCTATTCACCACAACTGACACCGCATTAGCAGATCCTATACACAAACCCCAAATCCCCTTATCTGTTTCCCGATCCTGAGCTAAACTGCAAAAACTGCCGATTGGAGAACATTTCCAATTTAACCATTTTTGCCTAAAATGTACAGTTTCCTTGTTAATTCATAGGTTGCATTGAGACATGGCACTGCCACGAAAGTGGAGAATGCACATGCCAACACCAATAACACCCACCGAAATATGTCTCTGCTGCTCCCTTCACCTGGTCAACATATAACATCCTGAGCAGTAATTTCTCTGGGCTGGATCAGACTGCAGAAGCTGTACAGCCTGGTATCTGCAGCAAATATGGGATGCAAAACTGTGTGTTTTATTATTTTCCTAGTGTCACTGAATTTTTATAGCATTAGCTAATATTGATGACTGTCGGCATAGCCAGGAGGACAATTTAAACGTATCTAAATATATCTATTTTTGGATTTATACATTTTTAGATTATGGTAATGAGTAATAAATAACACCTTGCAGAACATTATAATATTCATTTCTACAGTCAAACTGTTAGGGTGGTGACGACCAACACCCACAGAATAAGGGCAGCTCAAAGCGGAAATGTCAAATGTATCAATCTATGAAAATGGCAAAATAATCATCTCTTTTCTCGACATATTATACAGTTCGTTATTAAACCGGACGTGACTTTCAGCACCAGACATGCACAGCTCTGAAAACTGGATGGATAGATTTCTAGGAATTTCTAGACACTATTAAATTTAGTCTTGGTTTTAGCTGTTACGTGCTGCACATGACTATTTCTGTAGTGGTTATGGTGTCCTGAGAGCCCTAGCATCCACTCCCACCCTCACAAATAAAATTCACATGCAGAATTTTGGGGATTATTTCAAATTTTTTCATAATAAATAAACTGAGGAAATAGAAATATTTAACCCTTTAGAGAGACGGAACCCTCTAACTGAAACCCGCAACCCTAATAGTGCGTTTGTATTAAAATATAATTAACAAGAATATTGCAATGCAATCTACTCGTTCATTTCACAGGTAGGTTTAGTGCATTCTGCCTGGGAATACACGCAGTATCTTTTTTTCTCTTTACCAGTAAGGCAAGCGTTTAAAAAAAAACTATAAAAGGAATTTCTCTCTTTAAAAACATTTTTAAAATTTCACCTTTTTTTTTATTTTAAATACAACAGCAAAACGCTAAGAGTTTTGGTATCACATTACCGAACAACCTAAATATATACGTACAGAAGATGAATATCAGATTCGAAACAGAGAAAACAATATTAATATTAAAAGCATCATGGTTGGTTATTATTAATTTATAAAAATAAAATTAATTAGGTTACAGTGGACGTCTCCCACAAAATATTTGTAGTTCAATAAATACAAATGCAGCCCAAATGTGTTTTTATTGTACTGCTAACCCGTCATAATCCAATTACTTGGTCAATTTTAAAGATCTTTACTATTAACCAAATAATGAGTTAAAGGGACACTATAGTCACCAAAACAACTTTCTGCTTAATGAATCAGTGTTTGTGTATAGATCATGCCTTTGCAGTCTCAGTGCTCAGTTCTCTGCTATTAAGGGGTTAAATAATTTTGTTTATACAGCTCTCTAATGTAAAGTGTGCACGAGGGACCAAATTGGGGCATAAGGTCAGCCATATGCCCGTGGACTTTCACCAAAGTAACTAGAAAAAGACCTTCAATTTTAATCGTTTTTATATTACAGTAACTTGATCTCGAACGATCATATGTTAACAGAGTGCTGGCTTTAATGAGTATATTCGCACAGGCACGAAAGATTCCACAATGATCTATTAAAATCACAAAATATAGTTACTAATTAAGGCTTTGTTATTTAGAATTTTTGCCCTTAGGTACAACACATCGCTGGCTTTCTGACATTACAAATCCCCATTCGGACCACCTGAATCCATTCTCAGGTGGAAGCACAGGCCATGGGTAACCTACAGGAAACGATAACATGGAGATTATCATTTGTTACAAACTGTAAGTGGCGAAGACTTGGTATTCATACCCTAAATGAGATCAATAAAGATCTCTTTCTAATCCTCTTTATGCTATTGTTAATCAAACCTGGGGATGTATTGTATGTTTTTAATGAGTTGGCTGGAAGTGTCATGTGACGGGCCGTAATGGATCAATGTCTCGCAGAGAGCAGTCATTCAATCACTGGATCTTGGGGGAATTTCCTCTTTTTCCAAAATTTAAATCGATTAGATTGGGTCTGTATCACTCGCATGAATAGAGAGAGATTAAATCAGAAACAGACTGTAAGCAATGGACGGACCAGTGTTAGATTTATAGTCTATGGCCATCGTTATATATAGCACCATCATGGGCTGTTTCGTTGTACAACGGGTATACAAAGCGAATTAAACTAATTCTTTAAATCCTGTTCAATGTTTTTTTCACCTATCTAAATGGTCTGTTACTCGACTTGTGGAGTGCTGTACTGGTTTATCCATCATTTTATTTTAGACAACTACTTTAAATAAAGTACAAATTAAAACTAAAAATAAAACAAACTAATATCCTCCTGCCCCTCCACTGCTTGTAGAGATCTGGGGCTGAAGAGTCCAACATCTGGGGTATCAACCCCCAACGCCACCTCCTAGCAACATCTATGGCAGCCAAGATGGAAGCAGATTCGTTTGGGGAACATGATATTGACACAGTTTTTGATATACTGGCAGTGCATGAGGTGGGTCCCCCTGGCAGAATCACCAGATACCCATACACAGAGAGTATTGGGTCAAATACCCCCATAATTCTTACTTAGTACGTAACTGGCACATTTAAACACGTGCTTACGCTATTCTAGTCTATTGTATATTAAAGATACAGAGAAAGAGTTACTGGCCAGTATTCGTTATTTGAACCAATAATACTATCCAGTGGCATGTGTGTGTTTAAATCTGGCACAGAAAGTACTGCGATTAATTCGATTTACACTCTGTATGCAACAAGAGCGATGAGATGCCACGCAGGTATAGCTTTATTTATAAATGTTGAACAGGAAAAATAAGAAGTGTAAATGTATGCAGTTTATCATCTTTGGTTGTATAATCAAAGTTTTTAATTTCTCTTAGGAGACGAGTTCCTTTTCATAACATGCTGAGTTGCCAGAAATGAATTATATATTCAGAACAAATTAGTACGCTACGCTTTCACAGGGCCCGGAGTCTCCACTGGCCCCAAATCTCTGCATTTATTATAATGCAAGATCAATAATTACAGAGTAACAAAAGCTCACTCATGTCTGTTTCCAGCATTCAGTATGCCTGTGAGGCCCAAACTTATCTTTCCGTTCAGAAACCTATTCACAAACTAGTAGCCCAGAATCTCATGGATAAACCAACATCTCACTGACTGCTCTACATCCTTACAAGGTTAGCAGGTTAGGCCTCAACATTCCTATCGTGTCACTGCTTCCCAAGCAAGTTTGGCCAATCGTTCGTAAAGTCTTACTTTGGCAGAAACAAAGACATTAACGGCAATTTATCTAGCATACTCTTATCAACCCATACAAATATTTAGCAGAGGTAACAAGGAATCCATGGTTCTTGATTATTATTTTGACAGAAGAGGGGACGGATCAGGCTGCCGCGGAGACCTTCATTCTTCACATTGCTTCGACACCAGCTTGACCAAAATCAAAGGAAAGAAACCGGAACAAAGATGTAATAATAGAGTAAGCTTAAACTATTATTACAGTTACCGACACATTCCGCAGAATTTTACAATTATAGACAGGGGATAGAAAGAAAGTCCTGCTCAAACAATCTATGAGAATTTCAGGTACGTGGATATATATTATTGGGCGTCTTGCTCAAGGACACTTATTGCAGAATTTGAACCTGGGCTTCCCAGTTTTAAGGCAATGCTGTTACCACTGTTCTAACCAGATGATAATTCTAAAATAAGCGGTTATATAAAATAAACTATAGTGGTTATGGGTGCTTAAAGAGAGAGAACATCGCGCAGTTCCAATTGCTAATCAGAGCACTGACGTGATTTCTAATGGGAGGATTGACAGGGAAGAGTTTCCAATACTTACCAAGAGCTTGCTGAAAATCAATGAGTTTAAAAGAGAGAGACTGTTTCTATCAGGATGAAATGGGTTTAATTAGCTGGGTCACGTATCTGCATATTCATTGCTACAATGTGTATTGATACCAACTCTGTGCAAACTAATTACAAAATGTAAAACAGATACGATTCATCTGCTGACAGAAAATGAATCATTGAAAAAAGAAAAAAAAAAGCGTACAGTTACTCTTTCTTTCAGCATCGATTTCAGATCTGATTGGAGGCTCCACTGAGGGTGATTTGTGGGTAAGATCTGCTGTTCATTTTGAACTACAAGTCCCATATGCCCCAGATCACATTTAGCGATGTGCAAACTGAAATGTAGTGTGCCTCAGCCCTTTTTATCAAGCTTGTATCGCTATGCACCAAGATGCCAGGAATCCTGTGAATGTTCAGAATGGATCTGCAGGACCAGGCCCTAAAATCAGGACAGGTAGGTCAGGGTGTACTTGGGCATTGCCAACACAGGCGAGATTAATACGTTTTCTAGAAAGCCATAAAAGTGTGGGGTAGTGACTGCTCATGGATTAACGAATCGCGAGTAAATGAGCATTCACCTGCTGCACGTTTGTTTGAAAATATTTCTTCATCTGCTGAAAGAAAAGATTCTGTTTCCATAACAGCATATGTGATTAAAAATGCTAACGAGCAATATTAGCTTTTAGTTAGACTGAGGATTTGTGCAAAACACCATATGGAAATATGTTCACAGTCACCGGTGTCGTCACGAACATTAAATATGGAAACCGGCGCGCAAGTCCTGTCTGCTTACTACTGTTCAAATGCAACCCCCATAGTTCTCAGCCAGTGAAGCAGAGGCCAGGTTAGCCCTGGTCTTTACACTCGCAGTGAACTTGGTTCATTTTTTTTACATAGTAGATATGAACACGAGGATTACTAGATTTTCGGCACCCATCTAGTTCTGTTAATACAGAGAGATGTTGTCATCGTTTCCCACACATTTTAGTGAGTAATCAATCATTGCTGTCTGCAAGTGGTTTAACCCACGGTGCACAGTGTTTATGCATTGTTACATTTTAAGTTGCTCTGCAGAGAGTTCGTGGTGCCAGTCCACCCCAAATAAAATTAACTTTAATGAAGGTGTTCATGGAAGATGCCAAATGCCGGAATCCAAGGCCTTGATGGTACCAGGAATAAAACATAGAATGTGACGGCAGATAAGAACCATTCGGCCCATCTAGTCTGCCCAATTTTCTAAATACTTTCATTAGTCCCTAGTCTTATCTTATAGTTAGGATAGCCTTATGCCTATCCCACGCATGCTTAAACTCTTTTACTGTGTTAACCTCTACCACTTCGGCTGGAAGGCTATTCCATGCATCCACTACCCTCTCAGTAAAGTAATACTTCCTGATATTATTTTTAAACCTTTGTCCCTCTAATTTAGGACTATATCCTCTTGTTGTGGTAGTTTTTCTTAATTTATGGTCTCCTCCTTTACTGTGTTGATTCCCTTTATATATTTAAATGTTTCTATCATAATCCCCCTTGTCTCGTCTTTCCTCCAAGCTATACATGTTAAGATCCTTTAACCTTTCCTGGTAAGTTTTATCCCGCAATCCATGAACCAGTTTAGTAGCCCTTCTCTGAACCCTCTCTAAGGTATCAATATCCTTCTGAAGATACGGTCTCCAGTACTGTGTACAATACTCCAAGTGAGGTCTCACCAGTGTTCTGTACAATGGCATGAGCACTTCCCTCTTTCTACTGCTAATACATCTCCCTATACAACCAAGCATTCTGCTAGCATTTCCTGCTGCTCTATTACATTGTCTGCCTACCTTTTAGTCATCAGAAATAATCACCCCTAAATCCCTTTCCTCATATGCTGAGGTTAGGACTCTATCAAATATTCTGTACTCTGCCCTTGGGTTTTTACGTCCAAGATGCATTATCTTGCACTTATCCACATTAAATGTCAGTTGCCACAACGCTGACCATTTTTCTAGTTTACCTAAATCATTTATCATTTGGCTTATCCCTCCTGGAACATCAACCCTGTTACATATCTTAGTATCATCAGCAAAAAGACATATGATGAAGACATCTTTGGGAAGTGCTACTTTATCTTTTAGCATTGTGTAGTGATGGCAAACCTAGACCCTGCATATCTCAGTAAACTACATTTCCCAAAATGCTTAGCCAGATGCGAGTGCCTTCAGTGACATCATTAGCCATCACGGATTGATTTAGAGACAGTCTGCATGGGTGCCTCTCTCAGCCTTTGCCTGTGACAGGTGCAAAAGTATGATGTAATGTTACATCTCCATCAGTCAATTATGTCATGAATGTTTCTCTTGAGGAAAGTCAAGTGACCTCCGCTTGGTAGGTATGAGATCTTCGCTTTAATGCTGGTACACTGTAGGTTAACTAACCAGGAGACTAAGCTTTGCCTAACCCATATTGTGCATCCCGGGGACACTCTGTATCCAACAAACACAAGTGTTTCAGTGCTGGCAGACAACATTCTTGTTTGATTTATTGAGATGCAGGGTATGTTCCAGTGACTTCTCTCAGTCTGAGTGCACAAACAGGACCATAAACACAACCGTGAGTAACGTAACATGCAGGCGGAGGGGAATCACCTCAAATCTGTCAGATGGGGCAGTGAAGGTCACGTACTCCACGTACTTTGGAATGTTTGGGGAATTTTCTCGGGGTGGATTGGTTTGGGAACTCCATGTATTAAAGCTGTTATGGTAAATCATGGCACCTCAGATGTCTGAAATTAATCCCCCTTGAATCTCTACTGGATAAAAAGTCTTCTTCTAGTCTGAGGCCCCAAGAAATCCACTCCCACCTCACAGACACAGATATTTGTGTCAAAATACGTCAGTTTTCAGATAATGGATCGAAAAATCTGGCATCACACTATTCCTGGTTAAAATATGCTTCAGGTTACGAACAGTATACCTATTATAATTTCCTGCAAATTAAGCATTTTTTGCTTTATATGAGGAGAACAAATCACATTTTTCGAACAACGTATTTTAGATTTTCCAGTATTGGTTTCATTAACAGCGAATGTTTGGTTTTTTATAGGTTAGAATTTCCGCAGTCGAGAACCCTTGCACTGCAGAGGCTGCTTACGTCCAATTAATATTTAGGCCGTGTACAAATTCCCCAAGTGTCAGAAGGCTCACGTATCACTCTGCACAACTTGTAGGTGAAAAGGTTCTTCTTCACTCTCAGGCAAGTTACAAAGTCACAACTTCGGCACAGAGTAAACTCATCTAATTACCTGTTACCAATCTCATGAATAAATGAGCACAGATACAGCTTCACGCCAGGTGTGGGTTTCTGTTTGTGACCATTGATTGTTGGTAAGCAATACGACCAGACATGACTGAACTCCCAGGAGCCCTTGCCAGACTTTATGCAAATATCCTCCATTGTTTGTTTTAACATGTTAATAGCCAATCAGAGATAGTTTGTTGACACTGTACAAGGTCACACAAATTTATACGGTTTATTTAACATCAGGAAAAATGACGACACATATATGTGCGTGTATATTATATATATTATTATTAGTGATGTCCCGAACGGTTCGCCGAATGGTTCGCCACGGACTCATCATTGAGTAAACGTTGACCCTGCACCTCACAGTCAGCAGACACATTCCAGCCAATCAGCAGCAGACCCTCCCACCTCCTGGACAGCATCCATTTTGAAGCTGCATTCTTAGTGAGCTGTCCAGGAGGTGGGAGGGTCTGGGAGGGAGGGTCTGCTGCTGATTGGCTGGAATGTGTCTGCTGACTGTGAGGTACAGGGTCAAAGTTTACTCAATGATGAATCTGCAGCGAACCGTTCGTGGCGAACCGTTCGCGAACCGTTCGGGACATCACTAATTATTATCATTCACTAAAGAGGGAGTGAATAGCTAGCTGTTATATTTTGCAAATTTTTGGAATTACAAACATTCTCCAACTGTAGAAATTTGTCATGAACATTGTACCTACCTGTTCCGTAAATTAACCCAATATAGCCTATTTAAGTCCACTAAGCTATGCATTAGAGTGTTTATTATAATTTTTTTTTTTTTTTCTTTTTTGGGGTTGCAATCCTGGATAGGGCAGAGGATGGATATTTAATAAAGTTAAAGAATGAGAAAAATAAATAAAAAACACTTAACAGAACAGGGCCTGCATTCAATGCATCTCACTATATAAAGTGCATTTTTGTTTTAATATCAAGAGAGTAAAAGATTCAAAAATCACTACAAATCATACCAAGCCCTACTAAAAAAAGAAACATAAAACAATGTTAGTTAACTTTTTAAATTTGTTTTATTTCAAACTTTTAACAAACGCTAAACATCAAATTATTTTTTTTTTACATAATCATTTTAAATTATATTAAAATAAGTTTTACGCTATAAATGATTTCATGAACCCTTTAATATGATGTATAACAGCAAGTTGTAAGTAATCATGTAAATAATAGAAAATGTATGATTTAATATCTTGTTAGTGCGGACGGGCCGTTCCAGACACACATTTAAACTGTATAAAATTTCTTACAGAGATTCCTATTGGTGCTAAAGGAAGACGCCTAGCACATACAATGACCCTTAGAAAACCCATTCCATCGCCTTCAACTGAGTAAGAAGATTAATTTCTACATTTGTATTTTTATTTGGGATAAGAAGCTTAGAAGACATTTCTAAAGGTCATGCAATATGAGAAACGCAGAACGAAGTCTCCTCTGCGTCTAAAGACCGTATTATATTCATTGTATCGCCAGTATTCACCGTGTTTACAGTAAACAACTGCTTTCATTTGAAAAGCAATAATTATAATAAATAATTTGTTTATAAAGTTCCAAAATACTCCATAGCACTGTACAGAATATAAACGGTGTGCAATTTATTTCATGAAACTTATTCTGGATAAAAAAAAAGTTTTTATCTTACTGCATATTAATTTTTGCTTCATATACATGCACAAGGGTCTGTGTGCATTATATTACACACAATGGTGTACTAAGGGGAGGGGGCGGGGGTTTACCCCAGGTGTCACCAGAGCTGGCCTGGGGGGAGGGATGAGCTGTGTGGCTGCACAGGGGGCCATGGCAGCAGGGGCGCCGGGCAGCCGACACAGCTCACACACGCAGGGGCTGGGAGCAGGAGAACTGCACAGAGAGCTGGGTGCAGAGCCAAATCTACAGCGAGGGTGGAGCTAAAGGCAGCCTTCACCCACTGCTACTGCTGCACACAGAGGGGAAGCAGGAAGGAGTCCCTGCTTCCCCAACACCTCCAGACCAGGGTTCTGACTCCACTCATCCTCCAGTCCAAGCTGACTGTAAGTGAGAGCAAGTGCTGTGTGTGTAACTGTGATTGTGTCTGTCTGCCTGCGACTGAGTGTACGACTGTCTGCCTGCGACTGAGTGTACGACTGCCTGCCTGCGACTGAGTGTACGACTGCCTGCCTGCGACTGAGTGTACGACTGCCTGCCTGCGACTGAGTGTACGACTGCCTGCCTGCGACTGAGTGTACGACTGCCTGCCTGCGACTGAGTGTACGACTGTCTGCCTTGAACTGTGTGTGTGACTGTCTGCCTTTAACTGTGTGTGTGACTGTCTGCCTGTGACTGTGTGTGTGACTGTCTGCCTGTGACTGTGTGTGTGAATGTCTGCCTGGAACTGTGTGTGTGAATGTCTGCCTGGAACTGTGTGTGTGTGTGTCTGTGTGCCTGGAACTGTGTGTGTGACTGTCTGCCTGGAACTGTGAGTGTGACTGCCTGTCACTGAGTGTGAGTGTGTGTGAGTGTGTGTGTGAGACTGTCTGCAACTTTGTGATGCTGACTGTAACCGTGTTACAGTCTGCCTGTAATTGTGCTTGTGACTGCCTGTAACTGTGTGTGTTAGACTGTATGCCTGTGACTGTGTGTGTGTGACTGTCTGTGACTTTGTGATGCTGACTGTAACCGTGTTACAGTCTGCCTGTAATTGTGCGTGTGACTGCCTGTAGCTGTGCGTGTGTAACTGTCTGCCTGTAACTGTGTATTTGACAGTGTATTAATGACTTTGTGCCTGAGACTGTGTGCATGTGGCTGTATTTGACAGTGTGTTATTGTGTGTGTATATAAATGTGAACATGTTTAGTATAAAGCTTCCTTATTTGGTGTCCTTAAATATTTCAATCTCACATAAGGATAACATAAGTGAGTTATCTACTTAACAATTGAAAGATTAAAATTAAGAAAAGGGCTTTTAAAAGTTTGATCTTTTAGCTTTTCAGTAGATAATTCCCTATATTGGTGCCCTTATGGGAGATTTCCATATTTAAAGATACCAAATTAGGGTTTAGCAGATAGCTCCCTTAATTATGGCAATCCCATAAGGCAATCCCATAAGGATAGCAAATAGGGGAGTTATCGGATAAACAAAGATCGACGTTAAGAGGTGTCAGCCAGCCCACAACAAGAAATCTGGGTGGATAATGTGAATTCTATGCAGATTTGTTGTCTGATGCCAGCATGCACAACATGCTGGCATCAGATAGCCAATGGCAGCACCGGTGGTGTACATACCATGGTCACAGGGGTTGCAGCTGCTTGCTGACCCCTGCAACCGGGTGCCTGCCGCCATGTTTTACGGCCCCCGGTCTGCACAGTAAAACCGCTGAGGCCGTATGTTAATGCCCAATCGCGCTGTTAAAGCGCCACAGTGCTAACCGGGCCCCCTGAAAATCCATAGCCATTGGGTGGCCCTAACAGCATGGGCCACCTGATGGCTATGGATTTTCAGAGAGCCCGGTTAGCGCTGTGGTGCTTTAACAACGCAATTGGGACGACGTGACTGCCCCATCACTCCTCCCAGCTTACGGTGTGAGCCGCGTAAAAGGGAGAGAGGAGGGAGTCAGAGTGGGAACTCTGACTCCCATCGGTCTGAGCCACCATTAGACCCCAGGAAAGCCACCCTCCTGCATCTAAGAGGTAGGAAACAGGAGGGTGACTAAAATATTTTGTATATGTGTATGTTTGTATGTATGTGTGTGTGTGTCTGTATTAATGTTTCTCTGTATGTGTGTGTGTGTATGTATGAATGTTTCTCTGTATGTGTGTGTGTGTGTGTGTGTGTATGTCTGTATGTCTCCCTGTGTGTGTGTTTGTATGTATGTGTGTCTGTATATATATATATGTGTGTGTGTATGTTTGTATGTATGTATGTATGTGTGTTTGAATGTGTGTGGGGGGGGGGCACGGATCAGTTTTCGCATTGGGGCCCCATGGATCATGTATGCCCATCCACAAGTGAAAAGTTTAAGTGCCCCCACCCCCCCCAGTTTTGACTGTTGTATCTTATGTGTCCCCCTACTCATATATTGTTGCTGGAGTCGTCACTGTATCTGCATGTGTGTCAGTGTGTCATCTTGCCAACACTACACACAAATACCAGGGGCCCCCGTTAGCGCTGTGGCGCTTTGACAACGCAACCTGATGGGAGGAAGTGACTGCCCCATCACTCTTCCCAGCTTACAGCGGGAGCTGCACAGGAGTTAGAGAGAAGGGAGTCAGAGTAGGAACTCTGACTCCCATCAGGCCGAGCCACCATTGGACACCAGGAAAGTCACCCTCCTGCATCTAAAAGTTAGGAAACAGGAGGGTGACTAAAATATTTTGTATATGTGTGTGTTTGTATGTATGTGTGTGTGTGTGTCTGTATTAATGTTTCTCTGTATGTGTGTATGTTGTGTGTTTGTATGTGGGGGGCCCACAGATCAGTTTTCGCATCTGGGCCGCATGGATCATTTGTACACCACTGGGCAGCACATAACCACAACGTTTTAGAGTCCCCCCCCCGCCCCTGGCCCCACCCAGTTTTGACTATTGTATCTTATGTGTCCCCCCTGATAAATTTTTCCTAGAATCATCACGGTGTCTGCATGTGTGTCAGTGTGTCATCTCGCCAACACTACACACAAATACACCACTGCATTTCAACATCAACACTACATAGCAACCCCACCATTATATATAACCACATCACTGCATTCAAAAACCGCAGTACACACAAATGCATGCTTGCATTCAAACGCCAACACTACATACAAACACGCCCCTACATTCACTCACACATACTCCATACAAAAACACGCTAACATTCAAACACACTAATACTGCTCAGTACTAAATACATTGTAAAAAATTGCGGTTGTTTTTTACATTTTAAAGTAGGGGGGGAGAGGGGTGCCAAAAATAGGACCTGCCCTGGGTGCCAAATGCTCTAGGTACGCCCCTGATTACACACACTGATATACTCAAAGTAATACATGCACAGTGACACACAAACAGATACATACATTGCTAAATACAATAATTATTTATATAGCAACCAAATATTCTGCAGTGCTGTACAATTGCAAGACTTGCTTTGTCGTATTTTAACTAAACATTATTTTACATTTAAGAGCAGTACGAGAAGAGAGCTCTGCCCAAGTGAGCTTACAATCTGAAAGATTAACACAAGCATACAGTGACACGGACACACATGCATACAATGAAACACACACATAGTGGCACAGACATACACACATATATTGACGCGCACACACACATACAGGACACATACAGGAACACTAGGTAAAGAGAGCCCTGCCCAAATGAGCTTACAATCTAAAAGATTGACACGCACACATATAGCGACACAGACACACAGTGACACAGACACACAAGCATCCAATGAAACACACACACATAGCAACACACGAGCGCGCATACAGTGACACACACACACACACACACCGGGGCAGTTACACCAGGGACACCGCGAGTAGCACTGCCCATGAAAAGTGTGATAGATACTGGGACTGGAGCCCAAAACATGGGACTGTTCAGGCAAATTCTGTACTGCTGGTAGCTATGCATGTTAGCTAAAGGTCAAGGTACTTAACAGGCCCCAATACACTGGGGTAGTCTGTGTGTATTTTTATTTTTTAAATCAAAGTCACAAATTATATTGTAAACACTTTTAATTCACGTATATTGTACGTCTGATAAGAACATTTGTGTCAAACAGAATAACTATTTCAATAGACAAACAACCAAAGTAATTACATGAAGTATTTGCTAGCCAACGTTTATTTAGCTGTGTCCGCAGAGAGTTGTGACCTACTTTGCTAAAAGCTGATGAAAGTTTAAAGAGTATTTGGAAACTCGGGTAATCCCAATAAATTGAAATTAAGAGGAGTTTGTCTAGTTAATGCACCGTTATTTAGCAATGTGGACATAATGAAAAAAAAAATACACATTAATTATTAAATAAATGGCACCAATGCTAGGTGTATTACAACAAACAATAAGCTAGATTTAGAAAATGTGTCAAAATTTTATTTTTCATATTAAAAAAATTTATTCACTCCATTCTGTCTTGCATTTGAGAAATTACACTAAATGTATCAAAACTTTTATTAATATTTAAAAATGTTTTGCATTGAATTTTGGTAAAAATGAAAATCCAGCGCACTTCCTTATCTCCGTTATCTACTAACAGCTACTTAGGTGCTGACTGATATTGCTAGTTTTACTAAAACACCTAATCTAGGCAAAAAATAATGAGGGCATAGTTACATTATTTAGCTTGGTTGCTTCATCTAAGTGCTGCTTCTAAGTGTGTGGTTGGAGATATTCTGGAGAGTGCTGCTTCTAAGTGTGTGGTTGGAGATATTCTGGAGAGTGCTGCTTCTAAGTGTGTGGTTGGAGATATTCTGGAGAGTGCTGCTTCTAAGTGTGTGGTTGGAGATATTCTGGAGGTAATCAGAGGTATTCAGGAGGACAAAAAATGTAAAATTTATTTGATTTAAATTATTCACCTCATTGGAATGGCAGACTTAGTTCAGTGTAATAGTTGTTATGCATTTGTTTCACGTTCTACTTTTTGGAGATTTGGATGCTGTCTAATCTGTAGACAGCTCTCTATTTTGCGGCAGGAGATTGTATTTTTGAAGTCTGAGATTTGTAAATTATCTGGTGAACAAACTGAGGCTGGAACTGCTGCAAAGCCACTGCCGCAGAGACATGCTAGGAATGGCAGATGGATTACTGTAGGATCTGGTAGAATTAGAGTTGTGGATAGAAGGCATATTGCACAGTCTGTTACTCTACATAATTCATTTTCTGCACTTTCAGAGTGTAATGGTGTTATGGAGACAGGCACTGAGGGTATTGGTGTTTTGGAGACAGGCTCAGGCACTGAAGATAGTGGTTTTGTGGAGACAGACTTAGAGACTATGGTGAGGCCTAATAGAAAGCAGTTGTTGTTGGGGATTCCATCATAAGAGATGTGGAGATAGACAATGGTGGTCTTGTGAGATGTCTTCCCGGAGCTACTGCTCACAGAGACAGGAGACGTATCTGTAATATTGTTAAGCAAGCAAAGCAGGAAGGGGAATTGGATGTACTTGTCCATCTAGGGACAAATGACTTGGCTTGCAATGAGGTTTCAGAGGTTAAGGAAGTTTTTAGTGTTTTTGCCAATGATATACGGCAGGTTGCTTCCACACTGTCATTCTCTGAAGTTCTGCCTGTGCATAACACTCAGAACGACAGGCGGATGCGTATTAGGGACTTTAATCTGTGGCTTGGTGAATGGTGTCGGGAGCAAGGATTTGGCTTTATTTCTCATGGTAGCTCTGTTTGGAATGGAGATAAGCTGTACAAAAAAGATGGTTTGCATCTTTCTCAAAAGGGAACAAATGTTCTCAGTGAGCAGTTCAGAAGTTTTGCTAGGATGTATTTAAACTAGGAAGGGTGGGGGGACAAAAGGGTGATAAAACATCAATTCAATTGTCCCCCAAAACAAGGACAGAAGGTGCCTGTAGCAAGTGTGTTAAAAAATGATAAGCTTAGAGTTATGTCTACAAATGCTCGCAGTTTAGGGAATAAGATCCATGAACTTGGGAATTATTGCTCTTAATACCTATCTAGACAATCTTTATGGGTTTGGCAGTTATATTAGTATTTATTTTTTGTATTATTATTACTTTTTATTATCTTTTATTTATTAATATTTTTATGCCTTCCCAGGAACAAATCTAACTGCCCCTTTTCCCTTAAGACCTATGTTACAACTGAGAGTTAAATAGATCTAAACAAATTAAGACAGTACATTAAGCTTCTAGCCTGCTTGCAAGTTGCCTTTGAGCAATATACCTTGAGGACCTGTGGTTTTAGGTTTTCAATTTGGGCTCACTGTATGCTTTAGTATTGAGACATGTATACATTGTCACTATATATTGGGTATACCATAGGTGTTTATACTGGAGCACTTCTATACATATATACCCGATATAAGCAACTATTAATTATGAGCTAAACATATTTAGGTTTTCCTGTCCTGTTTTCTTTGCTTTGCATTTAGAATCTCCTAATACTCAGATAGAGTGCTGTTTACTATTAGCCATTCAAGAATGTCCTCTAAATGACGACTTCTTTGACCATAATATTTTGACTGTACAAGCTAATTTTTTATTACTAATGAATAACAGCGACTTCGATATATCAGGAGATTTTATATAGGCTGCATCAAGTCTTTCCTTTTTAAATATCACCAGCACGTTTGAATTTGTGTTTCACTATTAATTTATGTTTAAGTAAAATTCAATAAAGACATACTAAGTATTTTAATTTAGTTCTTCTGGCCCTGTGAGTCGTTCTCATTGCTGTGGGTACACCGGGGGAGACTTTTAGAGGAATGGTAATTTACCCTCTACTCTTTCAGTCTTCTATGGTAATTTATTTTCTTATTTAATAATTTAGGGTTTATGACCACCATTACCCACTAAGTCTTTTCTGTTGTTGACTTTCGGGTCAATTTTCAGATTGAGGTTCTATTTCAACTGTCAAAAGTAAAGACAAATAAGTCAATGGGACCTGATGGAATACACCCAAAGCTATTAAAAGAGCTTAGTGGTGTACTAGCAAAACCATTAACAGATTTATTTAACCAATCATTGTTAACAGGAGTAGTCCCAGAAGATTGGAAGTTAGCGAATGTTGTGCCCATTTACAAGAAAGGAAACCATGTTAAAGGATAGGATTGATGAACATCTAAAAACACATGGATTTCAAGATCAGAGACAACATGGGTTTACTTCAGGGAGATCATGCCAAACTAATCTTATTGATTTTTTTGATTGGGTAACTAAAATTATAGATCAGGGTGGTGCAGTAGACATTGCTTACCTAGATTTCAGTAAGGCTTTTGACACTGTTGCACATAGAAGGCTTATCAATAAACTGCAATCTTTAAGTTTGGATTCAAATATTGTTGAATGGGTAAGGCAGTGGCGGAGTGACAGGCAACAGAGGGTTGTAGTTAATGGAATATATTCGAAGCTTGGACTTGTCACCAGTGGGGTACCTCAGGGATCTGTACTTGGACCCATTCTCTTTAATATTTTTATTAGTGATATTGCAGAAGGTCTTGATGGTAAGGTATGTCTTTTTGCTGATGATACTAAGATATGTAACAGGGTTGATGTTCCAGGAGGGATAAGCCAAATGGCAAATGATTTAGGTAAACTAGAAAAATGGTCAGAATTGTGGCAACTGACATTTAATGTGGATAAGTGCAAGATAATGCATCTTGGACGTAAAAACCCAAGGGCAGAGTACAGAATATTTGATAGAGTCTAACCTCAACATCTGAGGAAAGGGATTTAGGGGTGATTATTTCTGATGACTTAAAGGTAGGCAGACAATGTAATAGAGCAGCAGGAAATGCTAGCAGAATGCTTGGTTGTATAGGGAGAGGTATTAGCAGCAGAAAGAGGGAAGTGCTCATGCCATTGTACAGAACACTGGTGAGACCTCACTTGGAGTATTGTACACAGTACTGGAGACCGTATCTTCAGAAGGATATTGATACCTTAGAGAGGGTTCAGAGAAGGGCTACTAAACTGGTTCATGGATTGCGGGATAAACTTACCAGGAAAGGTTAAAGGATCTTAACATGTATAGCTTGGAGGAAAGACTAGACAGGGGGGATATGATAGAAACATTTAAATATATAAAGGGAATCAACACAGTAAAGGAGGAGACTATATTTAAAAGAAGAAAAACTACCACAACAAGAGGACATAGTCTTAAATTAGAGGGACAAAGGTTTAAAAATAATATCAGGAAGTATTACTTTACTGAGAGGGTAGTGGATGCATGGAATAGCCTTCCAGCTGAAGTGGTAGAGGTTAACACAGTAAAGGAGTTTAAGCATGCGTGGGATAGGCATAAGGCTATCCTAACTATAAGATAAGGCCAGGGACTAATGAAAGTATTTAGAAAATTGGGCAGACTAGATGGGCCGAATGGTTCTTATCTGCCGTCACATTCTATGTTTCTATAGGATCATACATTGCATAAGCCTGCCACAATGTCAATGTACCCCATCTTTGGCCAAATATCTGCTATATTAGTTACTTACTTGGGGATAAACTTCCATCTCGAGTTCTCTGCGGTACAAGGCTAAATAGGGTCCTGAGAGGAGGCACCTGTGACAGGGAGGGGTGCACCAAATTTGCTGTTTAGTAGATAAGGGATTACGCAGGATTTTCATTTTTAATGTACTTATTGGCCCCCAGCAGCACCCCATTTAAGCATGTTCAGGTGAGTGCAGCCAACCCCTTGTTTTCTCACATATTGCATTGAATTTTGGTCTCTGACCACAAAGTCATCATGCGCTCTCTGTTTATGATAATTACAGGGTCAGACTAGGACAAAGATTACTTCTGGGCATTTAAATGCAGTACAGCAAGACCAGAGTCGGGCGTGTTGCATCTCCCCCAAAGTGGGCATTGCCAGTTTGATGCCTTGCTAGGGTTCCGTATGCCTGATGACACCCCAGTGACGCTGCTAGAGGTGTATTTACAACTCCAGCAGCTAAGGGGTTAATCTTCCACAGTGAAACGCACTGAAGAGGCCATGCTGCATGCCTCGGAGTAAGCCTTTAATTAAAAAAGTCAAGATGATGTAGTACTTATTCCTCATTTCTTATTTGATGTCCCCGGATGAGTGAAAAGCTACTATCTATATTCCTTAGTTTAATGGTATGGCTTTTCATCAATGACATTGCATTTAGTCGGTTTTTACATAGCATTGCTATATACGAAAAATCCTAAAAATGCACAAACGAGGAGGCATGACACCCGCTTTGGCCATCTTTATACAAACTACGTTACTCGGCGGTGATATAATTTGTAATGAACGAGCGAGGCAACGGGTTGCTTTGTGATTATTTAGTAGCTTTGGTTGCCTGCTGGTGTAAAAGTAGGTTACTCTCTGCAGCCGAGGGCAACACAATAGCTTTCTTGCAATCTATCCTTACATTAACTTTATAAAAATCCAACGCAGTGTAGCTACTGAGTCCGACGCTTACTGTTCAATACAAAAGAGTATTGATTAAAAGCACCAACTATAGTGTGAGTAAATGAATGGCGCCGATGCACAGGGCACAGTTTACAGGGGCCTCGTTATGGCAAACAAAAAAACAATATAAGAAAGAAGCAAATTTTATTACAATAATATTCTACATTATTTCATTTTAAAACTTTGGGAAACATTCATAAACTACAAAAAAAAGGGGGAGAATTATACTACATTTGATGCATGAATTAAATGTGTTCTAAAATTTTATAACCACATGAATATGTTCACAAATTTTAGGATTGTTTTTTCAATTGCATTTAGTTACATCACAGGGGCCCTTTACAAGGCAGTCGACTCTGTGGACCTCTAACCCACCGCGCCATTCAGGAGCCAGCACCACCTGCTGAAATGGCAGTGGATATGGGGTTCCCAACAAGCAAGGATTGGGGGACAAATTTGGGTGTCCATAGTGACAGACCCAGGCACACCTCATAAACACAATATACAACTCTGCCTTGTGACATGGCCTCGGAAAGCATTACACCACAACACTACGTGAACAACGCTTTTTATAAAGTAATGTTTATCTTTGTAGAGGAAAATTGGTAGATTGAATTTTGAGTTTTAAACACAACTTTTACTGTGTTGGTCTTCCACTCTACAACTGTAATTAAGAAGAGAATCACAAAATGTATTCTAAAATTACTACATGTACATTTTTTTGATGGGATGTGGGTACCGCGGCACATTAAATATATTGAATGTTGGTAAATAAACAGTTTGAAAACCCTGGAGTAATTTAGACAAAATGTTTGGTACAAAATCGGGCTAAACCCAGGTGTCATTTTTCAACTCACAGAGTGCGTACTCAACTTTTACATAATAAAGGATTGATGCAACTTGATCTAAAATTGTGTCATTGTGACAATATTGTATAGATTGCCACGTGCAGACTTTAAGTTAGTAAATATATCACTTCTGTAATTAAAAGATAACGCTTAATCCACAAACAGTGAATTGTCAGCTGGGGGAAAAAAAACTTGGTAAAAGTTTACTTTAATTTCTTTACAAATTCAGCTAAATATCACTGTCTAGTAAATACCTCCATTCCACAAACACTATCAAAGCATTGCTATAGTTTAAAAACTCTGTGCGTCCAGACTGTATTTTAAATCGCTGAATTATTTAGCTTGGTACATTCATCTCCAAGGGCACAAAACTACAGTTTAATGTTGTGCTCCCAGCTCTGCATTTAATTAAAGATCACACAAATATCCACTTTAGTAAGAAAAAATAGAATATAGTCTTTAAAAGGACCAGTTTGGGCACCATAACAACTTCATAAAAAATAAGTTGTTATGGTGTCAGCAGGTCCTTGGCACTGACTCACCTTCAGGGAAGGCTCTCAGCCAATCAGTGATTCCCTATTCATAAAACTAGTGTGCAAAGAGACATACCTTTTTCAAGCCAGTTTTATGAATGGGGAGTTACTTTTTGTTGAGTTTCAGCTGTTTACTCTCAGCCAATCAGCAGCACTGCTGCCCGATTTTGCAAGTACCTTCCGGTTTTGAGATTTTAAGAAAGCAGAAGGGAGGCATGGAGAACCGGTGCTGGAACACAAACTTTGGGGATAAACCATTCAAGAACGATTTAACCCCTGAAGGTGAGCCAGAGTCATGTGTTGCTCCACAACCAAATAAACCCATAAATTGGAATAATATAGAATCCCTAATCTCACAGTTCAATCTGACCATTGCAGAATTTCCCAGTGACATTAAAACACAGATATAGCATGTTTACAGCTTAAATTAGCAAAAACAAATATCCAAGTAATGTCGGGTTTACCGATATTGACATGAGCAGTAATATCGGGAGTTTAATTTGACAAGATTCCCTTAAAATTGTTTCCACCATGAAAGAGATTTATCAAAGGGTTTCGAAACATGTCTTTTTCTCTATGTAAAGGTTTGATAGGATACACCGGTTACATGGCACAATGTTGGCACAAAGTCTATAAATGATCGGGCTAAAACAGAGGACATTCATCAAGGTTGCAAAAAACAAATCAATCAAGACGGAATCAGAGAACAAATAAACGGCATGGGGGACGCGGAAATTAAATATGTTTTCCAAACAAATGATAAGCAGACAGTATGGTCAGAAAATGTAACAAGTCCATGGTATATTTGTAAATTCTGGTCAATCTGTCTCTCATTTACAATCCATCCTCATTGCGACAAATATCTTGAGTGGACAACTAATTAAAGTTAAAATAATTTCACTAAATCGCTATATTTCTTCATACATTCGATCACATCAGATCTTCTCCTAGTATCAAGTTGATTTATCGTTTCATCCATTACGATGCAATGCAAATACAGTCATTGTCTGCACCAATGGCATCTGCATGAACTGGCTCAAGTCGAGCTAACCAAAGACTGGCCACCATCTCCTGGACAGATCCATCATGCATTACACCACAGCAACTTGGACCAAAGACTGGCCACCGTCTACCAGACAGATCCATCATGCATTACACCACAGCAACTTGGACCAAAGACTGGCCACCATCTACCAGACAGATCCATCATGCATTGAACCACAGCAACTTGGACCAAAAACTGGCCACCATCTCCCAGACAGATCCATCATGCATTACACCACAGCAACTGTGACCAAAGCCTGGCCACCATCTACCAGACAGATCCATCATACATTGAACCACAGCAACTGTGACCAAAGACTGGCCACCATCTCCCAGACAGATCCATCATGCATTACACCACAGCAACTTGGACCAAAGACTGGCCACCATCTACCAGACAGATCCATCATGCATTGAACCACAACAACTGTGACCAAAGACTGGCCACCATCTCCCAAACAGATCCATCATGCATTACACCACAGTAACTTGGACCAAAGACTAGCCACCATCTCCCAGACAGATCCATCATGCATTACACCACAGCAACTTGGACCAAAGACTGGCCACCATCTACCAGACAGATCCATCATGCATTGAACCACAGCAACTTGGACCAAAGACTAGCCACCATCTCCCAGAGAGATCAATCATGCATTAGACCACAGCAACTTGGACCAAAGACTGGCCACCATCTCCCAGACAGATCCATCATGCATTGAACCACAGCAACTTGGACCAAAGACTGGCCACCATCTCCCAGACAGATCCATCATGCATTGAACCACAGCAACTTGGACCAAAGACTAACCAAGATCCCCAGCCACATTCTAAATTACATGAATCATGACAGTTAATCCGTGGACTGACCAGGATTTCCCAGTCAAATTCTATTTCCGGTAAACTATTATAGTTGTGACTCGCAGGCACCACCAGCTTAGTCCTGCAGGTCCTCTTCAGGAACTGAAATACCCTCTTCCGGGTACATCAGTTGCCAGGAACCACAAGAGTGCAACACTGAGGTCTGTGGAGATTTCTGCGAGTCTGCAGGAGCCTCCATAGACATGCCTTAAACTCACAGCCGTCACTTGTGAATGCTGCTAGGATTGGACAAAAGTTGATGGTCTTTTATAAACCTCAGGCTTGTCCATAAGACAACATAGTCCCTACTTTGTCTTACAGTATCTTTCGATTGCGCTGGATTTTCAGTGAAAATTCCTAATCCAGTCTTGATCAATATTTATTATCATATATATTGACAAATAAAACGTAATAGATCCATGTTAAGTGCTTTCTCACACATTATATCAAACCAGGACTGGTCTAAAATGTAGGAATACAGCAGATTTGTCCTAAATGTTGCAATTCCTTGGCCCAGTTTTTACAATTAACTTTACCAACCTATGGATTTATATAATGCAGTAACAGCACGAGCTCTGTTGAGTAAATTAGCCACTGGGAGAACTTGTTGATAATTTATTGACGAGTGCAGGCCTTCCCAGCAGTCCCTATTTCAGTGTGACAGTCCTGATTTTAGTATTGGCGGACACCTTGGGGAGAAGGTGGGGGAAGTTTCCTTAGGCAGCACAGTGAAAGTACCTCATTAGATGTGCTCACACTTTGCACGGGCACTAGGTTCCTACAGAGACTGCTTCAATATTGCTCTCTGCAAGGTCCGGCAGGCTGGGGGATGGCCAGATAGGCTCCTTCAGTCCATCAGTGGACAAGCCTATTCAATATGGAAGACACAAGTGACATGAGTCACTGGTGATGCCACCTCTCAGGCCGATCCACCTGCGCCAATCTGCGTACCTCTCAATGTTGGATGAGTGTACTTACGTTACGCGTGACAATTCTCAAAATGTATACTCTAGAACAGAATGCAAGAAAATACTGAAAATGGGCAAATAACGCAAGTAGCTTTGCCCTTTGGGGAGTCCCGTCTCAACTATCAAAACAGTTTTTTTTACTCACTTGTTCCATTATGGAGAGAAACTTTTTATTAGCATACAGGACTTAAACTTTCTCCTAAACTTTCGGATTTCCTAGTCAGTTCTCCCGATTTTTCCTAATCTTGATAGGAAATAATTTGGATAGATTTACTAACAAAAAAACAATCTTCCCATTACAGTCTACTTGAGAACGTTAATCCATTTGGAAAGTGGAAGGGTTTATGTAGAATTGTAATATATATTTTTTTATCACTATATTGTGTTTGTCTGACTTTCTCAAATATTTCAAAACATCTTCCTAGAAAACATATTTTCCATTGTAACATCTGTGGTTGTGGTTTATGCTAGCACAAAAAAAAAAAAAAATCACTAAAAATAATACTTTTTTCGTATACATAAATAAAATATATAAAACAAACACTAATTTTCATTGGTCTGTACAGATAACAGATTATGTATCTATCACCAGATATTACCGGACAAAGAAATGGTTTATGTTTTTGTGTGTGTGTGTGTTTTCACTTGAACAGAACAGAAAATAGGTCCAATTTAACTTCCATCTTTGCAACTAAGAATCTTCATTTGACAACTCCAGTTTTAAGGTATGGACTTGGATTCAGAAGATCTCATCGGATTCTTTCCACCTTATTACTACATTTTAATTTACTGTTGCAATGTTACCATTTTTACTTATAGTTTACTACTGTACTTGTAGTTACCTGTATTAATTAATAATCTGGCTGATAGGATTTATAGGTAAATATTTTAATATGTGCAACAAATGGCTAGTCTATTCCACAATCCCCTCCCCCCCCCCGCCTGCCACTCCTAGCTGTAAATTTAACTTCCATTTACAAATAGGGATCTTCATTTCCACCCACCCACTCACCCACCCTGGTTCCTTCTAACTATATAGCATGACTCCTCCAGCTCTTTCCAACTACAGACAATCGCATCCTCATTCCCATCACATGTTATCATTCACTGCCAACACACAATAAATTCTCTCTGCCATCACCTTCAATTTCCTCTGCTACCTCTTGTCTCATTTCCCTATTTTACCTTTAGATTGTAAGCTCACAGGGAATCTAGCTAAGCACTTTGTATAAAAGATCTTCAATGGCTAGATTTCAGCTTACGTGCAGGGCCCTATCTACCTTTTGTTTTGGTCTGTGTATGTTGTACGTCCTCCACTTATTGTACAGGGCTGCAGAATCTGTTGGCGCTTTATAAATACCAGTGATAAATAAATAAAAGTCCCCGAGTGGGGAGATCTATTTAACGATGAGTCAGTTTAATAACAATCCTGAGTTCTGAACCTTTCACCGCGGAAGATACAATACAGCGATGGGTTCCGTGTGAATCAGAGCACCGGGGGTAACCATGGCAACGGTCAGCCGAGATGTTCGCAAGCAGTCGGCCCGACAAGGGTGAATCAGAAAATAACATTGTTTGTTATCCTTAGAAACTGGAAGGGAAAAAATAAAAACAAAAAGGGAAAAGGAAAAGTTCACCCCACGGTTCCAGGATGCGTTTTTGAGCTGCCGACCAATATTCGACTGGAATAATTACAGCACAGAAATATGTAAGATCCAAGATGACATCAGTAGACGTTTTATCTTGGCATGGCGCTGATAAATGGGCAAAATACCAGACTGAATAATCATATCAATCAATGAGGATTTAGGAAACCGACCGGGAAAAAATACAATATCTAGAATTTCATGCTGTTAGATTATATTATATATATTCTGATAAAAATAGCTGTATGAGTTAGATATTGACAAGGGTGTCTGTGTGATGCCACGTGTACCATCCTGGGTGCACGGGCTGCCCAGCCAGTCCTGGTGGTATGCCAGCCTAGGTGCCCAGCCAGTCCTGGTGGTATGCCAGCCTAGGTGCCCAGACAGTCCTGGTGGTATGCCAGCCTAGGTGCCCAGACAGTCCTGGTGGTATGCCAGCCTAGGTGCCCAGACAGTCCTGGTGGTATGCCAGCCTAGGACTGGCTGCTTTAACAGCAGATGCTCTGTTATTTGTTTCCAGGTTGCCTGAGCAAAAAGAGTTTCTTACGAATGATTATATTATTGTGCAGGCACACAGAGACACAGACAGACTGAAACACAGAGACACAGACAGACTGGAACACAGATACACAGACAGACCGGAACACAGAGAGAGACAGAGGAACACAAAGACAGATACAGACAGACTCACTGAAATATAGAGAGAGACAGAGGAACACAAAGACAGATACAGACAAACTCAATGAAATATAGAGAGAGACAGAGGAACACAAAGACAGATACAGACAAACTCAATGAAACAGAGAGAGACAGAGGAACACAAAGACAAAGCGATACAGAGAGACAAACATACAGAGACAGACTGACAGTAACATAAGTAGAGATGAACATCGAGACAATAATAGAGAAACAAATATACTGTGACAAATTGGCAGACAGTAACAGAGATAGAGGAACACAGTAACAGACACAGACAGAGATAAAAATATAAAAACTGGTGAGAGCACACTAGTGGTGTATATATAACATACACAGACAATATTACCATCAATATGTAGATACCTAAAAAGATAAAAAATGGTAGACCATAGTGAACTCTGTATATAACATACAAGTTGTATAAATAAAAATAGGTCTCACTCACATTTTGCTGAGCCTGCTATAGCGGGCTCGGACTAAAAGCACCTTTGGTATAAATATGGTTGTTGAGATCAAGAGTTGGCACCAATAACAGGATGCTCCACCGTTTGCTGGATATCAATTCTACCTTTGGGTACCCACAAAGACGAGACCACGATCACAGGAAGTACCAGGCACAAATCTATTACAAAATGTATTACAAAATGCTTATCTACACCAGGTCAGTCTGGTGTCAATACACATCAAACGGCATGCAAATTATTTTAGACGGCCAACTGAGGGTCGGACATGCAGAGAGCACGGTTTTGATGTTCCCTGCTGGGTCTTAGAGCCCTAATCATGGTGCAAGCATTTAGATTGATGTGCTCGTGCTATGATTGTAAAAGCAGGACACTTGGGGACAGGACCCGAAAATCTTGATCCTCCATCTATTACTAAACTGGAATTCCAAAAATTCTCTGCCAGCTGTCTAATAACTATAACCCAACAGCAAGTGGCATCATTACTATGGAAAACTGCTGGTTGCCTTTAAAATTGTCATTGATTTGCAGAGAATTCTGGGAAGTGTAGTAAAGCAGAAGATGGATAGAACCAGAAATTCTGTCGGATGTCGGCTTAGCTTGGCCGAATGTCGGAAACTGAATCAGAAAAACAAAGCAAAATGTTGTGAAAATAATAATAATAATAATAATAATAATAATAACAACAACAACAACAAAGTATTTAACCAGGAACGGTACATTCAGATTAAATACGTCCTGGGGATGTTACCGTAGCCCAACATCCAGGGGTTGTTACTAGCACCCAATTTAATGGTACTCAAATGGGGCAATCAGTGTTTTGTACTGCAAAATATGTATAATATCAAATACACAATATATACATAATAGAATATTAAATTATGCACATAAGTTACAGTACACTGATTGGAGCATTTTTCTGCCATTTGGTTAAAAAAAAATCAAGTGAGAAAAAGTAACTGATGGGGGAAAAAGAAGATTAGTAAGAAAAATCTCTATCTACCTATAGAATAATTTTTCTTAAATATGTCATTATATATATTTTACGCTGCTTGGCCTTTTTTCCCCTGTGTTGGTCACTTCTGCCTTGATCTGTATTTGGGTATACTCTCGCTCGGGAAAACACCTGATCCAAGTTTGGCCAAATTGCAGTTCGGATTGAAACAAATCTCCCCATCTAGTTTACAAGACGCCATTATGTGCCGGCATCGTGAAAAACGGCCGCATCTCCTGATTATTATTATTAGTATTATTATTATATTTCACGAGCCCTAAAATGGGAAAGTAGATTTCCGAGACTAGAGGGGGCTGACAAAATGGATTTGTGATGATGGAGCATCGAGCAAGTCTTGCTTTAATAGAAAAATAAAATAAATCATAAGTTGCAATAAATTGACGGAAAAGGTGCAGCAGAAGGCCTCATTTTTTTATTTAGCAAATTGTTATTTTTCTCATTTCTTTCGTGTAACGGAATAAGGTGCTTACCCAAGCAGCCCATAATTCTCTAAGGTCGGAACGCGCAATGCGTTAGAAGGCAGCATTTACATGGAATAAAATATTTTATTCACAGAATTTCATTAAGAACTTAAATCAAACTCAATGTTTGTCCTTTGTTTTTCTACGTAACGACTGGAAAACGGACAAAAAGACATAACTGAGAATCACTATATATGGCATCCAATATGGATTCAAGGATATGATCCTGTTATTAAAATGTTACATAACTGGATGACAAGAAGTAGATTGATCTCTGTGTCTACCTACCCAACTACCTACCTAGTATGTACTGAGCTAGGTATCTAACTTGCTAGAACCACAGCAGGTCTAGGCATCATGGGAAATTTAGTTGATAAACTTCTACAGGTCAAACCTGACCAGGCAGCATCAACATACCACTAAATAAAGGACGTTTCATTTTTTTTTTTTTTTTTTTGCCCGGTGCAGACTGCAGAACAACAGCTGAAACTCTCAGAAGACTTGGTGGTTTCCTGTGAGAAAAGTCAGGGCAGGATACAACAATGAAAGTAATTAGACCAACTAATTCAGCGAATCCCACACAGAAGCGGCTTGTGCTGTGCCAAGTTCCCAGAGGATCCACGGATGTATCTTACAGGGTAATTACTCTTGTTTGTGGTGACTGATGCTACATTCTTTCCTAATAAACACCAGGACATACCTGGACGTACATTGTCAACGAAGCAGAGAAACTTGCTGCTTAAGTACTTCAAGGTTTTCAAATCTTGGGTAGTGATAATAATAATGAAATGGAAAAACAAGTCTCGCTCTCAGGATGACATCAAAAGGGGCGCCATTGTCATATAATGCCAGTACCCTATCGTGTTCCCTCTTCGATAGACTGTAAGAGAAGGATTAAAATCCCACCTGGCCCTCAGCAGGTCACCAGTCTGGGGCCCCCTTCATTCTTCACATAAGAATGGTTAATGGGGCCTATGTCAAACCCATGGGCAGTCACCTAGGGCCACCTTATGGCTAATCCTGCTCTGTAGGCTGTAATAACATGACAGGAACTCTGGAAGGGAGAGTACTTGTACAGACAGTGTAATATGTTAACACACCAGGATGTAGATGCCAGGGGCCTTTAGACAAAAAGTCTATAAGCAAACACATATAAAATACAAGTGCTGAAGTATGATGGTGAACTAGTGGCCGATGCACTTCAGCCATCTCAGTTTTCAGCTGCTGTGTCGGACAATTCGTCTTGTAAGTAGATACATGCTCGGTAAACTACATGTCTTGGCCCAAACTGCCTCAGGACATGCCAGGCAAATGTCTAGAGGACCACCAGTAGGTATGCACAAGCTGGTGTACACCATTTATACTGGATTGCACACATGGATTAGAAGTAACCAACCAGTGCCACCTTCTCACAAATTATCTGCCCACGGCATCCTTACTGGACACAGGGGAAGAAATGTACAGGGATTGACAGAATTCTCCCCCACCAAACGCTTGTATTTGTACTATACAGTAAACCCGTGTGACCCATTGTATGTCAAGTCTTCAGAAAATGTGTAACGGAGAGTTTACAAATCAGATTCAGTGGCCATCAGATGGAAAGAGGGTGCAACCAGTGTGGCCACAAACAGCAACTCTGACCCCTGGTAGTCACTAGTCACATAGAGCCCTCAACTGCTGTGCCACTGAGACGGTGAGAAATATAATGTATGAACAGGAAATAAAATCAAACAACTGGTCACGTAACACAAAGCTTGAAGCATCGGGACACAAACAAACTAAGAATTCACAAACAATTATTTAGATTATAGTAGGTTAGATTCTTGTAGATCTACAAATAGCCGACATGGGTAACAATTGGTTTTTTCTTTTCTTTTTTTTTCTTTTTTTTTTTTATGATACATTGATGAAACATAAAATAAACTACAACTTTCATCTGCTGCTCGGTTTTACAGAATTTGTAATAGATACAAACACAGAATTGACTTACATTTCGACCTCTCGCTTTTGCTCAGTTTTTGTCTATGTTTCGTCTGCGTAAATGTCTACTGAATGATCTCCAACGTCACCAATTTTTATCATTGACACACTGCTTTCTTAATATCAGCGATAAATGTCGGCTGCTGCATTGAATCCAGCATGTGCCTAACGGAACTAGGAATCAGCGCTCCCTCGCCCCCCCCTCCAACTCGTAAACCCACCTTATAACCTCCCCATCTAACTCACAGCCCCCCTCTAGCCCCATATAGTCCGGAGCAGAACTTGGGGTAAATTTACATTAACTATCACTGAATTTCCAACACAGGCATACGATTTACTAGTACAAAGTATTGTGTTTGTGTTGGTTTACTCCCTATGCCTGACAAACTTGGACAAAAGGTGGAGCTATCACTGTCCGGTTTGGTCGTTTCCCCCAGCCATCATAAGTGACAGCCGTAGAGTAAAAGGAATTGTCTATCAAGGAACCAGCAGTCATGCGGGATATATTTGCAAAATGATCATTAATCACTCCTGTAACGGATCGCCTGGCACCCCGACTGGGTACCTCCGTTAAAGGATGCTCCTAGCGCTTCCTGAGGACTCCAAGCACTGCAGCAGACACCACAACCACCGAACCGGAGAAACATATGAATCCTCTCAAGCATATGAATGCTGTAGACAGTTGAATAGGAACCATACGAATAGGTTTACTCTCCTAGCAGTCAAACTGGAACAGCATACAATAAATCCTTCCCCCAATAATGAGACGACACTTCACTTTGAGGGTTAAAACAGGAACTCCTGTACTGGCACATACAGCCTCTTTTATTCACAATCCACAAAACATAGTACTGCCCACAGGGTTTTGCAGAACCACCAATAAACACATTACAACACATACAATGCAAGTACAGCAGCCAATCAGACACAATGGGAAAATAGAAACACACCCAGCATATTCCTCCCCTCTGCTTAGGAGATAATTGAGTCAATTACTGTATCTACTCAATTATCTCCAAGCTGAAAAGTTACTTTTTGTACATTTTTATAACTTTGTGAGTTAACATCGTACATACATAAAACTTACATTTTCATAATCAATCCATTCAGGGGAACAACATATTAGAAAATGGCACGAATCAGACCAGGGGTTCAAAAGTTAAGGGAAAGTCCTTTGTGACTAAATGAAGCATGGCTTTCCGGCCCAAACCAGTTTCAGAGTCTTCTATCCTGGAGAGTAATTCAATTATCTCCCAGGACAGACACAAGACTCCATTAAGCACATGGTTGCAAAAAGACACACAACACTTTAAAATACATAAAGTCACATTTTATACATAAAACACGGACATGTCACATATCCCCAGATAGCTGGGATCTGAGCGCACAAAACTACCGAATAGCGCTCAGATCCTATTCACACAGTTCAATTGCCATGGAGCCGAAGTCTTTAACTACACGAATGGGCTCCATGGCATAGCTATCTGTGTTAATAACTTCACATAAAGTCTGGTCCATAGTCCAAAGGCAAGAGGCGGGCAAGCAGCCCCCTCCAAGGACACGTGGCGAGGCCGGTTTCGCCACAACTCCATTCATAACTTTAAAGGTTTTTAGTTTTCAACATATAGCTTAGTAAATTCACCCTAAATCATATTGTGTACTGATTAAATTAAAAGGAACACTCATAGCACCATAGCAACTTCAACAAAATGAAGTTATTGCACCTTCAGGGGTTAAACCGATAACAAGTCCCAAAGTCTTCTGTCCAAAGCTGTTCACATCGATTTAAATCCAAGGTTTGAAATCGTACGTTTTGGACTGGAGGCTGCTGTTAGGTTGACCCCCGTAGGTAAGCTGGTGCCAGCTAGCTTCTGGCACCATAACAATTTAATCAAATGAAGTTATGATGCCCAGAGTCTTCTGTTAAATCAAAAAAGAGCCATGTGGGTGAGGTTTTCCAATGTCGCTATTTTGACTTAAATTTAGCGAATCAGTTGTCAGCTGGCCATGACCCCCGTTTTAGCGAATAAACATTCGCAGCACTGCCAAAACATGACCGTATCTACAACATATTAGACGCACAATGCCTCCCCTGGACATTTTATGGTTTATAACAGATGTAAGGGACAGTTAACGTTATTGATTATTTTATTTTAAAGGTTGGTTCCCCTATGGTTGTATGATTAATGATCCTTATTTTAATACAGTATTTTTGGAAGTGTTAATTAACCTCAAGGTCACATGTTGGCACGATTCCGTTCGTCCTGTAATGATGGTTAGCACCATAGAACTGAACATAAAAAAGTTGATATATCTTACAGATATCTATGTTATTTTGTTTCCTTATCCCCCTGTCTGTTCACTGTTAAAGGGACACTATAGTCACCTAAACAACTTTAGCTCACTGGAGCAGTTTTAGTGTATAGATCTGCTCAATTCACTGCCATTTAGGAGTTGAATCACTTTGTTTCTGTTTATGAAGCCATTGTCACACCTCCCCTGGCTATGATTGACAGAGCCTGCATGGAAAAAAAACTGGTTTCACTTTCAATCAGATGTAATTTACCTTAACAATTGTATCTCTTCCTCTATAAATTGAACTTTTATCACATACAAGAGGGTCTTGCAGGGTCTAGCAAGCTATTAACATAGCAGGGGATAAGAAAATCTAAATTAAACAGAACGTGCAATAAAGAAAGGATAAACTTTAGATGACTCTTTACAGGAAGTGTTTAGGAAGTCTGCGTAAGTCACATGCAGGGAGGTGTGACTAGGGTTTATAAACAAAATTATTTAACTCCTAAATGGCAGAGAATGGAGCAGTGAGACTGCGGGGGCATGTTCTATACACCAAAACTGCTTCATTAAGCTAAAGTAGTTTTTTTGACTATAGTGTCCCTACAACATGTATTTCACTGTATCCATTAAATAAATTCATGTTTTACAGTAGAGGGAGGTACAGTAAGAAGTCAGAGTGTTTGCATTAATGCAAATCTTCCCTGAGAACCTCACCTCAACACAGAATGATACATAGAATAGGATAAATCATTAATTGATGCATTGTATATTTAATGTCCTTGTTGTTAAGATATCTCTAGATCTGTGAGCGGCAGTGACAAAGCATTTACAGATTGTTCTAGCCCCCTGGGTCTGAAATAAGGAGTGCCCCTCCTAAATACGGACACTTGCCAGGTATGCATTACAGAACATGGAGGTGCAGTGTATGTATTATTTTATGTGTATATCAGATTGTACTCAACTTTACAGGTTACATTACAGTAGAGGTACAGTAAGTGCAGCAGGTATACAGTGTGTGTATATTTTATTTATAAAGCGCTAACAGGTGTACTCAGCACTTTACAGGTTACATTACAGTAGAGGGAGATACAGTAAGTGCGGTAGGTATACAGTGTGTGTATATTTTATTTATATAGCGCTAACAGGTGTACTCAGCACTTTACAGGTTACATTACAGTAGAGGGAGGTACAGTAAGTGCGGTAGGTATACAGTGTATGTATATTTTATTTATATAGCGCTAACAGGTGTACTCAGCACTTTACAGGTTACATTGCAGTAGAGGGAGGTACAGTAAGTGCAGTAGGTATACAGTGTATGTATATTTTATTTATATAGCGCTAACAGGTGTACTCAGCACTTTACAGGTTACATTACAGAAGAGGGAGGTACGGTAAGTGCAGTAGGTATACAGTGTATGTATGTTTTATTTATATAGCGCTAACAGGTGTACTCAGCACTTTACAGGTTACATTACAGTAGAGGGAGGTACAGTAAGTGCATTAGGTATACAGTGTATGTATATTTTATTTATATAGCGCTAACAGGTGCACGCAGCACATTGCAGGTTACATTACAGTAGGGGGAGGTACAGTAAGTGCAGTAGGTATACAGTGTATGTATATTTTATTTATATAGCGCTAACAGGTGTAATCAGCACTTTACAGGTTACATTACAGTAGAGGAGGTACAGTAAGTACAGTAGGTATACAGTGTATGTATATTTTATTTATATAGCGCTAACAGGTGTACTCAGCACTTTACAGGTTACATTACAGTAGAGGGAGGTACAGTAAGTACAGTAGGTATACAGTGTATGTATATTTTATTTATATAGCGCTAACAGGTGTACTCAGCACTTTACAGGTTACATTACAGTAGAGGGAGGTACAGTGCAGTAGGTATACAGTGTATGTATATTTTATTTATATAGCGCTAACAGGTGTACTCAGCACTTTACAGGTAACATTACAGTAGAGGGAGGTACAGTAAGTGCAGTAGGTATACAGTGTATGTATATTATATTTATATAGCGCTAACAGGTGTACTCGGCACTTTACAGGTTACATTACAGTAGAGGGAGGTACAGTAAGTGCAGTAGGTATACAGTGTATGTATATTATATTTATATAGCACTAACAGGTGTACTCAGCACTTTACAGGTTACATTACAGTAGAGGGAGGTACAGTAAGTGCAGTAGGTATACAGTGTATATTTTATTTATATAGCGCTAACAGGTGTACTCAGCACTTTACAGATTACATTACAGTAGAGGGAGGTACAGTAAGTGCAGTAGGTATACAGTGTGTGTATATTTTATTTATATAGCGCTAACAGGTGTACTCAGCACTTTACAGGTTACATTACAGTAGAGGGAGGTACAGTAAGTGCAGTAGGTATACAGTGTGTGTATATTATATTTATATAGTGCTAACAGGTGTACTCAGCACTTTACAGGTTACATTACAGTAGGAGGTACAATAAGTGCAGTAGGTATACAGTGTATGTATATTTTATTTATATAGCATTAACAGATGTACTCAGTACTTTACAGGTTACATTACAGTAGAGGGAGGTACAGTAAGTGCAGTAGGTATACAGTATATGTATATTATATTTATAAGCGCTAACAGGTGTACTCAGTACTTTACAGGTTACATTACAGTAGAGGGAGGTACAGTAAGTGCAGTAGGTATACAGTGTATGTATATTTTATTTATATAGCACTACCAGGTATACTCAGCACTTTACAGGTTACATTATAGTAGAGGAAGGTACAGTAAATGCAGTAGGTATACAGTGTATGTATATTTTATTTATAAAGTAATAACAGGTGTACTCAGCACTTTACAGGTTACATTACAGTAGAGGGAGGTACAGTAAGTGCAGTAGGTATACAGTGTATGTATATTTTATTTATATAATGCTAACAGGTGTACTCAGCACTTTACAGGTTACATTACAGTAGAGGGAGGTACAGTAAGTGCAGTAGGTATACAGTGTATGTATATTACATTTATATAGCGCTAACAGGTGTACTCAGCACTTTACAGGTTACATTACAGTAGAGGGAGGTACAGTAAGTGCAGTAGGTATACAGTGTATGTATATTTTATTTATATAGCGCTAACAGGTGTACTCAGTACTTTACAGGTTACATTACAGTAGAGGGAGGTACAGTAAGTGCAGTGGGTATACAGTGTATGTATATTTTATTTATATAGCGCTAACAGGTGTACTCAGCACTTTACAGGTTACATTACAGTAGAGGGAGGTACAGTAAGTGCAGTAGGTATACAGTGTATGTATATTGTATTTATATAACGCTAACAGGTGTACTCAGCACTTTACAGGTTACATTACAGTAGAGGGAGGTACAGTAAGTGCAGTAGGTATACAGTGTATGTATATTACATTTATATAGCTCTAACAGGTGTACTCAGCACTTTACAGGTTACATCACAGTAGAGGGAGGTACAGTAAGTGCAGTAGGTATACAGTGTATGTATATTATATTTATATAGAGCTAACAGGTGTACTCAGCACTTTACAGGTTACATTACAGTAGAGGGAGGTACAGTAAGTATACAGTGTATGTATATTATATTTATATAGAGCTAACAGGTGTACTCAGCACTTTACAGGTTACATTACAGTAGAGGGAGGTACAGTAAGTGCAGTAGGTATACAGTGTATGTATATTATATTTATATAGTGCTAACAGGTGTACTCAACACTTTACAGGTTACATTACAGTAGAGGGAGGTACAGTAAGTGCAGTAGGTATACAGTGTATGTATATTTTATTTATATAGCGCTAACAGGTGTACTCAGCACTTTACAGGTTACATTACAGTAGAGGGAGGTACAGTAAGTGCGGTAGGTATACAGTGTATGTATATTTTATTTATATAGCGCTAACAGGTGTACTCAGCACTTTACAGGTTACATTACAGTAGAGGGAGGTACAGTAAGTGCAGTAGGTATACAGTGTATGTATATTATATTTATATAGCGCTAACAGGTGTACTCAGCACTTTACAGGTTACATTAGAGTAGAGGGAGGCACAGTAAGTGCAGTAGGTACAAGGTATATATTGAATTTATCTTTAACAATACAATTTGTTATCAGTTCTTATTATTGTGTAATTCAGGCAGAAATCGTTGGCTTGGACACTGACATCCAGGAAGAGTTTGCTAAACAGCGGGAACACCTTGAGCGCAGTCTCAGCACTTTACAAAGAAAACTTGAAAAGGATACCGAGATTCAGCGTGCCGATAATGTTTGGGTAATTCCATCATATCCATTAAAACATACATGAATAGAACGTGTTCTGCGGACCTGCTCAATGAACTCACTATAACCCCTTAACACCGGAGGGCGTACTATTACGTCCTATTTTAGGCGTCTCTAAACACCGCCTGGCGTAATAGTACACCCTTCGTTTTTTTTTTAATTACCCAGTCGCCGGCGATCCCACGCCGGCGATCGCGGTTGGGGGGACTCCCAGGGAGCCCCCCGCGGCACGTCCGACCTCACAATCACATGGCCGGGTTAGCTGGCTGCTGTATTGCCAGCAGGGGGACTGCCTGTAATGACAGGAAGTCCCCCTGCTGGCTGAATTTAAATAAAATTAAAGTTAATAAAGTGTAAAAAAAAATTATATATACTTAGATCATATATATTAAATATATATGATCTAAGTATATATATACACATATACATACACTGTCTAGGTGTATTTTACTATTAATTATATATATATATTAATATCAAATTACACGTAGACTGATACTGATTAAATATATACCGGTATGTAATTATTGTTATATATAAATTTATATATAATATAAAAAAAAATATGTAAATACGTTAAAAAATTAAATTAAAAAAATTATTAAAAATAAATAATTAAAAAATTTATAGATGTGTGTTATTTTGTTCTAACTGTATTGTGATATTAATATATATATATATATATATCAAAATACACGTAGAACGAAATATATATATCTATATACGTATATATCACTATATATACCTATATATAAATAAAAATATTTTTTAAAAATTATATATATATATATATATATATATATATATTAATTCTACTTATATATTTATGTTATATTTTTACATAATTAGGTATCTTAATTAATTACAATTAGCGGGACCTGCCTGACAACCCATGCCGAAAGTAAAGGGAATTTAATTTGCTAGCACTATATTTAACCCTATAACTTTCCAAGACACCATAAAACCTGTACATGGGGGGTACTGTTCTACTCGGGAGACTTCGCTGAACACAAATATTCGTGTTTCAAAACAGTAAAATTTATTACAACGATGATAACGCCAGTAAAAGTGACGTTTTTCACGCACAAACAGCGCTTACACGGACGATATTATTGCTGCAATACTTTTTACTGTTTTGAAACAAATATTTGTGTTCAGCGAAGTCTCCCGAGTACAACAGTACCCCTCATGTACAGGTTTTATGGTGTTTTCAAAAGTTACAGCGTCAGATATAAGGCTTGTGTTTCATTTTTTTCACATTAAAATTTGCCAGATTGGTTACGTTGCCTTTGAGACCCTATGGTAGCCCAAGAATGAAAATTACTCCCATGATGGCATACCATTTGCAAAAGAAGACAACACAAGGTATTGCAAATGGCGTATGTCCAGTCTTTTTTAGTAGCCACTTAGTCACAAACACTGGCCAAAATTGGTGTTTTTTGCATTTTTCACACACAAACAAATACTAACACTAACTTTGGCCAGTGTTTGTGACCAAATGGCTACTAAAAAAGACTGGACATACCCTATTTGCAATACCTTGGGTTGTCTACTATTGCAAATGGTATGCCATTATGGGTGTAAATTTAATTCCTGGGCTACTATACAGTCTCAAAGGCAACATAACCTATCTGGTAAATTTCAATTTCAAATGTAACATGCTATATTTGACCCTGTAACTTCCCAAAACACCATAAAACCTGTACCTTTACAAGTGAGACTTTGCTGAATACAAATATGTGTATTTTATTGCAGTAAAAGCAAACAGTATTATGACACTGACAGTTAAAATGTCATGTAGAACTAAAAAAAATATAATTTTTTTCTATTTTCTCCCATTTTTTTCATATTAAATTATGTTTCAGAGCTAAATATTTGATAGTAAATGAAAGCCCTGTTTCCCCTGAATAAAATGAT